>OY293410.1:72693188-73293188 GCA_958502065.1 Chrysolina americana
TTTTCAAAATTATGACAATCTCTTCTGCACTTCCAAAATCAATGAGATTATTTTTGTGATCCAAAATACGCACTGTGATGTTGTGAATCAACTGACGACCTTCTGGGCTAATGGGCATATATATAATCTTGTGTGGTTCTTTTGTGAGATTGAATCCAGGCTCCACATCGATATCGAATGAAAAAATAATGTGGGATTTGTCATTATTTATGTATGAACCAGATATAATGTTGCAATCTAAGCGGATGAGTCTTACAGTTGTTATGTTTATCGGTTGTGAGGATTCATGTATCTGATTCGGTTGGAATTTATCAAAATTGAAACCCATCATCTTTGCTATGGAATTTGGATGAGTTAGATCAATTTCATATTTTGATCGCATCTCACATTTGAAAGTATTATTATTGGCATGTAGGTAGAATATATCATCTGCATCGGTATCGTTTTGTTTTTTCCATGAAACAATCTGAACATGATATGTTTCTGAATAACAGCATTGATTTCTTCTATTTCATAGACACCACATGGTATTTCAATTGTGTATTTCTGAAGTATTGGTGAACTAACATCACTGATTCTAAAACTGATCACATTGATTTTTTCAGTTATATTATTGACTGTGTTGCATCCATAGAATCCTAAAAGCCCCAATCCATAACGACTGTTTCTATCCAATTCAACGGGTGGGAAAAAGTCTGCACTCAAGACACTCGTCCCAACAGCTTGTAGTTCGAACTTCCGTGACATGACTGATAAATTTTATGAATAACACTTCAATTTATTGTTGACTATAACACACTGGAGACAACCTACGCTTTTTCGGGGATGGTTCATCAATATCCATTTCATTTTTATTAGCTCCAATATTCATATCATTTATATTGCAGTAACAACAGTATATTTTCCGTGGTGGAGGACCATCATTCACATCAGAATCTGGAATGCTATTGCCGTCAAGATTGTGGTGGTCAGTGCAATATCTATATTTCATTATGTCGACATCATCTTGTAGACTTTTAGGTAACTTTTCCCAAACATAAGCAATCTCATACGCAGCGCATGCGAGTATTACTTCCTTCGGCATATTTGCAAGCATCACTCGATCCATTCATGTCAGGGTGCGATATTTTGAATACATCTTGAGTGAAAATTCCATCCCCTTAATAGCCTCTCGAGTCATTGCTGTAATTGTATCCATTTTATAATAATTCAGAGAGAAACGTCAAGCACAAGTGACCGCAGAAAACTGTGTTGAACTTCTGCTGGCGATCATAGTTATATAGAATTTTTACTTTCGAATATTTCTGAAAGTATTGAATCAACTCTTTTGGTGGGGGTAGATCTCTAAAACTATCAAAGTATGAAATTTCATTCCCAAATTTATTGTATGCCACCCAATGTGTTCCAGATCCTCTTATTCCATCTAAATTGACAATGGCGGTCTCGTGGAGTCGTGGACCTCTAGTGGGTAATGTATCACGCATGAAAATACCACGAAAGTATGGAATTTTTATTTTCTTGGCATAATAATTGAGATCGATGTCGGTGAGAGGTCGTCGAGGTAGGGAATCAACTATTTTTTTGGATTGTATGGTTTCAAGTAGAGTCCGAGTCCTTCACGGTATGGTTTAAGGTATACACCACTACCACTTTTACCCAATTCCACACTTTCCATTTTCTTATTATGATTATTCGCTTCGATCAGGGCGGTTCTGCTTGTTTTTTCTGAATTCACAGCTCTGGTGATGCCTGCAACAGCATCCGCTAAACTTCCGAGCGCGGACAATCCAGCAAAAATCGGTATCAATGGTAGAATCCCTCCGACCTTAGGAATTGGAATTATACGGGGTGTGCGGATTGTTTTCTTTCTACCAGCAGCTTTGAGGTATTTACGTGCCGCATGTAATGCCACTACGGTAGCTTTCTTCAAATTATTCGTTACAAATTGCTCACCCCCAGCTTTTTTCAGTACATTCCGCTCTTATGAACCACACCAGAACCAAAAGCGATTTTTCTGAGATTATTTTTCTTTGGTTGATTCCTCTTCTTTTTCTTCATAGTAGTACTACAACCCATACCGAAACGTCTCTTTGATTTCATAATGTTGGTAACGAGTAGGGCAGCTACTCTTTCCTTAATACCAGCATCCTTCGATTTAACCCTATTCCAAGCTGCGTATTCGAGTTCTTTGTCTGCTCTATGTCTCGCTGTGAGATCAGTTAGATGATTCAAATATTGAAATCGTGTTGTTTGCATGCAATATCCAATTCATTGATTCCGGGATCTTTGCGGGCTAAACGTTTTTCCAATTTTGTACCGGGTCCACAGTACTGATATCCTGCGGGTAAATGTAATTCGAACGGAAGTATGTTTATCAAATTATTGACAAATCCACGTCCACTCTTTCTGCATACACCACGAACGCATCCGTATAGTTTGATGGTACTCATTTAAATGAAACGTTCACGACATATCATCGCTTACATAGTCTCCAACCACGGTACGATGCGCATTGTAAAGCAGAAAGAAAAGTTTGCTGTAGATAATCTAGATGAAAAATTCGGTTGTGGATTGAATGGACAGAATGTGTTGCGGCATGGTCCGCTACTTCCATAATCTATTCGAGGACTCATTATTGGACCGTCGAATTGTGGAAAGACGATTGCCATGATCTCTCATCTGACACATCCACAAGGACTACGATTCACAAACGTTTATCTCCATTCGAAATCACTCAATCAGCCCAAATATCAATTCCTACGAAATGTATTGGAACCCATAAAGGGTTTGGGATTTTATACGTTTAGTAATAATGCAGAAATAGTGGAACCGTCCGATGCCAAACCAAATTCTGTTTTCATTTTCGATGATGTAATATGTGAAAAACAGGACATTATAAGATCATATTTCTGTATGGGACGTCATAAAGATGTTGACTGTTTTTATCTTGCTCAAACATATTCACGAGTGCCCAAACAGTTGGTGCGAGATTATACCAACTTTATTGTAATGTTCAAGCAAGATGAAACGAATTTACATCATATTTATTCTGATCACGTGTCACCCGATGTAACATTCAAACAATTCCAATTGATGTGTGTTAAATGTTGGGAGGATCAATATGGATTTCTGGTCATTGATAAGGATAGAAAAATGCATGAAGGTAGATATCGCATGGGGTTCGATAGTTTCATATACCCATGACACTGCAATCCACATTCAATCGATCGTTGAATTGCATAGAGGTTACTTCAGTGTATTCTCTTGACAAAAACAAAATGAAGACAAAAAATAATTTGGTAGCTGAAAACAAAAATAATGAATTGAATTTGAAACGTCAACTGGTTGAGACAACAGAAGCTGTACGGCAGAAATTCAACTCTATCAAGAGTGGGCTTGTTGAAAACCGAATGGCACTTGAAAAACTCTATGATCCCATAATGAAGCCATTGAAGGTTCTATATTCAGCTGCTACCATGAAATCACCAAAGTCAACGTTTCCAGCAAGTGAATTCTCAGTCTACTCCAATAAAAGTAACAAGTACTTCAATGGGAAATAATTCATCATCTAATAGTGAAATATCATCTGCTGACAGTGAGACGGGTACCATCAAATAATTCGGAGAATATGAAATGTCAATATTCGAAACACCGTCATCATCTCGAATTAGTGATTCTGATTTCTCTGATTTTGAAGACAATATTGGAGATGTTTTGAAAAGACATTTGGAAAATGTTAAAACAAAGAATGTTGCATATGATACAATATATGGCATTCGTTATGGTCAACCGATTAAACGATGTTTTTATGAAGAAGAGTTATTGAAAACAGAAAATCCCGACATTTATCTGGTTGAAAAGGTGTTGAAGAGGAAAAATAATAAACTATATGTGAAGTGGTTGGGCTTACCTAGCGAACACAATTCATGGATTGATAAAGTTGACATGGTTTAATATATGTATTAACTTTTATGTTTTAATGAATAAACTATTGAAAATAAATTTATTGAGGTTTTCATTTAAAGTGAATCATGTTTGAGTGAAGCAAAAAAATATATATTTTCTTTGCGGTAAACTTTGCCCCAACCAATCACAACGTTCTGTGTATGCCAAACCAAATCAACTGCATACCTCATTCCAGCTCATATATTTTCAACTCACAACATTGATTTCATAATTCTCAGAGCTAATTACTATCAGATTGAAATGCGTGATCAAACTCTTTTCGCCACTTATCACATACAGATGCTGCCGTATCAAAAAGTGCAGTGGACTCCTGAAGCTCAATCTCAGCTTGCATTTTCAAACAATGAGTGGACTTATTTTTCTGTGTGATTGTGAAACGCAGTTTGTCTGCATCATCACACATTTTAATCAGTTCAGCCTTTGTTGATGCAATCTTTGCATCGAGCTCCTGAAGAGCCACCTCGCCCATGCTGCCACTTCGAACATCATCATCGCATTTGACGATGGTGGCTTTCGCTTTTATGATGCGGCATTTTGCTTTCTTCAGCATGTCCCCACAGCGCTGCAGTGGACCGAAAGAATGAAGCTAAACATCTTCCAAATCGCCCATCACATTCAAGAAGGTGTCATCTACCTTCTTCTTACGGGGTTTCCGTACACTCTTAGTTGTTTTCTTGAGGTTAGAAGCAGTAGATGCACCCTTCCTCTTAGATGGTTTTGGTTTTGTATCCACACTAAGAGGAGAGAGAAGTGGAGGGCATGTGGGTAGTGACAGTTGTGAAAGGGTTGGATCAACATTTTCTGGAGGTTCCGGTATATCTGAAATCTTCAGATAATCAATGATGTTATATTCATCGTTGAAACCTTCTGGGGATGACAAGTGATATACCGGAATATTTTAAAAACCAAACTGATCATTTGTTGGAATATTCGGCATTGCACATTCTTCAACAAATAAATTTGGTAGTGAGTTCATGATTATTCAGCTCGTAGGAACGTGTGAGATCAATAGGAGTCGGAGAGAAAAGGTCCTGATATAAGTTCAACTTCACATTTTATAGAAACAAGTCACCTTGCACATGCGCTTTCGAACTGAACTGGATACACGCATGTCCATGATTCACTCTCGAAACAAGGGGTACCCGCTCAATACAACATACGTACACCCGAAGGTCGATGGTGACGTCAGAGTGGTGGGCGTTAGCCCAGAATCGACTCAAATCTCCGTGGTGGGGGTAGGCCCAGAACCGACTCAAAGCTTCGTGGTGGGGGTAGGCCCAGAACCGGTTCAAATTTCCGTGGTGGGAGTAAGCCCAGAACCGGTTCAAATATACTACTAACTCAATTTTGAAATGAATGAATGAATGAATGATAATAAAGAAAAAGTTTAGTGGTGAAAAACATTCAAACTAATCATATCTTCTTGGGAAAAATATAAAAATTTTGGGTTATGCACCAAAAAAAAATTCGCGGCAAAATATTAATTTAAATATTTTTGAAAAATTATATCTCACTCATGAATGACAATAAAGAAATAGTTTGTTGTTAAAAAACGTTCGAACTGATCATATATTTCTAGGAAAAATATAAAAATATTGGGTTATGCACAAAAAAAAATTCACGAAAAAAAATATCTCCAAGTCGATTTATTTTTATTCCTTAGACGAGTCTGCACTGATGCCGGCTATTTGTTGATATATTGTTAGTTGTAGACATTTAGGGGCTCGATTTTAGAAACGTATATAGAAGATTTTTGACTAATATCTTCGGTGGTCTATATATGGCTCAGATGGATAAGATTTTGATCACCCCGAGAAAGAAATCTCCGTATTACCCCAGGTGGAGGTGGCGAGTGATATAAGAGGTTTCTTTCTCGCGTTTTTTTTTCGTTTGATGACCTTGAATTTTTTTTTAAATTATATTATTTTTTTTTTTGTAATTTCTGTGTATGCCAAAACAAATTAACACAATTAAAATTAACTGCATACCCCATTCCCGCTTAATATTTCAATTAATCGATGAAAGTCCGTGAATGGCCCGTCAGTGGCCCCTCTACTTCACCATCCACTGTGTGCATCGACCAATTAATAAATATGCACTCCAATAGAACTTTCAACTAATTATTTTCCTGAAAAAAATATAATTTTCTTTAATGGGAGATATGATAGTCGGCACTGTGTTTTCACTGTCCAACAGTGCCTTGACTGCTGCTTCATTTTCTAATTGAGATTTTGTCGCTGTCGCCATTACAGATCTAACACAACTAACTAACTAAAGTATGGCATAAAAAAATACAGAATGGCCCATTTTGATGGCCTTTACAGATACATAATGCTTTCAGGTAGAGACCGCCGGATAACTTGCTAGGTAACATAGGCGTTGCATTGGGAGCTATGGGTACATATATTGGAATTTTTGTAATGTATTGTATTGGCGTTATTATACTTTTCACCGGAAAATGTCACACTTGATAAAATATTTGGAATGTTCAATTATACTGGAAAAAGAATTGAAAATTTTTTTTAAGTCATGTTTTTTGAAATTATTTGAAAAAAATTATATAATAGATTTTATCGAAAAATACTATACTTTATAAAAATTTTGGATTGTTGAATGCTACTAGAAAGAAATTGAAAATATTTTTTTAGTCATGTTTCTACCATTTTTAAATGTAGGAGCAATTTTTCTGTAATATCAATAGCACGGGAAAATTTTGGAAAAAAAGCAAAAATCATGAGATATCAAAAAAATGTATAGGAACCTTTAGATCTGAAGTAAAAAAAGTTTAAACAAAGTTTTTTCATATAATGAAAAATAGCAATGAAATATAGTATACCGCAAGGATCAATTGAAGACCTGTGCTTTCGAAAAATACGCCATAACTCGAAAACGGTTGATATTCTTCCAATTTTGTAGGATACCTTTTTTGTTCGCTTTCCGAAGATCTACAAAACATGTTTACACATTTTTTCACTAATGTCGATTTTAGTGCGCATGCGCGCGTGTTTGTTCATTTAATATCCCTGAAAAGGGCTGTTTTGCTTCGAAGAGCCAGGGTGGGTATGTTTATGTACATTTGTACATTCTTGCCATTGTGGCACAAATGTATGTGTTTGTTTTCTTTGTGTGGCCCTGAAAAGGGCCGATGGGGTTCTCCGAGGAGCTGGGTGTCATCTCGCATATTTATGCGCGACGACTACGGAGGGTGGAGGACTTAGATGACATCATCATCGTCGTCATCCGATGAATGATTCGATGAATGATGTCATCGTCAGCGTCATCCTCTACGGGATGTTCCTCCGGCTCAAGGTCCTTATTAATGTCCTCGACACCCATATGGACCACTTGGTCGTCATCCTCGGAATCATCCTCCGAGGAGCTACCGCTGTCGACGTCAAGACGTTCAGCAATATCTTCATTTTCTGATGACGAAGATGATGGATAGTTCCACACATCTGTGGAGTCCGAAACCTCGTTTACCTAAATCGACCCCCGTGGAACTCGGTGATAATATGAACTCACCTCCTCACTCTGGTACACCAGCTGCTCCTGTACGGGAAATAGAAAGTTGGTATTATATTGTGCAATCAATCATCGCTTCCCGTTCCAAATCAACTTCGAAGTCGACACAATGTGTCGGTGACGAGGTGGAGTCTGGAAGAGGCATCTTGGAAGACTGATATAATAATCTGAGCTCGCATTGAATTTATACTAGTTCAGGAGTGGGAGAAATATATGATGCGGTGTTTCCACCTACTCTAAATTATACCCAGTATTATTACTATTTACTACTTCATCGTGGGGGTGAAGTAGAGGTGGTATTCCCTTCACAAATATTACATATAAAAGTAGCCGAACATCACAATGATTTCATTCGACTTTTGTATTTCAAGAAAGTGTTTGTAAAAATGGCTACACAAGTTAATCATTTGGAAGACCTCTCCCAACTAGATGTCAACAATGATATGGTAGACGTTGGGGTAGGTGAAGATTTTGTTTTGGAAGAGGTAGAGGAAGCTGCAGTACTTGACGATGAAGGAGGTGCTGCTGGTAACTTCAACGACGTAGGGGATCATCTTGTTGATGACCTCATCGAGGATGATGGTGAAGAACTTCCAGTCGATGATGGGATTGAAGCTGACATCGAGGATGATCCCGAGACCGTCGTAACCAGGATCGTACAAGTGAACATGACTGAGATGTTGGCTAATTTTGCAAGTAATTTGTTTTGTTGTACTACTTCATATTGTCATTAAAACCCATGACAATGCAAATCAACACTTATGTTTAATGTGTTTTGTACGGTATTGTGGCATGAATAACAATGGTGGGTGGTATGATCACATTCGATTACATGATAAAATTGAATATTCAAATATTGTCATTCACGACTGTTGTGCATGTCACACACCTCTCTATCAGCAAACTCGTCGACGAGTGGTGTGGCAGTAATTGATCTGATGGACAGCGATGATGATTTCGTGGTTAAAAACCAAAGAAATCAGCATCGAAGAAGTCATCCGGTCACAACAGTAGGTGTAAGGCTGGTCCTATTAGCAAGTATCGCAATAATTGCAATAAGACCAATCCTTATACTGGAGGATGGCCATCATCAACTATTGTTGTAACACCAGTTGCAACTATAGTGGCACCAGTTGAAGTTGCATCAACGGTTGCTCCTATAGTTGTACCGGTAGAGCCAACAGTGGCCGACATACCACTCCCATCCGTTGTTGAAGTTGTTGTCCAACCGCTGAAGAACCGGCCCCTGTGGTGGAGATAGTTGCCATCGCGGATGCCATCCCCTTGGAATCTATCGCACCCACGCTGGAGACAGATATAGACCAGCTAATGGGTGAGATAGATGAGGCCGAACGCGACTACCAGCTGAATCGATTAGCGCGGGCAGAAATTGCCCGCCAGCTGGCAGAGCTGTCGGTACGAGATCGACAGGAAGGCATCCTGAAGGCCGAAAGGTTTGCCAGGTTGGAGATAGTCAGAGCGCGAGTGGCGACTACCAAGGAGAGGATGATGGCAACCCTCCACAGATTGGGCTGATTTGTATTATATAGGGTAACTTGTTTGTAAGTGTTGTATATATTATTTGTAGATGTTGTATAAAAAAAATTATAAAAAAAATAAATAAAAAAAAATAATAAAAAAAAGATTAAGTGGAAAAAGGAGTGTACATAAATTTGTTGGTTGGTACACACTGGGCAATGCGATGTTGGGGCATTGCTCATCACTTTATATTAATTGTATTTTCTGATACTTTATATCAATTTCTATAATATGTGTTTGCGAGAAGATCAGTGTATGTGAATGTATAAGTATCATTATGGTATTGAAATAAAAATAACTTTATTATTACAGAATTTATTCCATATTTATATACATTAAAATACTATTTCATTTTCACACAGCTGGTTGTGGATCACTGCCTGGAGCCCAAAGTCTTGGTCTATGTGTGAGCCAAATATCAGGATGTTTCTTCTCCAATACAACTAACCTCTTTTCCAAATCGTCATATTTTTGCATCATTGCAGATGCATTATCCGAATCCTTTTTCAGAATATTGCATTTGTGATTGAGTTCACTTGTCAACTCTGTTATGTTTCGTGTTATTGTAGCTGTAGCATCCCAGACTTTGATATCCACATCACATTTTAGATTACTGTACTTCGTTAAAAGCTTGACGGGCATCAGGTACAATTTGAGCCGTTGTGGCAAGTATGGCAGCCTGCAAGGCTTTGAGGACAAGTGCCTTCGACTCATTGATTTGTTCATTCAGATATAACTGAGTTACACAATCACTCTCATCAATCGGTTCACCAGCATTTTTCAGTCTTTTACCTTGCGTATCATATTGGTCATCAGGTGAAAGCTTGAATCCTATACCTTGAGAACCTTGAAGAACTCGAACTTTAACAGTACCCCATTTTCGTCTACGACCGAATTTATCAATAGCTTTGGACATCTTTCTTCCACCTCGATATCTTTCATACTGATGATTTCAAAATAATCATTTCTATATATCTCTGTGTAGGTATTTTATTCTCTTAAATGAAATAATAGGAAATCAGAAAAACGTGTTTATTTGAAAATATATATTTGGTAACAGAACAACAAGACATCAACTAAAATTGACTAGTATAATTTGACTTTTATATAATAAGCATAATCACATCTAGAATACAAATAAATAAGTATGATGGTGGTGAATTTTCCATTCAGAATGATATTTCATTTGTTCAATTCAGCTGTTAATAAATGAAGTAATTGGTCTAACGGACTCTCTTCGGAAAAAGATTGAATAATATTGGAAACCCAACGAATATTCTCTTCTGGATCATTCTGGTAGAATTCTACATCGCTATGACCCCAAGGCAGAGTTTGTGTCGTATTGGGAATGATGAACGGTTTATCACCATAGTATGACAATGCAACTTTGTTTTTCAATTCAGTATACATGTCATGTAATATGCTTCTAAACGAGTTCATCTTCCTGAATATTAAACCACCCTGTTCGACAATTTTTTTATAATCTTCACATGTTAATTCATTCTTTATGACGGATCTTTTGACACCTTTTGCTTTCTTAAATTCACTACCCACAGACTGAACATAATATGCTTTGGCACCGATACCATAAAAGCTAATTATGGGATCATTCGGAAATTCGTCTTTAAAATTACCCAGAATTGACTTTGTGATAGGAATATTGAATTGGTTTCCTACTTTGTAATTGGAAGTATCAAATTCACCTATATTGCTGGTAATGAATCCGTGTCATTGTAGAGTAAGGTGGCATTTTCTGCATAATGGCGTTTAATACAACCATAGAAAAAGTTGTACATGACTGTTTTGGATAATTCTAGAATACAAAATCCTAAATATAGTGGTTTATCATATAATACATTAACTTTCCCCAATTGAATAGCAACAAAATTTTCGGAAAATATTGAACAGCTTTTGAAATTTGGACGTGAAATTAGGGCGCTAGCACCCATTTTCCTCTTGATACTTTCCCAATGCGTAACCAGTCTAACATCAATGCTGTTATCAACGTTTTCCATTGTTTTCCCATTATTCATGAGTTTATAGAAATCTTTTTCAGCTTTGTTGTTAGATCGATTTCATATTTCAGTATTCAAATCAATATAAGGTTTCATCCAACATGACTGCTTGAATCTCAAAACTCTATGTGTTCATGACAATAAGACCATTGGCTACAGCCTGTTGCAAGTTTTTGTAATGTACAATATATTTTCTTTTGTCATTTAAATTTGGAATTAATTTAGGAATTTTAGATTTGGAATGTGGGGGTATTAAATTTTCAACGAGAAAAGGGAGATCAGCATGTTTGTCATGTAATTCTTGGGGATAATGAACATCTACTCCAAGAACATACCCGTATGGACTATCAGATGCCACACCCATTACATCCAAATTGATGATTTCATTGGGTGTTAGCCAAGCAAAATCGTTGGTGGGTAATGGTTGTGACATACTGTGACCATATAGGTTGGTGGCATCTAACTATGAGATGAATGATGAAGGTTCATCAGGGTTATAATCGGGGAGAAATTTATTATTAGCTTTATGCTTTCTTTCACTACACTGACTTATTCCACTCCGTATTCCTTTCTTGAAAAAATGAATCATGTCAATATCTGTCAATAATTCCAATTCAATATTCGTATACTTCAACATTGCATCCCACGATTATCCGGGTGCTGTATAATATTGTGCCGGATCTAATTCATATTCATCTAAACATGTTTCTGAAATTCTCAAATATGTCACGTAATAGAAGCACATCAGACTTCAAATATAAATCCGAGTTTCCCCTAAACTCTGACACTAGAATAAATGCCAAACAAGTTTTGCTCTCATATAATCCTTATCTGATATATGCTCTTCGTTAAGATTGTCATAAAATTGATTTTTAGTGGGAATAGTTGGATAATTCAACTTGTCAATATGGTCAACAAAGTTATATGGAAAAACACCTTTCTTTCTCATCAAATTGAATTTGTCAATTTGTGGAAAATGTTTATGCATCTCAATACACTGATCAGATGTTAAGTTAGCACCCAAGTTATGCAAAGAATTCGACATGAATTTGAAAATAAATCTCATTTTCAAATAATTCTTTTTCTCTTTTCCATCTTTGTCAGTGTATGTGTGAGTGAATAGATGCTTGGTGAAAAATGTGTATTTTTCCTTAGTTTGTGGAATAACGTCCACTTTGTCTTTGTTTCTATACAGTTCTTTTATGAACAAATGGCAATCATACCCACTAAGATTATGGAAAATTATCGGAACAAAATTTGACAATTTGAAATTTAGGTTACATACGTAATGGGCGGTGGGTGATCTTTCCAGTGAGGTGGCAATGGTCTCTCACTTTCACATCACCACCCGTGAATGGTTTATCACATATTCCACAAAATTGTGCAGAAACAAACTCTTCTTTTTCCGCGGGGGTTTGTGCAGCCATAGAAATTGGATACCTCAAATGCAACAGTTTTACTGGGTCAATTGCCAAACTGACATCAAATACTGGTGCAGAAAATGTGCTGTATGCGCTGCCAGCAATGGGCCTCGAACGAGAACTAAGGCCCCGATGCGCCAGTACAATGTGGGCAGCCCATTTGAAAGGATCGCCATTAATATCGCTGGTCCGTTCCCACAATCTGATCACGGGAATAAGTACATCCTTGTGGCGATGGACTACTTCAGCAAGTGGGCCGAAGCCTATGCCCTGCCCAATCAAGAAGCCATCACCGTTGCCGACGTCTTGGTAAAGGAGTGGATTTGTCGTTCCGTTGGAGCTGTATTCGGATCAAGCCACGTGTCCAAGGTAGTCTCTGACCACCAAAAACATTGGGACCAGTTCCTTCATCTGTTCCTGATGGCGTATCGTTCCGCAGTACATGAGTCGACTGGCCAAACACCTGCTAGTGTTATTATGGGCCGAGAGCTGCGACTTCCATGTGACCTGAAGTTTGGGACGCTACCAGGACAAGACACTGCGGGAGATGACTACGTCAGTAAACTTCGACAGAGAATGGACGACATCCATGAACGAGTCCGTTTGAACATCCAGAGTGCCAGCGACAGAATGAAGGAGACCTACGACATCAAGGCCGATGCTGGTGGATATCAGATAGGAGATCTTGTCTGGCTGTAGAACCCCAAACGTCGCCGTGAACTATCACCGAAACTTCGGAACTCGTGGGAAGGTCCATATAAGATCATGAAAAGGATAAACGACCTTGTCTATCGAATACCTAGGGTAGTCCATTTCAATAGGTTGTCCCCTTACGCCGGAAACCACGACCAAGTCCGCACCTTCAGACCACCGGAGGATGAAATGACGTTTCAGAGGTTCATGTCCCTGTACTCAAACGGACAGAAAGTTCCACATGGGGTAACCAGAGAGGAGCCACTAGATCTTTTCAAGGTGCCTGCCGATTACGCGTTAGCTCACTGTGTAGCATAATATCTCCAAATGTCCAGAGGCATTGCCGTAGTTTTCTCCAAGAAGTTTGGTCGACTCCAGGATCTGAGAGAAAAAAAAACCGGAAGTTGGAGGGGTGCTACAGCTGAGAAAGGGCTAGAAAAACATCTATTATCTGGTTACCAAGAAGCATTCCCCAGATAAACTGTCTTATGAAGATTTCTGGAAGAGTCTTACCAGATTAAGAGACACGATGCTGGACCAAAATCTTGTAGACCTGGCAATCCCAAAATTGGTCTGTGGGATTGATGATGGGCTGGACTGGAGAGTTATAAGGAGCATGTTGGAAACAATATTCAGATCCAGCGGTGTTAAGATTTTGGTGTGCTGCAACTATCTTCCTCGACCCATCTCGAAGACTGTGGGGTGTTACTTCCATCAAACGTCCAGGTGCAGATATGGAGAATCTTGCAGATATCTCCACACTCCAAAAATGACATTTCGGGACGAAATGTCTTTAAGAAGGGGGCAATGTAACGATTTCGAGACCGGCCCTGATCATCCAATCAGTCGACCTCAAAAGCAAACAACTTGTACTAGCCAACGGATCGCCGAGAACAATGTCGAATAAAATCGATCGCTTCGATACGGTTCTAAGAGCCATCTAGATGAATTGTTCTATACTCCAGAATAATCGACGAGGGCGACATGGACAGTCACAGAGAGTAACCAATATAGTTCCAGAGTTCACGGATAGAGACTGCCAGAGTAGAAATGAAATAGTGAAGTAAATGTTTTAGTGAATAATTGTTTTAAGTAGTGTTTTAAATAAATTAGAAAAAATAGTTAAGTGCAGTTTTACTACAATATGTTTTAATAAAGAACGGTCAAGAATAGCACCCCAGATTGGCACTTTAGATTTGTAATATAGAGTTGACGAAGAAATCATTCAGAATCATTACCATTGTTCAGATAAGTACTGAGGAATATTTATTTTCTTATTAGAAGTGACCTTATTTTATTTGAGGATACGCCATATTTTTGGATTATTCTGCAGGAACTGAAACGTGAAATATACTTTTTCTCCCTTTAGTTTCACTAGTAATATTTTGCTTATCTTATTTATAGAAGTGCAGGAGCTACTTCTGACTTGGTTTTATTATATTTCAGCTGAGCCTCATCCCTTCTTTTTATAATTTTCTAGATTTTTTCCTTATTGAATATTTAGCAGTGTGCTCTAGAGTCTAGACTCTAGGCATGACTATAATCTTGACATAATACCTAGTTGAAGCATGTCTGTCAAATAAATTGGCCAAGTGTTGTCAATACCTTCTTGATAAAAATTCTAAAGAAGGAAAATTATTTCAATTGAAATGCTTATAACTAGGTACTATATTGAAACAATTTTAAATTATTTTCTAATCCTGACGTTCGTATATAGATCATAACTTGCAAGTGAATTATCCAATATTCCTGCACTATCAACATCTTTTGCCATAACTATTCTTCCCATCTGATCGATCATCAGCTCTTACACTGTAGAGCTCTTTCCAGTTATTCTTGTGGGGGTTTTGATAACTTAAACCTAATGAATTTAAAATAGCAGAAAGTTATTATATTTCAACATATTATATCGATATCTCCAGAAAAAAATAATTCGTCCACGGTAGGATGAATAAGACCACCAATCTTCTAGTTTATTTGAAAAATCATTGATATCGTGGTCGGGTGAGTTTTAATTAATAATAATAATAATACTCCCTCATAAATACTCATTGAGTGTACCCAAAGGCATAGCCTGTGCGGGTAGAAGAGAGCTATAATTATTATTTGCCGTGGCGCTCCGGGGCGACTTACTGATTTTTGGTGGCGTATTCACTTTTCAGCTGTAGGAACACCCGGAAAACCTACAGCACCACTCCAGGTGGTCGGTGTGCACTCCAAGCTAGCACCATACGAGATTGGCATCTAGACAACCCACAATACACTTGCTTTTCAACAAGGCATGCGGTCGCCTATCGATCTGATATAAAGTAGATGAGAAAAAATTTCTTGTACCTACATCGGGATCGAACCGATTATCGCTGTGCTGGAGTTTCGAAGGGCCTGTGCGTTAGACCGCTGATCCACCGACCACACAATTAATGTTTAATCTCGGGAAACTCCTCTCTGTAGACGGAACTGTCACATATTTGGTGACAATAAAATTTCTCAGGAAATTTTTTATAGTGTATAGAATAGTGGTACAGTGTTAGATATTTTTGCAAGTCGCTGGATTCAGTTTTCAAGAATACGTATTCTCGAAAACTGAATCCAAGCAAAGGTGACTGAGGTTTAGGTTTGGAAGTAAAAGGCATACAATGTATTGAAAAGTATCAGTAGTGTGGAAGTCGAAATTAATTCAAAGACTTGTTAGCTTTTTCTTCAACTAATTATGTGGCATGGTGTTCTTTTCTTCATGTAAATGATGTAAAACGTTTTTCAAAATATATATTACCATCATTCTGAAGAATGTATTTTACAGTAAACTTTTTCAAATAATCTAGGTCTATAAGTAATGATTTCCAATTTATCACATTACACAAATCATCGAAACAGTAACTATAACCAAATATTCACATTAGAAATTTTTTTACCCATTTAAATTTTATTGATGATCGGACTTGCTATGAGCTGAATAGTGAATACAATTTACAATTTATCTTATATATTTTTTCTCTAGATGTTTATAGTGGTAGCGATCATTAGCAACTATGTGTTCTGGGTAGGCTGTGCTACTAACTCCATACGCCACTTTAGGAGCAGCACTGTTAATTTGAACGCAACCTTGAATCGTGCAGGACTCACCCCATTCAATCCACGAGATTTAAACAATATAATCGGTGAAATTAAACTGAAGGACGCCATACCACTTGCGTCACGCCCCGACGTTTTCTTACACTTTAATTTATTCTAGTAAATATTTTAGTAAGCTCACACTTGCAGTGAGTGGATGGAAAAGAAGGATGTTGAAAAAATTATGTTAGTAAATATTTAACATAACAGATTTATTACATCATACATTACATTTCACTGAAAAAGTCAGAAACATTGCGAATATTTGATGATGGTAAGTTATTTTTTAATTCAGCCTTCCTATTGTACTTCTTATGTTTCTGGCTCACTTTTTCAAAGTCCTCAAAATATTGTATATTCCAAAATCTTATGTCGTTGTTGTGACTGTTAGAGGCTATGAACTGGCCCGTATTGCATATGTCAACGTTTTCCACAGATAAGTCATGCTGCCCAACAATACCCAAATGCCTACAAAATTAACAATGAATTAATAATCATAATAATGTACTGTAGCAGAATAATTAGGAATCATTCTGTAATATTCTTTCACTTAACGTTCAGGAATATAATGATAATCCCTGGTATTAGGTAAGTTGTTACGAAATTATTACGTGTATTATACGAAGAGAAACCTAATTTCGTATATATTTTTAGAGTTGTAATTGACTGAAGTTTGTATTTCCATTAAAGAAAAGACCAAGAACCCGCATTTCATTCCAAACCATTACAACTGGCGCCCAACTATTTGGTTTGGTTTGGTTCTTTTCTACGGAAAATTTCATCAAGATGAAATCAAACCAAGCAGGATATAATCTGAGAAGCAAAACGCATCACCAATCCAAAAACGTTATTGAACAATGTGTGAAGGTATCGGAACATCAAGCAAATGATCCCGAGGAAGTCCACCAAACACCTGGTCAACCAGAAAATCTTTTTTCGTCGGATCAGCTCGGAGCCATAAGGTCTGATAAAAAAGAAGCCAAATCGAGCATAGAAACGTGTTTGCCGTTGGATGTTTAATCTCCGATGCAAGTGATGAATGAAAATTTGGAAACTGCAAATGATATGGACAGACAACTGTCATTTTTGACAAGGAATTCTTCAAATCCATTCGTAAGACAGGGTATACATATGAGAATGGATTGTGAAAAACAGTATTCACCACCCATAGATAATTTACCGAGAGAAAGATTACTGAGTGAAATTAGTTATAACAATCCATTGCCATATGACAAAAATAACATTTCGGCTTTCAATCGAGAAAATCAGGTAGATATAGCTAATTTGGTAACAGAACTTGTTTCGAATCTTGTGCAAAACAACTTACTGAAAAAGTGGTTTTGGTGGATGACAAACCAAAGAGGCTGAATTTTTTCTACAAAAATATGAAGGTTTTTGATAATACTTCTAGTCTTCATCCCATTGATTTTTTAGGCCAAATTGAATATTTTTTCAATCAAGAGAAATGTACTTTTCAAAATTTCGTATATACAGTGTGTCCCAGCTAAAACTTGTCACCCCCCTAATATCCGAACTCATGAAAAAAATGGAAAATCGCTCAGACTCGTCGATTTGTATTTCACTTTCACCAAATACACCATCATTGTGTTGTCAACCCCCTCAACCCCAGCATCTCCTACTTCAGAATTTTCAATGGGACTACCCAAATACATCGGTGTACTGAAATTGAGGATCGATCAAGTGTTGTTGAAGTTTTCATGAAAACTAATTCTAATCTAATGGTGATAAATCAGGAGATCTAGCCGGCCATTCTATTGGTCCTCGCCTTCCAATCCATCGCCCTGTGAAATTGTCATCTAAAAATTGACGTACAGGTGCAACAAAATGTGGAGAAGCTCCATCTTGTTGAAAGGTGAGCTGACCGTCAAGTAACCTATCATCGTCTTCAAGTAACTGAGTGATTCTGGGGTTCACAGTTGTATCAAGAAGTTCAAGATATGTTTGTCCGTTGAGGTTACCATCAATAAAATATGGACCTACAATATGGTCTCCCAGAATACCAGCCCAAACATTCAATTTCTGGGGAGTTTGTGAATGAGTTTCCCTGTACCAATGGGGATTTACGTCACTCCAGTATCTGCAGTTGTGCCTGTTCACATGTCCATTTAAATAAAAAGAAGATTCGTCAGAAAAGCACACATTGTAGAGGTAATTATTATCACCAATCAATAATTGACTCATGATTTCACAAAACTCTGTACGTCTGTCAGGATCATCTTCATTTAATTCTTGTACATTCTGCATTTTATAAGGATGGAATTTTGCGTCTTTCAGAATTCGATGTAAGCTGCTTTTCGAAACTCCAGAAATAGTCTCAAGTTGTCTTAACGATTGAATGTTGTTCATCACTGCATGTCCTACAACTGCAACAGCGACCCCTTCATTTCTCATAGGCTTCTCTCGTTCATGTTTTTTATTCAGCACTGATCCCGACTCCAAGAACTTATTCATCAATTGAAGCACGTACTGATATGATGTGGTGTTTTCTGGATGACTTTCAATGAAACTTCGAGCCGTAGCTCTAGCACATCGTCCATTTTCAAAATACGCAGCTACAATGGATATTCTCTCTTGTACAGTATAAACCATTTTTGAATGTTTTCAAATTGTTGAATGCAGTGACTCGAATACATCAATTACCAAGGCGTAAACAAATATATGCGTATACAAAAACACATGAGGGCAATTTTTATTTCATAAAAACGCCTGTCTCACCTTCGAAACTATTATTTCTGACAGCATATTATTTTTCAATACAGTGGCGTACCCACAGTGAACCTTTCTTACGACGCTAACATTTGAGGTGATGAAAAATTAAAATATCTGGATAAAACTTAGTTTTCATGAAAACTTCAACAACACTTGATCGATCCTCAATTTCAGTACACCGATGTATTTGGGATTGAATTCCCTTCAAAATGATGTATCACAAGTATAGTAGTCCCATTGAAAATTCTGAAGTAGGGGGTGCTGGGGTTGAGGGGGTTGACAACACAATGATGGTGTATTTGGTGAAAGGGGGAACACTTGAAATAAAAATCGACGGGTCTGAGCGATTTTCAATTTTTTTCATGAGTTCGGATATTAGAGGGTTGACAAGTTTTAGCTGGGACACACTGTATATTGAAAAACTACAAGGTGAAGCATTGGTTTGGGGTCAAGCACTTTTACATACATTTTTGGAATTTGAAACTTTCAAAAAGGCATTTATTGAATATTTTTGGAACGATGATATTCAGGATAGTGTTCGTGAACGTTTGCATGTGATAAATATGATGAAAAAGAAGGTTCTTTGGTAGAGCATTTCATAAAATATATAGCTTTATCAAAACTCTTGGAATCCTCAATCTCAGAAAAGAAATTAATCAAAATAATTGGTAGATATTTTCCAGAATACATTTCGTTTATGTTGATAGAATCAAAAATATTGAAGGTACTTTAGAATAATTGAGACAAGTAGATATTTATAGGAAAAGAACAAAATCAAATCAAGTTACATCTGTGGATGATAAATATAAGAAATCAGGGGTTTTTAGTTACCACAAATATTATGACAAGAATAATCAAGATCATGCAAAATACACCGGAAATAATTACCAATCCGGAACAAGTGATTTTACAAAAAATAATTATCATGGAAGAGGTACGGGCGTAGACTACACGGATAAAAAGGCGGCGACTGTGACAAAAATACAAGGTGAAAATGAAAATTCAAACGAGATTCAGGAAAACTGGGAGGGACTCCACGAATTTTAAGCCCTGTCGTGGAAGCAGTAATTAGTAGGGCTAAATCGGTATCAAATAATCCACGAGAAGAATTACTTGAGGAATGTGATTATGAACATTCAACTATTAATTCAAAAACACATATTATTTTAATAAAAATTTTCAACTTCACTTTTCCTGCACTGATAGATAGTGGTTCAGAAATTTGCGCAATCAGTGATGAAGTTTGGTCACAACTGATAGATTTTCATCATATCATACCAACATTTCAATGTACAGGTATAAGGGTCGTTGCTGTTTTTAAAAATAAACAAATAAGAATACAACTTCAATGTATATTAACATTTTCTGTGAATGGTGTCGATATTATTCACGAATTTTTATTGATATCTGATTTAGCTCAACCAGTCATAATAGGAATTGATTTATTAAGGAAATACTCGGCAAGACTTGATTTAGGCCAAGAAAGTGTTACTATCAAAATCGGTTCCAAATGGGTAGATATTCCAGAAATTGATTGAAAGCACAAAAATGAGGATTCATTTAAAATGAAAATATCCAATAATAAAAAAATGCTTATTCTGAACGATTTATCAGATCAATACTTGGCAACTTTAGAAGATTTTAAAAAATCAGTCGAAAATTGTGATTTAAATAACGAACAGAAAGACATATTCAATATGTTTTTACTGAAACACAAGAAATTTTTTTCTGAAAAATCAGGTCATGAAATAAAACTGAAAGCGGTTTCTGTATAAAACAATATCCTGTTCCAATCAGTTATAAGTCAGCGGTACAAAAACAACTTGATTTAATGGAAAAATTGGGGGTTATAAAACGAACAGCCACTTCATACATTTCAACTATTATGACAACATTGAAAAGAGATAACAGTGTTAGAATTTGTTTAGATGCTAAACATTTGAATAGAATGATGGAAAGGGAATATGATAATCCTCGACCTGTGGAGGAAATATTACATTCGATGAGAAAATGTCTATATATGTCTTCGCTTGACTGTACTCATGGTTACTGGGCAATTCCGTTATCAAATGAATCTCAACAATATACAGGTTTTCGTTTTGATGGAAAGGCGTATTGTTTCAAAAAACTTCCGTTCGGCTTGAGTACCAGTGTTTCTGCATTTTGCCGAAGCATGACTAGTATTTTAGGAACCGAATTCGACTCGTTTGTGACCGTATACGTCGATGATATTCTGATAACAAGCCAATCATTCGCAGAACATATTGACCATTTAGAAAAATTTGTGTGCAAATTAGAAGAAGCTGGTTTCACATAACGACTACGTATATATGCATTTTTTAGACAGGAAATACCGATTCTAGGATATATTTTAGATAAAAATGGATATCGACCAAATCCTGATCGAATACAAGCCATAGTTGATTATCAAATACCAAGAAATGTTATAGAATTGCAACGGTTTTTGGGAATGGCTAATTTTGACAGAGTTTTTTGTGAAAATTTTGCAATGTTTTCCGCTCCTTTAACTGTACTTTTGAAAAAAAATGTTAAATGGCACTGGGGAGAAACCGAACAGAATGCATTTGAAAAAATTAAAATGAAACTTCAGGACAGTACATTATGTGATCATCCGCGTGATGACATTTCTTTTTGTTTACAAACGGACGCTTCTGACACAGGTCTTGGAGCTCAACTTTTCCAGGAAATAGACGGTAAATGGTTTGCCATTCCAGCAGAGTACTTTTGGATAGAGAGAAAAGATATCACATTAATGAACGAGAAGCTTTGGCTTTAGTTTGGACATTGGAAAAATTTCGAATTTATTTACTCGGTCGTGAATTCATAGTATATACGGATAATAGTTCAGTGTCATATTTACAAACATGTAGATTACTGTCAGCTCGTATTGCTAGATATGCACTGGCTGTTCAAGAATATGATTTCAAATTGCAATACATTCCAGGTTCACAAGACATAATAGCTGAAGCTCTTTCGCGACATGCTGCCATCCGTCCATCAGTACCATCAGATAAACTGTTCAAAGTTTTTCCAATAAATTAATTACCTCAAGGCATTCTTACCGATTTGAAAAAAATTGAAGATTTTCAAAAAATTTATGAAAAATTGTCGGACATCATTCAACATCTTCCTACTGATACTAAATTACAATCAAGATTTGTTGTACATAATAGAATTTTGTATACGCGTAATAATAATGATGAATTTTATTTACTTTGTATTCCGAAAAGCCTACAAAGAAAATTGACGGTGAGTTATCATGCAGCCATAGGCCATTTTGGTTCTTATAAAACTTGACAAGCATTGAAACAAGAGGTTTGGTGGAATAATATGTCGAAATTTATCAAGCGTGTAGTTAAGGAATGTGAAATATGTCAGAAAGCCAAATGCTCAACATTACCTCACCCACAACTCCAAGCGATAATTCCTGAGGGAAAAAATTAAATTCTATCACTTGATTCATATGGTCCTTTACCGACAAGTAGAGGTGGCGTTAATTTTATATGTGTTATTTTGGATATTTTTACAAAATATGTAACTTGCTATCCTATGAAAAATGCAACTACGAATATTATTTTAAATCGATTGAAAAAAGACTATTTTCTAAAACATGGCACCCCAAAAAATATTTTAACTGATCATGGTAGCCAGTTCACATCTGCAAAATGGAAAGATTTTCTGAATGAAAGGGGGAATAAAGGTTATATTTTCTTCGGTAAGACATCCTCAGTAGAATCCAGTCGAGCGTGTGATGAGAGAATTAGGTAGGTTATGTCAAACATATTGTAATGAACAACATACACGTTGGGCGATTGAATTACCACAGTTTACAAAATTTCTGAATGGGGTAGTACATGAGTCTACAGGATTTAACCCTGATGAACTCCAACTGGAAAAAAATAGAACACGACCTTTACCGGAAAATTTGAAAGGTTTTTTTACTGGTGACAATGCCATTTCAAATAATCAGAAACTAATTTTAGCCAAGGAAACTTTAATAAGCAAAGCAGCACGCCAGCGAATAAAATGTTCAGTGAGAAAATATGAGGAATTCAAATCTGGTGAATTAATTTTCCTGAAGGCTAATCCTTCTTCATCTGCCATAAAATCAGAAAAGAAAAAGTTTCTCCTTTTATTCGAAGGCCCTTATAAAATAAAAAAATAATAGCACTGGCTACATTCATTTTGATTGACCCAAACAATTGCCAGGAACGGGGATCGTTTCATGCTAGTCACTTTAAAAAGTTTCACTACAACTCAGAAACTTCCAATATTTGAATTCAACTATTGTAAGCTCGAGGGGGGCAACTTGTAGCAGAATAATCAGGAATCATTCTGTAATACTCTTTCACTTAACGTTCAGGAATCATCCTGTAATTTTATCATATTCCTGTCATCAGAGAGTCTTTTGGAAAGCTAAACAAATTACAACTGTCCAACAAGAAATGCAAAATTAATTCAATTTTCAATTCTGATAGCTTTTTGGGCTAATTATTCTGCATACAGTTCAGCCCAACAGATTTTAGAATAATCCCTGGTATTAGGTAAGTTGTTACGAAATTATTACATGTATTTTCCAATTATTTGTTGATATGCAGAGAAACCTAATTTCATATATATTTTTAGAGTTGTAATAGACTGAAGTTTGTATTTCCATTAAAGAAAAGACCAAGAACCCGCATTTCATTCCATAAAAAATATCCAGATATACTTTTCTTTTCACCTATTGATGAAACATAAGAGACAAATAGAATCATCAGAAAAGAATTTTGATACCTTGAATTGTATTCATTTGACTCTAAAGATGGCGGAGGTTGCACAATCACCATTTAAAATTTAGTGGCCAAGTGATGAAAAATCTGCAAAATTCATCCCTTTCATATTGAATTTGAATATATTTTCCATTTTCCAACTTTAAACGACCTTTGAATATAAGCTTGAACAGATAGTATTGTTGAAGCCATTGTTGGTGCCATTTCGGTTTGTTATCAATGCAAGAATTTAAACTAAGTTGGAAACGTTTACCCAAAAGTAACAAATGAATTAAACGAGTTTTGATATTGTTAAAATCCCTTCTCTTCATTTTGTAGGAATGTTTAATTCAAACATAAACATTCATACTGTTGATATAAATATTGGAAAATAGTTGAGTAATACTTACCTATGAGGAAACAAATGACTTGCTCTGAGATTTCCATCCTCGCAAGCAGTAACAACTATGTTTTCTGTAATTGGAATTAGAGCATTGATAGCAGACTGTGGGCCTGGAAATGCATCACTGTGCAAACCAAACTCCTCCCAGTTGTAAAGATAGAGCTTGCCTTTGGAAGATCCTGATACAAGTTTAGTTTCTGATCTGAAGATACCCAAACAGGTCAATTCTTCTTCATATTCTTCAGATTGCATGTGGACACTTCTACAAAAAAAATCTAACTTTTGTCCCCGAATTAAATAGAAGTTTTTAGTGATACAGAGGTTTTGCAAGGGAGCCACTTTGTGCATAAGATAAATTTGAAAATTGAAAAAGTGATACATTCACACTTACAAACCTATTTTGAAGATCTATGCTGGTAATTGACCCATCCCCACTAGAACAAATGAGGTACTTTTTGGAATCATTGGTGATCATATCACTTATATAATCTTCATTTTTCTTTGTTTTGTAGATTTGTTGGTTGCCTTTCATCCTCATGTCCCAAATTTTTATAGTACCATCATCATCTCCTTGAATACAAAAGATATAAAATGATTTGACAATTAGAAATCTTATGGTTTGCTATATTTGGCAAGGGTTATTGTTATAAAAATTGTTGTATATCCATCAACCGGCTGGACCCTTTCGAGCACAACCCTCAGAAGTCTTCGAAAGACTTGTGCGAGCTAGGGAAGACGTAGCCCTCACCTTTTAACTTGTGATGCCATGCACGAGACCAGTGACTATGCTGGGAATCAAACTCACGCCCCTGTGATTGAGAGGCAAGTGCTCCACCATCACGACCACTACGGTTTCATGATATAAATATATTATCACTACTTTCATTTATACAGTAACAATCATTAACCATACTAGGACTTCCTCTTCGAATTCGAACATTGGAAAAAACAACTATCTCGAATATTTGTTTGATTGGGAATAATCATATTATGATCAAGAACTATTACGGAAACAGCAGTGACTTAGTCAATTCATAGCCATGGATGGCTGTTCTGAATGACAATTGAAATTTGAAATAATAAAAGTTGACTTTTCCACAGGGAAGGGAGGTATGTTACATTCCATATATTCATTATGAAATATGATTCCTCTTCAAACGCTTCGAGTAATATCATAAGTCCGAGTCAATCAACTTGTAATATGTTAAATGCAGGGGTCTCACCTGTTGAAAATAAGTTCTCATCAATAACTGTTAAGCAGTAAACAGGCACATCATGAGCGTCCTCATAGAACCTGTGCAATTTCCCACTCTCCACATCACTAATCATAACTGACTTATCCTTTGATGTTGAAAATATAAGTTTTCCTTCTATACTGAATTCAATATCCCGACAAGCTCTTGTATGTAATTCTAACGTAGCCTGTAGTATATTTTCTTCATTAGAATATTCATAGAGTAAAACATCTCCAACAATGCTAGCCACCGCCAGAATGTTATTTCGGGGATGGAATGAAATATCTGTTATGAAATCCTCACAGTTTATGTTTGGAGGATGATCTCTTTCCAGATTACTCTCTCTACGAATGGCTTTTATCGTATCATCTTCTTCTTCATCTTCTTGAGCTACGTCTTCTGCATCTGAATCCGAATAAGTCTCTTCAATATTTCTGGTAACATTTACTTCTGGGGTTTCATTGTCAGATTGTTCTGAATCAGAGTCGGTCATACTCACATCACTGCTATCAGAGTTTTCGTCCATAATTACGCCCTCAACAGTTCTTTCAGGGTTTTTCTTGTTGCACATTCTATGAATCTGATCACAATTTGATTTTAAAACTATTTGTGTGGATATATAATTGTTTCTGTAGTCCAAAATTAAAAAACTTCGTTTTTAAAGGTTATGTTTTTCATTATACTTCTTCTTCTTTTTCATCTGCTGCATGTTGCATGCTGCGCCTTGGCTGCCATCTCTATGCGGCCATTGACTATTCATATGGTTTTAAATAACCCCCCCTATAAGGCTGTTTGAAACTTCATATATTGTTCTACCAAAAAAACTTAATACAGATTCATATTTTGGTATATTTCAAGAAAACGAGTTTTTTTTTCAATAACACTTATCATTAGGACGATAAATAAGGACACTTTACTCTTGAAGTCATTTTTTGTTTATTGATATTATTCCTCTACGATCTTTCTGAAATCATGATGGCCCTTTGAGATTCAATCTTATGTTTTTTATATATAAGTGGTACAGATTGATAGGAAGTTTTTTCTAACTTTGTCATGATGCATTGATTACTTGTAATAACAGTGACAAAAATATTAGAACAAACTGAAATGTCTTTGTGTACACATTACAACTTCCATGATTCTCAAATCCTTCAATTTGAATTATTTTTGCTACATTAAAAAACATCTGTATATAATCACACTTCACCAGTTCTCGGTGAGTAGGTATTTGTTTCACAAGAGGCTTCGTCAGTCTGAGCTCAATGAACTGCGCAATCCGATAACTACGGAAGAAGTTCGACGGGCCCTCAAAGACTTTTCATACACCCACCATCATCTAGCAAGAGTTGATTTCAAGTTATGGCTAGATGGGGAGCAACATATTCCGGATTGGTTTGTCGAGGGTCAAACCTTGCTAATCCCCAAAAACGGAGATTTGTCCGAACCGAAGAACTACATACCGATAACATGCTTGAATGCATGTTATAAGACCCGCATCTTATGCATGAAAATTCTCTCTTGAGCCGGTGTATGAACGGATATATAAGCAAAGAGGGTCAAAGTAGGGGGTCGCTAGCTGCAAGGAGAACCTGCTGATCGACAGATGCATTACGCAGAACTCCGTGCAGTATAAGCGTAACCTTTCAATTTGCTCAGATGCCTTGCGGTGCCCGATCAAATAGTGGGATGCATTGAACAGAGCTGATACTGCGCTGGAGGACTCGCTTCATCATAACATCTGGTCAAGAGAGTCCAAACAAAGCAAGTTATCTTCAGAAGGGATGTGTTTCAGGGAGACTCCCTCAGCTCTCTTCTCTTCTGTATCTCACTATTGCAATTGTCCGTTACACCACGGAAAACTCACAGATACAGCTGCGGCACACCCAGCAACCGGAGGCATGAGAGGTCAAACATCTATTTTTTGATGAATGACATAAATTTTTATGCGTCCGGAGATGTCCTTAAGGGTGGTGCAAGAGTACACGCATGCTATCGGGATGGAGTTTGGGATCGACAAATGTGCTACGGTTCATCTGGAAAGAGGACGATGAGAGGAATACGGAGAGGACGTTGAACTCGTAGACAGAAATATCCTACATCATCTGGATGCCGGAGAGACGTAAATCTACCTAGGGGTGGAACGACGCCACATTCTAAAGGTAGCTACTGTTGAAATCTTTCTCCACGGCAGTATTAGCACAAACTCCGACAGATCTGGTCATCAGAACCGTCGGGGAAGAACAAATTTGCTGCAACTATCATGCTTGCCGTTCCGATTCTACTTCACTCCTTTGGAGTAATGAAGTGGACTCAGGAAGAACATCCGATCGAATAACACAACCTAGATGAGTAACTCGCCGCTCACGCCTCAAACATTGTTTGTAAGGGACATCTTCCCTCACAGGCAGTGTTTTGCGTTGTTTTCAGAAATATTGAGGTTCAATAGAATAGAAATAATGGAAACCCAATATATGGAATGAAAACATGAAATTATGATGAAAGAATCTCCACAGGATTTTGAGAACAGCCGATGCTCTAATTGCTATGTTTTTCATAATTCATTCATTTTACCATTTTCCAATTCGGGTTCCCTTTCTCGATAGTTACGACACTGGTAGAAAAACCTATGAAATGACATATTTTGATCCCCAGCTTCAAACGGTCTTATACATTTTACAATGCTTCACCATTGCTTAATAATAAAAACTAACGATAGTTTAACACAAATTAACTGAGAATTTGCCCTTTATTGACAAAACAACACTCCAATAAGCCAAAGACGAAAACAAACAGAAATGTTTTGTTGTTGTTCTGTCAAATGTCAAATGCAGCGTTGTCGTACTGACCATCAGACTATATCGACAACGAAGAATCTATGTTCGGCGATGGAGATACGTACTATCGTTTTACATGCTCCCAACAAGCTGCCTTCTTATTGTTATATATTTCACCCAAGACAGAATTTCAGGTTTTCGTTGCCATGAAATATACCCGACATAAATCAAAATCTAGCTGACGTGCTAATTGTATCCTTAAAAATTGCGACATGGCAACAATGACATGATTTGACCACCAAAGTAGGACGATTTTCGTCATTGCTCCTGGCGAAACGAATATATCGTCGGAAAAGAGGGGAAAAATGGACCAAATATCGAAATCTACTCTTTGAACTCTGCAGGCTTCGCCCAAACCATTCTGTCAAGATGATAGTTCTGATAATAGGGGTCCTACTCTAAAAATTAATAATCATATCGGCTTGCCATAATGCGGCAGAAAACTCAGCCGGAAGAATGCAGAAGGCCGTAATTCTTAATTCACTCCGTTTACTCAGGGCATAAGATTCTTGGTCCTAGTAATCACTCACCCTACGGCGGGCGTGGAAAGTGTTTACTGGGGTTAATATACACCAGCGCGCCCTCCAGTTATATCGAAGCTTCGGAGATAGGGTCTGACTGGGATATTTCTTTTGAAAAAAAATAATAATAAAATCGCATGAGCTTATCATGCGTTTGCGCAGATGCCTTGCGGTAACCGATCAAATAGTGAGATACATTTACAGCTGATTCTGCTATGGTGAACTCGCTTCACCATAACATCTAGTCAAGTCAGAGTCCAAACAGAACAGGTTTTCTATAGAAAGGGCATGTTTCAGGAAGGCTCTCTCAGCCCTCTTCTCTTCTGCATCTCACTATTGCCATTGTCCGTTGTACTAAGGAAAACTCGCGGATACAACTGCGGCACCCCAGCCACCGGAGGCATGAGGTCACCCATCTGTTTTACATGGATGGCCTCAAACTATATGCCTATATTACGGAGAGGACGTAGATTGAAGCATCCTACATCATCTGGATGCCACTAGGGGTGGGACAACGCCACACCCAAGAGGTAGCTACTGTTAAAAACTCTCTTCGCGGCAAGTATCAGCATAAACTCCAACAGATCTGGTCATCAGAACTGTCAGGGAAGAACAAAGTTGCTGCCGTCCCGATGCTACTTCACTCATTTGGAGTAATTAATGAAAGTAAGTAATTAAGTTATGGACTTGGAGAAGAGCTGAGACAACTCTACGGAAAAACTTGCAAAATGATGCATCCTTAATCGTCTGTTCACGGTTATACTTCCCCAGACAACGGGGAGGCCGCCGTGGACTTTTGAGTTTGGAGTGTCTTCATAACAGAATGGTACTGAATGGAGCCTGTAAAGTCTTCAGAAGTTCAGATCCCCTTCTCTGCTTGGGTATGCGATCATGAAAAAGCAGGGATTGGAGCATTTCTCTTCAGGCGATAAACTTCCCAGTAAACACAGACATCTCTGCGATATCGCTTTCTTGTTCATGAATCGGTTAGAAAGTGAGGTACATTTGCACATCACTGTTAACCAAGTGAGTATACTAACTGTGACTACTGTGACCAATGCAAATGGAGATCTCGGTTTTCTTCTGATTGATGTCGATCTGAGGCACAAAAGTGTGCTTCCTTATTCGAAAATTGAATAGTACATCACATTCACATCATTGTGAGTGACATTTGGCATCACAATGTGATACGTTTGTCGGTCAAGAGGGCCCCAAATAGAAGTTAATGAGATTGAAATGTGAGTAACAATGCACCTCACATATATGTGACTTGAAACTTGAATGTGAAGCATTTTGTGTTAACTGGGTTGGTCCCGTATATTCGACTTTGAACGGACGAACCCAAACTCTGTCACCGAGCTGGAACCCGTTCAGCAAAAAGCCCACGTTAAAGCTGCGTAGTGTGAGAGGCTCCTACAGATACATAAGGATAAGCTAATGCATGGGGTCTTCTTCAAGAACCCAGAAACCTGACTAACATTCTGGAGTGGTAGGGCTAAGAAAAACACTTTAACTCCCAAATTAACAATACCTATATTATTCCATCGCATATTCACTGTCAGTTTACAACTGTGTCGGGAAAAGGCCGTGATAGATAATATTCGCACTCACAAAAAAACCTATTCATAAGTATATAGCCCGATAAAAAAATGTACACTGAAAGAAAATGTTTCTCTCATTAACCTGAAACACTACACTCCTCCCTTCCTAATCTAAGAACTCAATAACTGTTTTGTTGGAATAACATGTAACTTTTCCTAATCATTTGTTTTTTATTATAATATAATAATATAATAATAATACTTCCTGATAAAAACTCGTTGAGTGTACCCAAAGGCATAGCCTGTGCGGGTAGAGGACGGCTATTATTATTATTTGCCGTGGCAAAGATGGAAGATGGAACAAAACGCGTAGGAGGGTTTCTACGACGCTGAGGCCGACCAGGTGTCCCACAATTTGATGTTTCATTACCAAATATATCGGTTTCAATGGTTTTGGTCTGAGGTAAACTACCAGAGAATAGAGAGTTTCTAATGGATTTGGAAACCCAAATAAAAAGAGACGAAAGTTCTTAATTTTTCCATCCTTGTTGCCAGGGGCGCGCTCTGTGATTGGTTACCATAATGGCGGTTATACTCCCTGACCTTATAGTAACCAATCACAGAGTACAATCCCTGGCAACAAGGACGGAAAAATTAAGAACTTTCGTCTCTTTTTATTTGAGTTTCCAAATCCATTAGCTTTGTTCTGGTTCTGAAAGTTATTAGTCCTGGGACGTCAGGATTATGCGCAGTTGAGAAAAGGTGAGCGAATATGAACCTAAAGAGCACACTTCTCGTCAACTACGCATGATCCTGACGTCCCAGGACTGATACTTTTCAGAACCAAAACAAACCTATTAGAAATCTCTATTCCCATATTGTTTTACTGTCGTCCCACCACACATCAGTAGGCTCACAAAGCGATTTTTTGGCCAAAACTCCTGTTTTTATGATAATGACTCAAAAATGATTTCTTTACTTATTTTATTCATTTACTTTCCACATACACAATTTCAAAATACAAATTTGATTGATTGTCGATGGTTCATAGGCGTACGTCATTTCAGAAATCATCCTCAAAAAGAAGAAAAGGCTATATATAATTTTATGAAGTCGTGTCGTATGCTATTAGTTGCTCTAGTGAAATATTAAATCGCAATAACATTACTGGCATTAGTGAAACATAATTTCCTAATTGCGATAGCCAGTGCCGTAGAATAATAACTGAACTAAATAATTTTCACAATTTGTTGTTTTTATTAGAGAAATTTACTACGTATTCAAATATTGAATAACAAACTGTGGCCAAATAAACATTAATTGAAACTAAAATAAGTGTCAAACTGTTATTCAATTTCAGAAGATTCATTGGCATCGTTATTAACAACAGGATGGTCCATGAATAAATCTAGTGCTTTCGGAAAAAAACACATGCCTTTGTTGTTTGGCAAGGTTTTAAGACTTGAAATGAGATAGTCGGATGATATTAAAGGAATATATTGAGAAGATATTGAATTATATATATATTTATATATATATATATATATATATATATATATATATATATATATATATATATATATATATATATATATATATATATATATATATATATATATATATATATATAGTTTTCAAATATCTGACCGCGGAAACCTATCTGAACAAAAGGGTAGTCTTGTTTGCTGACTAGTTAGGAAATGAGTTTTTTAATATTTGGGATCAGGGAAACTACAAATATGTAAAGACAACTATGAGAATTACGCCAACGAAAAACGTGGAATAACTTACACTGTTTCGAGGTTACATGGCGTATATGTTAAAAATAATCATGAAATATGGACAGCACTGGGAGTAAAACATCATTGATAACAACCAAGAGTAACGTGGATGCACACTCATTACTGATGATACATTATGACATGGATTTTAAAATTGTTAAAATTATATAAAAGCACGTGTTGTCCTTGAAGAGGCAAACAACCGTGCCGAGTAATTTTATTCGACTGACTAGCCAAGACCACTGACAAATGACATGAGACAATTGATAAATGATATATGACAGGTGACATGAGCCACACGGAATCTTAATCATGGGGAGTGACAGATGACACTACAACCTAATGATACAGATCTGTGATGGAGCTACATGGAACAATAATTATGAATTGTGAAATTTGGAATATGAGAACAATATATTTTATATTAATGGTGTAGGTGACAAAGAGCTGAACCAACAAAGGAAACATATCCTGAAAACATGAACACTCGACCTAATGCTAACAATAATACATTATGCAATGTGAACCATTTCTAAAAAAAGCCTTTTGGCTGTGTTTTTTTCTGTAGATAAATTTTTTACCGAATTATAATCCATACAATGTCCTTCCTTAGCAACATGTTCACTCAGTGCACATCTCTCCGGGTGTAGTCTACTGTCGCTCTTGTGTGACACAATGCGGTCCTTAAGTGGTCTGGACGTTTGTCCAATGTATTGTTTTTCACAATTTTGACACTGTATACAATAAACTACATCCGAACAGTTTATGCACGGAGTCTTGTCTTTTAATTTGGAAAAAATTCTCTTGATAGGCAAAACATTTTTATTGGATATTTTTATATTTTCTGAAAAAGATTTGAAAATTCTGGATAGTCCAGGGGTGATGTCTTTAATGAACGGTAAAGAAGCATAAAAGGAAAGAGTCCCAGTGACTTCAGCAACTTGCGTATTGACTGGAGATGGAGAAAGTGTATTATTAATATTATTACTATGTAAGTTTATGTCATCCATGGATGAGGTATTATACAAGATCTTTTTTACAAAGGAAGCAGGATATGAATTTTGGAGAAAAAGATTGTAAATTATGTCTAAATTTTTTTTGAGAAAGGAAGTGTCAGATATTTTGATGACCCTTGATTTCATTTGTTTAATCAGATTGACCTTCATGCTCTGTTTATGATAAGACCAGTAGCTCATATATCTTCCAGAGCTCATTGGTTTTCTGTACCAATCTATAAGTACGGTGTTCTCTGGTGTTCTGATAAACATGGTATCAAGGAACGGAACGCTGTTATGTTCGTTTTCTCTCTCAATGGTGAACTGTATGTGGGGATCGTAGCTGTTGAAAATGAACAAGGTGTCATCTATGGTATCTGACGGAATTGCAATGATAATGTCATCTACATATTTCTTAAGGAAAGGTGGATTGAAAGTGAGAACATGAGTGACCATGTCTAACAAATCATCCATAACGTGTGCTGCCAATATAGGGCTAATTTTTGCACCCATTGGGGTATCAAAAGTCTGTTTATAAAATTTATTATTGAATGCAAAATAAGTATTTTCAAAGAGGAAAGATATTAAATTCAAAAAAGTGTCTTTTGTCAAGTTGCAGTAACCACTGATCACGCTCCACTTTTTTTCAATGGCCCTTAAACACGCCTGTAAGTAAACATTACTAAATAGAGAGACCACATCTAGACTGGCCAGAACAAAATTATTTGGAAGTTTAAATTTATTAAAAAGTGTATTAACTTGAAAGGAGTCTAAAGCTAGCACATATGAACGACGAAATCGATGAGGTACAAAAAAAGAAACTAACTTCATATAAATCAATTTCTCCAAAATTCTATTCACTCCCCAAAATTCATAAACCGACTTTGTCTGGTCGACCAATAGTGGCCTCAATAGGAGCTCCCACAGAATCCATTTCATCCTTTCTCACTGACATTTTAACCAAAGCATATGACTTTGATAATGATTATTACATAAAAGACTCCTTTCAAGTTAATACACTTTTTAATAAATTTAAACTTCCAAATAATTTTGTTCTGGCCAGTCTAGATGTGGTCTCTCTATTTAGTAATGTTTACTTACAGGCGTGTTTAAGGGCCATTGAAAAAAAGTGGAGCGTGATCAGTGGTTACTGCAACTTGACAAAAGACACTTTTTTGAATTTAATATCTTTCCTCTTTGAAAATACTTATTTTGCATTCAATAATAAATTTTATAAACAGACTTTTGATACCCCAATGGGTGCAAAAATTAGCCCTATATTGGCAGCACACGTTATGGATGATTTGTTAGACATGGTCACTCATGTTCTCACTTTCAATCCACCTTTCCTTAAGAAATATGTAGATGACATTATCATTGCAATTCCGTCAGATACCATAGATGACACCTTGTTCATTTTCAACAGCTACGATCCCCACATACAGTTCACCATTGAGAGAGAAAACGAACATAACAGCGTTCCGTTCCTTGATACCATGTTTATCAGAACACCAGAGAACACCGTACTTATAGATTGGTACAGAAAACCAATGAGCTCTGGAAGATATATGAGCTACTGGTCTTATCATAAACAGAGCATGAAGGTCAATCTGATTAAACAAATGAAATCAAGGGTCATCAAAATATCTGACACTTCCTTTCTCAAAAAAAATTTAGACATAATTTACAATCTTTTTCTCCAAAATTCATATCCTGCTTCCTTTGTAAAAAAGATCTTGTATAATACCTCATCCATGGATGACATAAACTTACATAGTAATAATATTAATAATACACTTTCTCCATCTCCAGTCAATACGCAAGTTGCTGAAGTCACTGGGACTCTTTCCTTTTATGCTTCTTTACCGTTCATTAAAGACATCACCCCTGGACTATCCAGAATTTTCAAATCTTTTTCAGAAAATATAAAAATATCCAATAAAAATGTTTTGCCTATCAAGAGAATTTTTTCCAAATTAAAAGACAAGACTCCGTGCATAAACTGTTCGGATGTAGTTTATTGTATACAGTGTCAAAATTGTGAAAAACAATACATTGGACAAACGTCCAGACCACTTAAGGACCGCATTGTGTCACACAAGAGCGACAGTAGACTACACCCGGAGAGATGTGCACTGAGTGAACATGTTGCTGAGGAAGGACATTGTATGGATTATAATTCGGTAAAAATTTTATCTACAGAAAAAAACACAGCCAAAAGGCTTTTTTTAGAAATGGTTCACATTGCACAAGCGGATAATGCGCTGAATAAAAAAACAGACGTAAATCACTTGAGTGAAATTTACTCTCATTTAATTTTTGCAGACAATACAAGGTTTGGAGACAATCAACGGATTACTTCAATGAATATTGACTTCACAAATTAATTCAATATAATTCAATGTAATTCAATTCCTCCATCAAAATACTGTTCATACAATCTTTGTTCCATATATTTCAGTAATGTATTATTGTTAGCATTAGGTCGAGTGTTCATGTTTTCAGGATATGTTTCCTTTGTTGGTTCAGCTCATTTGTCACCTACACCATTAATATAAAATATACTGTTCTCATATTCCAAATTTCACAATTCATAATTATTGTTCCATGTAGCTCCATCACAGATCTGTATCATTAGGTTGTAGTGTCATCTGTTACTCCCCATGATTAAGATTCCGTGTGGCTCATGTCACCTGTCATATATATTTATCAATTGTCTCATGTCATTTGTCAGTGGTCTTGGCTAGTCAGTCGAATAAAATTACTCGGCGCGGTTATTTGCCTCTTCAAGGACAACACGTGCTTTTATATAATTTTAACAATTTTAAAATCCATGTCACAATGTATCATCAGTAATGAGTGTGCATCCACGTTACTCTTGGTTGTTATCAATGATGTTTTACTCCCAGTGCTGTCCATATTTCATGATTATTTTTAACATATACGCCATGTAACCTCGAAACAGTGTAAGTTATTCCACGTTTTTCGTTGGCGTTATTCTTATAGTTGTCTTTACATATTTGTAGTTTCCCTGAAGATGATAATAAAAAGTTATTGAAAGCTTGGAACAAGTGTATAAGAGTACCCTTATTGGCCTGCTGCATATCTCAAATATTAAAAAACTCACATATATATATATATATATATATATATATATATATATATATATATATATATATATATATATATATATATATATATATATATATATATATTATATCTGTCAGACGCATGTGCAAAGATCCTTACTTCGCAAGAGCTCTCTGAACAAACAGCAGGACTTCACCCGATTCAAACGGAGAACCAACTACAGTCTGTAAAACAGACAATAACAATCCTTTACTATAACTTTGTATAGTATGTATGGCATATGTCTGACATGTCTGACCCGTTTGAATCGGGTGAAGTCCTGCTGTTTGTTCAGAGAGCTCTTGCAAAGTTGTTCCTTCAGAGTAAGGATCTTTGCACATGTGTCTGACAGATATAATTCAATATCTGTACATATATATATATATATATATATATATATATATATATATATATATATATATATATATATATATATATATATATTACATATATATATGTTCAGATAGGTTTCCGCGGTCAGATATTTGAAAACAAAAAATTCGGGTTGAACCGCGTCTAGAATTTGTTGAAATTCGACGTTTCGGCTCCGATTTTGGAGCCATTTTCAAGAACTGAAAAAGAAAGATAATTAATAAATGGTTGAAACGTAATTCTACGCTGAGGTCTCAATCTGCCTACTCCTCAGGTATAATTACGTTAGGTTTTTGTGACTTGACGTCGGGGTCTCAATCTGCCTACTCCTTCGAGAGAACTGAAGGAGTAGGCAGATTGAGACCTTAGAGAGAACCAGTGACGAGACATGGGGAGTAGGCAGATTGAGACCCCGACGTCAAGTCACAAAAACCTAACGTAATTATACCTGAGGAGTAGGCAGATTGAGACCTCAGCGTAGAATTACGTTTCAACCATTTATTAATTATCTTTCTTTTTCAGTTCTTGAAAATGGCTCCAAAATCGGAGCCGAAACGTCAAATTTCAAAAAATTCTAGACGCGGTTCAACCCGAATTTTTAGTTTTCATATATATATATATATATATATATATATATATATATATATATATATATATATATATATATCTTTTGAGATCAAGGAGTAGGCAGATAGAGACCTCGAAGTCACTCTCTTGAAAATGGCTCCAAAGAGCCGAAACGTCGAGTTATAAACTCTCAACGCGGTTCAATATATATATATATATATATATATATAGACATACAAACGGTCAATGAAGAGCCCGTAGGAGATATGGAGCGCCCGTTGTGTATCCCGATCAGACGTTGTGTGTCCCGAATGTGGGCTACACAACGTATGCCGTTGTATATATGTTCTAATGGGCTTTGAACTCAGTCCCAAATTTTTGCTAGGGTTTCACAACAACACGTTGGTACTCCCAAGATACACCACCTTGTTTAAGGCATTCACAGAAGAGGGCACTGTACCAATATACGGATTGATAATTTTACTACGTAGATGAGCCCCAATTTTTCACAACATTTTAATCTCGTTGTTTAGCCCTAGATTTGGCAACATACATGCTAGGTATCGGGGGCTTCACAGAGTTAGTATTATGGCTAATTTATATTACAATAATGAATCCAACTTTGTGAAGCCCGTCACATAATGTGTGTCTAATTTTGCGGACTAGATAGAAATGTCGTGGACTGTGAATTTCAAACAGAAAAGTAGTATGATTTTTTTCTCCAGGCTTCCCATAAAATGTTGCTGATTAGCGAATTCTAGTTATTAAATTGTCTTAATTTTCATAAAATTATAAAAAAATGCTCTTCGGCAATTTTTCATTTTGGTTCTCATTCCAACGGAGAGCTTCTTTAACTCGTCTTTTTTTTGGTCCACAGGCCTTCCTGGGAGCACTTGACCTATGTATCTATTGATAAAATCTGGTGGTTAATGATTTTTAACACTTATTTTAGGCGAAATGAGGAACAAATGAAAATACAAACAGACCGAAGGAGCTTTGGTAGAATATGTGCTCTAGTCTTGGATATGAGTAACTTTTTAACAGTCTAAACAACATTAAAATTAATGAAAATACGGCATGAATTTCAAATTAATAATTTATTTTTGGATGAACTTTGGATATTTTGATTCAAGCTCTAGAGAAAACCAATAAAAAAACTATTTTCGAAGTTAATGCAAAAATGGGTAAATAGCTATCAGTTCTGGAACATTACATCAATAGTAATATTATTAAATACGAAAAGGTTCAAGTGGAGTAATTCATCATTATAACAATTATATAAAGTGTGTCCCACTTTGAGCAGCCACACCCTGATATTTCGTTGAACATGAAATAATTCGAAATTTTCTTTGACTCAAGTTGTAGTACTCGGAAATACCTACCTTTATATTTACGGAACCTTTGTATATCCGTTTTCCACGGCTAACTACGACCAAATGAAAAGTGAAAAATTGGGAAAAACATACCAGGCATTTTTTTGTCGCAAAAACACCAGATTCTGTTTCAGAACACCTTAAAACCCCCAAATCTCAATGCTTGAATCATTTGAATATACAGGGTATCACCTGTAGCTGGCAGCATTATCAACTCTAGCCATGAATAATGACTGGAAAATTTCCAAAATGTCTTCTCTTGCCACAGAATTCCAAAAAATATTCAAATAATACTTTGAAAAATAGCCAAATATCACTGTTCCAAGGCTATCTCTGTTCAGATGAATAGTGAAAAATTGGGGAAAACATACTAGAAATTTTTTCATCAAAACATTAACATCAGATCCTGATGTGGAACATCCGAAAACCCCAGTTTTCGATGCATTATTCATTAAAGTATACAGGGTGTTATCTGTAGCTGGCAGTTTAATCAACTCTCATTCATTCATAATGCTCTCTTGATTTAAATTTTTTTTTGTCCAGAAATGTTCCATTACAACTGTAAAAAGTGAACAAGTAATACTTTTTTAAGGCCAACTATGACCAGCTAAACAGTGAAAAATTGGGGAAAACATATTATGGATTCATTTATCGCTGAACATAAGCTTTTTGTTCTGAACACCCTAATAAGGGCAGATCTGAATCCTCAAGTCATCTGTAACTCTTCCTAAATATTTTTTTTGAAATTTATTCCTCGTATCAATATTTTCTTTGCTACATTCATTGATGATATTGATATGTAATTGTAGCTAAACATGATTCAAACTATAAATTTCAACCTCTATTATACGTACATGAAGTATACGTGGGACGTATCTGATACCTTTGTTTTATATGCGCAAATTGTTTATATTGTGAGCAATGTCACCAAAAAAGTCTTCTTCAATTGTAGCCGCAGTTTGATCACAATCATATTCGAAAATGAGCAATACGTTCCTGTTCGAAACTAAGTGATAACCACCAAACGTTTTTTGCTAGTATGTACCACTTAGCTAAACTTTACCCTCGATTCCACGAAGGTAGTCATGCATGAGCTTTTCATTTGTTTCATTTTGACATATACAAATCAGTTGAAAACATATTTTCTAATCTGGTTTTTAGCTGGCAGTGTCTATTATTTTAAGTGAAAATGCCAAGACAAGAAAAGTTGACATTGGCTGAAAAAGTGCTAATAGTGAGACTCGTTGGTGATAATGCTCGTCCAGTCAGAGATGTCGCCCATGAGTTCAATTTACGAAATCCGAATAGACATCCCATCGATTTCGGAACTGTGGCAAGGGTAAATAAAATTTTCAATACTACTGGAAGCGTGATGAATATCAAAAAAATGGGTGAAAGTAATAGAGAGGATCGACAAGACGAGAGAAATTTAGAAGACATCAGACGGAATCCTACCAAAAGTGTGAGACTGGAAATTCCGAAATCAAATATCTGGAGATATTTGAAAAAACATAAAATAGTTGGGTCAAACCCAAATTTCTACACACGTTGGAGAATGGTGACGATGTAAAACGTTTTTGTTTATGGGCTCAAGGAGAGTTCCTTAATGATTATGACTTTTTTAATAAAATATTGTTCACTGATAAGGCTACATTTACCACAAATGGTACAGTGAGTTCACAAAACTTACGGCATTGGGCCACCGAAAATCCGCACTGGGTTATCAATTGTAGGAAACAATATTCACAAATAATCAACGTATAGTGCGGTATTATCGGAACCAAATTCATTGGACCATACTTTTTCCAACAAAACCTGAATGCAGAGCAATTGCTTGACTTCTTCATAATGATATTTCGGAAGTTTTAGATGAGCTGCCCTTGCAAACTAGACGTGATATGTATTTTCAACTTGCTGGAAGGGTCAGAACATGGCTGAATACAACATTTCTGGGAAGATGGTTTGGCCGCAACAGTTCTTTTGTTTTGGCCAGCGAGGTCACCAGACCTCACGCTTCTTGATTTTTTCTTTATGGGGAACATTAAAGCAAGAAGTTTACAAATCGAGACTAAGAAATCGAGAAGAGTTACAGAACAAAATTATAGGTGCATGCCAAAAAATCACACTTAATATACTGAGAAGAGTGGTAGAGAACAACCGAAAAAGGATCGAGAGGTGTATAGCAAATGATGGGGGCATTATCGAGAATGAGCCTCTACAGGGTATAACGGATCGATTATTTCATTGGTTTTTTATATTTTTTTCATGAATAATTACCTTAGTTCATATTTGTTGAATAAAGAATTTTTTTCAAATTACGTCATTACAATTAAATGTATGAAAACCTAAAAGTATGATTTCATTTCAATAGTCAAAAAAACTGAAAAGAGCAATAATTTTCAAAATCTGTCAATTTTCAGGATAAATATTTAGGAGTCGAACGATTGCCATCTACAGATAATACCCTATATATTTCATGATTCGGAAATTGAGTTCTGTGGGTTTTAGAGTGTTCTGAACCAAATTCTTATATTAGTATAGTTAAAAGAGAATCCATAATATGTTTCTCCAATTTTCTTAATTCTTTCTATAGCTATTCGGGCTTTCAGCAAGTTTGTTCTGATAAATCCATAAAATTGGTTTAACACAACAAAAACAAAATAATACAATACAGAAAATAAAATATCAATGGAAATATGCTTATAAAGTTTTTCAACTGTGGCAAATGTTACACAATGAGTTCAATATAAGACCATATGGATATTGAAAACGGTAATAGATACGATTTTGGGTAAATGAAAAGAAAATAATACGACAGAAGGGGGCCATGGGTACTTATGGCATTATAACATTCTCAGAAATAATTGGGATTGACGGAACTGTTTAGTAAATCCTACTGATGGACATAACACGGTTATCGAAATGCGCATCTACGAATCAAATTATTTGTGTTGTGAGGGGGAAAATTAATATTTCTTCTCATAAATAGTAAGAATAATAAAAATGTTTATTAGCAGATAATAAAAAAAATGTGATTACATAGTTTAACAAATGAGACATAAAATGTTGCTGCGGTAACATATTACAATCCAGTGCAAATAAACAATATATAGTTCCTCTGAAGGCAGAGTCTGAGCGCAGGTGCTTTGATTATGAACACTCTTTGAGTATGTTTTATTCCATAAACAAGTAATTTATCTTGACATTAGGCTAACCCCAAATATGAAAACAAATTAAAATTTATACAAATGTTAGTTCCATAAAAAATGGTAAAAATTGTATAAGTTGTCTAAAAGAACTATTCCAAAGGGTCGATCAGGAGATGAATATCAATCCTTTGTATACTAAGTAGGACTTGTTTTGAAGCTTTTTCGAAAAAATGTATATTTCTTTAATTTTTCATTTGATCTGGAATTTTATTGAAAAGTACTGAAGATAGTTAGCAGAAACTTCTTTGACCTATTGTTTTTGTTGTTGAAAAGATATCTTATATTTTTCCAATTTGGATCTTGTATTGTATCCATGGCCAATCAAAGGTAAGAAACTTCTGTTTTTTTATTGCTCAGTTACTGCTCTGAGAAAATAGTTTCGGCGAATGCCTAAAATTTTAGATTATACAAAAAGCAAATTCGACAGATAACGTTGTGGTCTACAATACATTAGTTTGGAGAAACTTGTTTTGGATTGACTAAGAGCTATTTCATGTGGATTGCAGAAGCAGTACCCCAAGCGATGATCCCGTAGGTTAGTCGTGATTCTACCTGCGCGTGACACATAAGTTTCAAGTGGATTTAAACCAAAATACCTTACCGAAAAATTTAAATTTACACAAAATCGATCTCAGAGTTTGTACCGTACGCTGAATGTGAATATTCCATCTCATATATTTGTCGATATATAACCCAAGATATTTTACTTCATCGGCTCTTTTAATTTCTACTTATTCCTTGTCATTCTGGATGACAAGTGATTCAAACTCTGGGAGTTTATTAGCGTAACATGTAAAAGGTCGAAACCTTGTTTCTGAAAAATTAATGGTGAGTATTTTGTGACTGAACGAGATTATAATTACTTTCATATCTTGAACGACTTTTCCTTTCAATTGTTTCCATGTTTCTCCTTCATATAAAACGACCGTATCGTCCACAAAACTAATGATGGTGCCAGAGCTGTTCGAAGTGAAAATTTCGTTGATATAAATTATAAATAAGATGGGTCCCAGAACTGTGCCCTGTGGAATACCATATTCAATGGTTTCTTATTCACCTAGTTTGACATTTATTTCTTCGCGTTGTTCTCTATCTTTTAGGTAGCTCTTCATCAAAGCATGTACGGTGCCTCTGAATCCCGCGTCATGTCATGGAGTGTGTCTAACAATCGAGAATATTGTACCGAATGCTTACACGTGATCCAGAAACACAGCCAATACAGGTTTACCACCCTCTAGGTTTCTATATATTCTGGATGTGATTAAGCGAATTTTATCTTGTGTAGAATATCCTACTCTAAATCCAAATTGGTTATCAAATTTATGTATCGTTTTCTGATAAAAGTTTTCCTTTCTTGATTTTATGACCATTTCGAAAATTTTCGCTAAATTTGAAATTAAAGTTATTGGGCGATAGCTCAGAACTTTGGATTTGTCTTCATTTTTGTATAGGGGTTTGATGACTTCCACTTTGAAGGCGGACATTTACCTGTTTGAATGATTACATCGATGAGCCAACTGAGAGGACCTGTTATTATCCCACAGATATTTTGTAAGGTTTCCATTGTTATTTTATCTGTGCCAGGAGATTTCTTTTTATTCAGGTTTCGGATAATCATACCAATTTCACTTATCTTTTTTGTTGCCGATATGTTCTTTCACTACCTTCATCATCAAATAGATTCGATATGGTGTTCTGGTATAATTTGTCCCTTTCATTTATCGCTTCAGTGATCCAGGTTTTTTTGTATGTCTTTATGATAATATCTCAAACTGGTTTGATATATTTGGATATTAATTATTATTACATTATTTCAGGTACTTATGGTATAGAATGTATGAAAGTAAATGGAAACAAGAATATTTTTTCAATGAATATGAATCACACCCTTTTGCTGAAATTCGAGAATGAGGGCGAAATTGCATTATTGTGGCAAAATTCGTTTTCTTTATTGACTTTGGATATAATGGACTGAGTCTCAATTTTATTGATTCTATAGACTTCACTGACAATATTCGTTTTAAGTTTTCTTGGTATTTCCATAACATTTATATCTATTTATATTCATAACTTGAATTATACTTGATTTCATTTATTTATTTACTCTTGGTTTGAAACTCCGCTTACATTTGTCAATTTTCTGCAGCTATGATATCCACTTTTATACTGATTGGAAATATTCAGCTTCAAAAAAAGTAGATGCTGTAGTCAGAGTGCTCTCTAGAATATAAATATAGCATTGCCTGCAGGTAGTTCCCCTGTCCGAATAAAAACAAAATTCTGATAGTTGTGACAGGTAACACTTGCAAATGTATGCGCTGATTTAGTGAGGCATTGTATACGTATCTGTCGGAAAGAAGTTGTATTCTGACAAAATGAGCATAGGGACTCCTATCGAATGCTAATATTATTTTTCGATTCAGATGGGTGAACTAGCCTTCGCTAATGAGTGGCGAGAACCAAGAAACCGGTACGTAGCCGTTGTCCCATATAAATCTAACAATAATTTCAGCCTTGATGTACAGAGAGCATTGCAAATTAGTTCTCGTGAAGAACTTTGCCAAGAATCTAAAAGATATAATTCGACGTTCGTAGGAGGTAACAGTTGTTTTTTGTTAGAGACGTGCCGGCGAATATACCTATTGTACCTTTTGTGCAGGATTGGATTACCTGATCAATTTTTCATCATTACTATTCGATGGTATTCTGCCAAGTAGTATCATCAACTTTTTTTCTTAATAATATAAATGAAAGTTCAAAAAATCTAAAGAAACACGCTTTTATGAACTAGACTGAAGCAAAAACTAATTTTTCAAAATTGCCTTTTTTCTTGAGAAAGCGTGGTATTCTTGATGTTCGAATCCTAGATAAGAGAACATTTTTCAACATTCCTAAACCGGTCTGTAGTTGTTTCTCCGTTTGAATCGGGTGAAGTCCTGCTGTTTGTTCAGAGAGCTCTTGCAAAGTTGTTCCTTCAAAGTAAGGCTCTTTGTACATGTGTCTGACAGATATAATTCAATATCTGTCGCGGTATTAGCCAGAGTAGTTGTTTTCTGTCAGACATATGCCATACATATACAAAGTTATAGTTACTTCCTAAAGGATTGTTATTGACTGTTTTACAGTCACTTGGTATTTATATATATATATACATATATATATTTATATTTATATATATATATATATTTATATATACAGGGTGTTCCTTAAAGACATGCTAATATTTGAGGGGGTGTTTCTTTGACTTATTTTAAGGAAAACACTTTCTATAAACGTATGTCCTAAAAGATTTGAAAAAAAATCAGTTTTTTAATAATAACTGAGATAATATTATAGACGTTTTTATAAAATTTGGTACATGTCTTCTATGCATCAAGGTGCATTTTTTAATGCACAAACATTTTCATTTTCTCAACCAGTGGCGTGCGTACGGGTTTTGCATTGAATATTTTTGGAGAAAAAAATATTAAGCCACTGCTTTCTCCTGAAAAAAAAAAATACTTTTGAGATTCTCATTTATTTTTGAGCAAATTTGATCTCTTGAGTTTTCTTTGTCCGCCGCATGGTTTTCGCTTAAAAAAATAAAAATCGTTTTACTTCAGGATCAATTCCTCAAAAATCTAATGTGGTGTGGAAATGAATGTGCATCGACTTGAAGCAAATAAAGGGATCAGATTTGTTCCAAAATGAATGAGAATCAAAAAAATATGGATTTCAGCTTGTACAAAAACGAATTTTATTTTATTTTATAAAAGTAAGTTTAAATAAACGGATCAAATTCATTAATTATTGACAATACTAACACTGATTATAAAAATTGTTGGAAATGGCCACCTTCACTTAATAGGCATGCTTCCGCCCGTCTACGCATGGAATTACGCACACATTGAAATATTCCCGGCGTATTTCGAATAGTTTCACACGCTCTCTTGAATCTTCTAAAGTATTAACGGGAGTTTTATACACTAGAGTTTTAAGGTGCCCCCATAAAAAGAAATCTAAACTGTTGAGATCAGGGGATCTTGCTGGCCATTGCTGAGGTCCTCCGCGACCTATCCAACGATTATGATAAACTGTATTTAAATGGTTTCGGACAATTACACTGAAATGAGCAGGGGCTCCATCGTGCATGTACCATATTCGATTCCTTAACGCAATTGGTACATCTTCAAGCAACCCATTTAGTTCTTCTTCGAGAAAGTGTAAATAAGACCGACCATCAAGGCGTCCTGGTAGAAAAAATGGGCCTATTAGATAATCACCAATAATTCCTGCCCATACATTAACCGAAAATTGGTGTTTAAAATGGGTTTCGGTTATGGTATGGGGGTTTTCTTCTGCCCACATATGATTGTTATGGAAATGGAAATAGCATTCCGAGAAAAATTTGCTTCGTCTGTGAACAAAATTTGTGACTCAAACTGATACTCTGAAGATACCACTGACAGAAGTTCACACGCTGTGGAAAATCTCTAGGGAGTAATGCCTGTACTCGTAAAATATGGTATGGGTATAACAAAAAATCAACCAAAATACGCCAAACAATTTGATGACAAATCTTCCTCGTACTCGTCTCAGGATGTTCTTCGATTTCTTGCAGAACGGCTTCCTCAATTTCAAGAGTTCTGACGCTTAGAGGTCTACCTTCCGAAGTACCTTTCTTGAAACTACCAGTTTCCCTAAGTCGGCGATGAATATTTGAAAAGATACGGCTATCTGGTAAGGCACGATTAGGATATCTTTCCTGATAAATGCGTCTGGCTTCTGTTGCATTACCATCAGCGAGGCCATATACGTAATGCATTGCCGCCATTTCTGCATTCGTGTAATTCGCCATATTTACCGATATTCAGAAAAACGGCGGACAACCAAAATAACTTCAATAACACACTTAAAAATCAAATAAATAATTGTGCGCTTCGCTATTCCTATAGCTTTTTCAAACACAAAATGGTATTCATAACCAGTGAAAACACAATACTTATAGTGATTTGTAGAACAAAATGCTATTAATTACAGATAGGTAGCTGAATTAATATTGTAAATCCATTCAGGTATGCATTCATTATGATTAATACACGCCTATTCTGACAGTCAATGAAATTACTTCAATTTCTTAGAATCGACCAATCAACGGTCGATTACACTGATAAAAACCTACCTAGGTAGCTTTCCCAATAAGTGTAAAGTAAATTTCCGGCAATAATTCAAGCACTTGGGAGATTATAAGTGAAAAGATTAAGAAGTGGTGAAAAGAAATTTCAATTATAAAGAGGTAGCTAAATTACTATCGGAAGATATATTGTCAACAAAATGTTAGGTACCTACTGCGATATGAAGCAATTTCAATTTAATTATTTTAATCAAGAACCGAGCATCTGACAAGAATTACACATTTTTTGGATTCTCATTCATTTTGGAACAAATCTGATCCCTCAATTTGCTTTCAGTCGATGCACAAACATTTTCACACCGCATCAGATTTTTGAAGAATTGATCCTGAAATGAAACGATTTTTATTTTTTTAAGCAAAAACCATGCGGCGGACAAAGAAAACTCAAGAGATCAAATTTGCTCAAAAATGAATGAGGATCTCAAAAGTAGTTTTTTTAGGAGAAAGCAGTGGCGTAGTATTTTTTTCTCCAAAAATATTCAATGCAAAACCCGTCAAAACCCGTACGGACGCCACTGGTTGAGAAAATGAAAATGTTTGCGCATTAAATGATGCACCTTGATGCATAGAAGACATGTACCAAATTTTATAAAAACGTCTACAATATTATCTCAGTTATTATTAAAAAACTGATTTTTATATATATATATATATATATATATATATATATATATGTCCAAGTGACTGTAAAACAGTAAAACAGTCAATATATATATATTTATATGTATATATATATGTATATACAGTGAGGACCAAAAGTCCATCGCCCCCCCCGTAACTTCTTCATTTTCCATATTACAAAGAAATGTTAAATACATAAGTTGTAGGGTTTCATTCGATCTCTTTAATGGTTTAAGTTTCATTCATACAGAGTGTCTCAAAAAAGCACGGTGACTTTTTTTTTTAAATGGGACACCCTGTATTTCATTGCAATATTACAGTCTACGTTGAATTCTGAACAAGTTTGATAAATGGTTTTCTATCAAAAAAGTTAATAGTTTTGGACTTATGAACACTTGTAAATAATTATTTCGACTACTTTTGCGCCAGTCCAATGAGAAAATCGTAACAAATGGATCACAATGTATTCCACTTTCCTATCCTAACTTTTTGAAAGCTATCCAATGTTGCAAACTGCTGATGGCACCATGTGTAACTTACCTCGTCGTACCATTTTACAATTGTTAGAGTTGTTGAATCTCACGAAAAACTAGTACAAATGAAGTTGAAACATTTTATTAACAAATAAGGTAGTCCATAAATACAGATCAAGAATCATTAAAAACTGAAGAGATATTTTAATTCATAACTAAAAACGGTGAGTTTTTATCTATTTCAAAAGATGTTCGACATGTCCACCATGCATTTCTTGACACATAAATAGTCGGGTTGTAAACTCTTCCCTAACATTAATCAAGGTTTGAGGTGTTATTTATGAACACACTTCAATATTTCGACGGCGCAGTTCATCTAACGACCCACAAACTGTCTTAAAAACTACGGATTTCACATAGCCCCAGAGAAAGAAATCAACCGGTGAGAGGTCCGGTGAGCGAGCTGACCACTCTGTTGTATCTCGACGTCCAATCCACCTACCTGGATACCTTTCATCTAAGTAATTTCTCACCTCCCGAAAATAGTGTGGTGGCGCTCCATCTTGCTGAAATGTTACATCCAAGTAAAATTCATGTGGGTTTTGCGCAACGATCTCATCGATACTGGGACTCATTGTGTCTTGCAGCATTTGGAGGTATCTGGGACCATTTAAATTTTCTTCCAAGAATATGGGACCTACAATGTGGTTACCTAAAATACCAGCCCAAACATTAATTTTCTGGGGAAATTGAGTATGCCCCTCGCGGAATTCATGGGGATTCTCATCACTCCAATATCTACAATTCTGGGTATTCACATTTTCATTTAGGTAAAAAGTGCTTTCATCACTAAAGCAGATGTGTTGCAAATAAAGTCGATTTGCAACAATTCTTTCTGCCATGGTCTCGCAAAATTCAAGTCGCCGGTCTGGATCATCTTCAACCAATTGGTGAAAAATTTTTATTTTGTAAGTATGGAATTTATTTTGTTTTAAAACCCTCTTTACTGATGTTTTAGAAACATCACATGTCTCAGCTACTTGCATAGTTGATTGTTGTGGGTTATTTACCATTTCGGCTAGTACTTGAATTTCAACATCTTCCGTAATTATTTTCGGCCTCCCAGATCTCGGAGCATCTTTCACGGTGCCAGTTTGGTTAAATTTTGCCACCAATTTCTGCTGATATTTTCGACACATCGGACGTTCTGGAAACCGTTCATTGAAAATGCGAATAGCAGCGTGGTAATTTCGGTTAGCTTCACCAAATATGATAACGGCTTCAAATTTGTCTGCTACTGAACGAGCCATATTAATCAACAAGAGAAATTGAAAACCGTTTGGAACAAAGTTTTGAAAACCTACAAAATGTCAATGACTTTTGACAAAAACAGATAAGAGTTTTTTTTCGTTGTCATGGATAAAATAAACGCGCCTAGCGTGCACAGCCTACCTCATTAATTTATTCGTGAACTGGTGCAAAAGTAGTCGAAATAATTATTTACAAGTGTTCATAAGTCCAAAACTATTAACTTTTTTGATAGAAAACCATTTATCAAACTTGTTCAGAATTCAATGTAGAATGTAATAATGCAATGAAATACAGGGTGTCCCATTGGAAAATATTCTCTTGACTTCAAATTAAAAGACAAGACTCCATGCATAAACTGTTCGGATGTAGTTTATTGTATACAGTGTCAAAATTGTGAAAAACAATACATTAGACAAACGTCCAGACCACTTAAGGACCGCATTGTGTCACACAAGAGCAACAGTAGACTACCCCCGGAGAGATGTGCACTGAGTGAACATGTTGCTAAGGAAGGACATTGTATGGATTATAATTCGGTAAAAATTTTATCTACAGAAAAAAACACAGCCAAAAGGCTTTTTTTAGAAATGGTTCACATTGCACAAGCGGATAATGCGCTGAATAAAAAAACAGACGTAAATCACTTGAGTGAAATTTACTCATATTTAATTTTTGCAGATAATACAAGGTTTGGAGACAATCAACGGATTACTTCAATGAATATTGACTTCACAAATTAATTCAATATGATTCAATTCCTCCATCAAAATACTGTTCATACAATCTTTGTTCCATATATTCCAGTAATGTATTATTGTTAGCATTAGGTCGAGTGTTCATGGTTTCAGGATATGTTGCCTTTGTTGGTTCAGCTCATCTGTCACCTACACCATTCAAATATATTGTTCTCATATTCCAAAATTCACATTTCATAATTATTGTTCCATGTAGCTCCATCACAGATCTGTATCATTAGGTTGTAGTGTCATCTGTCACTCCCCATGATTAAGATTCCGTGTGGCTCATGTCACCTGTCATTTATCATTTATCAATTGTCTCATGTCATTTGTCATTGGTCTTGGCTAGTCAGTCGAACACAATTACTCGGCGCGGTTGTTTGCCTCTTCAAGGACAACACGTGCTTTTATATAATTTTAACAATTTTATATATATATATATATATATATATATATATATATATATATATATATATATATATATATATCATATATTATATTATATATATTATCATGTGGTAACATTGCTATATTCTAAACCGTAATAGATACAAAGACGATTAAATGGGAAAAAAGGTAATTATTGTGGTAAGCAGTAAATTGGTCATAGAAAATTTACGGGGATTCTCGCCCTTCCCAACTTATACAGGGAAAACTGAAAATGCTGTTTTCGGTTCTTTACGAATAGAATTGTTATTTCAGAAAATATATAAAAATTAAAAAAGAAAGTTTTATTGTATTCAAAATGTACAAGAACTACGTAATGAAAAGTTTTTAATCAAAGATTTCGTGTCAACACCGCCATCATCAACAATTTTTTTCATATACGGAACTGTCTATTTCATCACAAATATTGATAGAGCGATAAAATCACAATTCAACAATTTTAAATTACGGTCCTGTCGTTAGTTTGTTTATGAATTCCACAGAATCTAACGCTTCGATATAAAAATTATCAGTGACGTTTTGAATGAATGTATCTATGAAAATTTTATTTATACTATAAAAGTTCATAAAAGATTTCTGCACTTTCAGAGACGAACGATAGCAATTTACCCCAGAAATAAACTTACTTAAAAGGAGAAGAAATCAAACAAACAGAAAAACAATTTATTTCATAATGAATTTGTGGAAGAAAATAAAACCAATACAGAAAAAGAATTCTACATTAAATGCTCGAATTGACGACCTCTTTGTTGAATGCACATAAGTTGTCTATCCATACAATTTCTGTGGCAATTTTCTAGCATGATGGTTGTAATGCTACTACATGCATCTCTTATTTTATGTTTGAGATGGTCGATATCGGTACTAGGTGTCGAAAAAACTTTATCCCCTATGTATCCCCAGACAAAAAAATCCAAAGGAGTATGGTCTGGGGATCGACCTGGCCAGGCAATTGGTCCATTGTTTCCAATCCACTTTGTTGGGAATATTCCATTTTATATGTTCCCTTAGTATTGCTGCATTATGAGGAGGGGCACCGTCTTGTTGAAAATATTGTATTTCACGGCGGGTGCTTAATGGCAATACATCTAAGTAGCCATCAAACTCATTAGATAAAAAAATTAAGTACATTTCACCATTCAAATGCTCATCGTAAAAGAAAGGACCTAGTATGTTTGTTCCCAAAACTCCCAACCAAACATTTATTCCGAACCTCTCCTGGAAATTGGTTTCTCTAAGTAAATGTTCATTCGTATTATTCCATCTATAATGGATGTTTCTGTTGAACCAACCATTGTTGGTGAATTTTGATTCGTCCGTCCATATTATTTTTTTACAAATATTTCGAACTTCCCTATTTCTACGTCTTAACCATTTCACAAATCGTACTCTCCTTCCATAATCCCTTTCATTAAGGTGATGAACTTTGCGTATCCTAGATTAAAAAAAGACGTTATTTTCCACTTTTTAGTCTTTATAAGGTAATATTTGCTTACCCAAAACATTTATTTGGTTCCTTATACTTCCAGTAACAACACATTTTCTAGTTTTATTTCTGTCCAATGGACCACAGTCTCTCAAATTTCTTTCTAATCGTCTAAACATTTGAATGTTTGAAATGCGACGATTCGGGTAAAGCTCACCATACATATTTCTTGCCAAAAGAGGATTTCTACTTGATTTTGCATAAGTAAATAGCATATCAGTCCTTTCGTTATTCGATTACATCTTTAATATATAAACGAGTGCTTAAATGTCTGACAGTTCTTAACAGATATCAACAACTCATTTATTTTTCCTGCCATAGAAATCAAGCAAAGCCTAGGTGTTTAAATATGGTAAAATAAGTGAGACGCTATTTAATTGAACCAAATTAGACAACACTTGTATTTTGATCAAAAACTGATATTTTCATTACTTCCAGGATTGAGAATTATGAAAATAATCCGTGTAAAAATTGGTACAGGAGAAATCAGCCTTGAATCAAGGATTACTGTAATACAAAAATCCCCAAAAAGGAAAAATACGAATGTTCGTTGTGTTGGGGTATCTTCCTATCGAAAGTATTTGATAATGACTGAAGTATCCTAATAGTTGAATGAGTTTTGAAGAAATCAAAACAATTTACAAAAGAACTAACGACAGGACCGTAATTAAAAATTGTTGTCACTGATGATGCCGATTATTTTATATGAAACGCTATAAAAATGTCAAGTGTGATATACCACTGAATTGTGATTTCATCGCTTAATAATATTTGTGATGAAATAGACAGGTCCGTATTTGAAAAAAATAGTTGATGGTGGCCGTGTTGACACGAAACGTTTAATTAAAAATTTATCATTACGTAGTTCTAGTACATTTTGAATACAATAAAACTTTTCTCTATAATTTTTTTATTTTTTCTGAAATAACCATTCTATTCGTAAAAAACCGAAAACAGCATTTTTAGTTTTCCCTGTATAAGTCTGGAAGGGCGAGAGTCCCCGTAGATTTTCTCTGACCAATGTACTGCTCACCACAATAGTTACATTTTTTCCCATCTAATAGTCTTTGTATCTATCACGGTTTAAAATATAGCAATGTTACCACATGATAAAAGAAACGGCCTGTATATATATGTATATATATATCACTCTCTTGAAAATGGCTCCAAAGCAGGAGCCAAAACGTCGAGTTATAAACTCTCAACGCGGTTCAACCCAGGAACTTAGTGATCTACAAATATCTGACCGCGGAAACCTTTCCGAACACTTCATTCGCCTCTATGGGGAGGAACTATGAAATCTCTCAACACAGATGAATACAAGAAAGTCACCAATGACCCTACCACTTACCTTGAGAAAACCACCAAAGCCCAGATCAATAGATCGCAACTTCCATCAGACGTCAAATCTCTGTTAATACCGAAGGATAGATTATCTCGAATCCCGAAAATCTATGGCCTTCCTAAAATCCACAAACCTGGAGCTCCTCTTAGACCCATTGTCAGTGCATTTAACTGCCCTACCCAACGCTTAGCGAAACATCTTTCTAATATTCTCCAACCTATAGTTGAAACATCCCAATCATATGTGGAAAATTCTTACCACTTTATCAATCGAATTAAAGAATTCAACATATCCAATTCCGATATCCTTGTTAGCTTTGACATCGTCTCCCTATTCACCAACATCCCTATTGATGAGACCCTTGCCATATAGAAAAACAAGCACGACATATCACAAGACATCCTTACTCTAGTCAAACATTGCATGTCTAACACATACTTTACCTTCCAAAACACATTTTACAGACAAATCAAAGGGGCCCCTATGGGATCCCCTCTCTTACCCGCGTTTGCCAACATCTTCAGATTTCGAAACCAAAGCCCTTTCCTCAGCCACTCTGCAACCTTCCTGCTGGTTACGATACGTTGATGACACTTTTGTCATCTGGCCCCACGGTGGAGATACTCTGAATTTTTTCCTGACCCATCTGAACGAAGTACACCCTCACATCCGCTTCACGATGGAGATAGAGAGCAATTCGACCTGCCTTTCTTAGATGTACAAATCAAGAAAAATCCCCAACAAGGTTTCTCATATACTGTTTATAGAAAACCTACCCACACAAACCGATACCTCAACAGCTCCAGAAGTCACCAGAAAACAAAATCGAACCACAAGTTGAAGACCGTCCATCCAAAGTTTTCTTCCCTTACATCAAAGGAGTAACAGACAAAATCAGCCGAGTTTTCAGAACAGCTAATATCAAAACCATCTTCACCACAGAGCAAAAACTGTCACACCTCATCAGATCAACGAAGGACAAAATTCCCAACGAAGTCCACGGTGTTTACGAAATTCCCTGTTCTACTTGCCCCCATTCATATATAGGAGAAACTTCAAAACAGATCCACTTCCGATCTTATCAACACTTCCTTTCGCAGTGCAACCAACATCAGATCGTCTTTTGAGATCAAGGAGTAGGCAGATAGAGACCTTGTTACCTCATCAGACCACGACTCGAGGAGTAGGCAGATAGAGACCTCGAAGTCACTCTCTTGAAAATGGCTCCAAAGCAGGAGCCGAAACGTCGAGTTATAAACTCTCAACGCGGTTCAACCCAGGAACTTATATATATATATATATATATATACATACGGTTCTCTTCCTACGGGGCGCCACCATTTAACACGCATATACACTATAATTAATGGCTCTGCAGAAAAAGACTCCATATAGACTTAGAGCGATGAGGTTATAACTGTATGTATAATAGTAATAATAATGTTTGTTTGACATGTGCTAATTAATTGATGACTGATGATGAAAGATATAAGTTGATGAATTCCGGATAAAAAGTAAAAAGGAGTTTTTGTACAAATTTCTTCAGTAATCAGCAACTAATTAATCTTTTCGAAGACATCGACAAGGTTAAAGCCAGCAGACAGCTACATAAAAATTGTAGGATGTAATTTTTCTTTTTCAGTTTAACCTGAATTTGAACAACAGAAGATGAGCATTACTATGCTCGAAAACACGTTTTTTATGTAATTGATGTTTCATTGTATTATGCCCTTTTAACAATATTTGGCTAAAAATTGCTTTGGAAATTTTTTCCATTCAATTTGAACCTAACATATCTACGTATTTGCGATCATGTGACTAGAATTAGCGAATCAGACAAACATTACACTGAATATTTCCATCGTAAGTTAAAAATCCCATATGAAGCGGGACATTTTCGATCAATTACAGCGAAAAATTCCCGGCGGGACATTTTCAGGCTGAAAATTAACCGGTAGGTATCGAAAATTACCTGCTTGGTCCGTATATCTATAGTACCGATTGTTAAAATGTACATTTGTCATCTTGACAGGCATAAATACTGAATTTTAAACGTCGTTGAAATGTCACGTTTCGGGAATGATTCAATAACTGTAATTCAAGAAAAAATCACCAAGAGCAAACCAAAAAATACCATGTTGAACCATCAATATATATGGAAACAGTTTATGGATTTCATTAATGACTCCGGAAATATTCTGCCGAATTACACTCGTGCATCAAAATAAACCTGATAATTTTCCATTCAAGCATGTTGTCTGTAAAAAAACTGCATTCGGTTATTTTCATATTTTGTCGAAAGAGCCCTCCTCCTTCGGAGTAGGGCTCTGTGGAAACGACTTCGAGTTTTACTTGGTTCCTTAACATTGTTGATCTTCGATGATTAAAGTGTCAAACGACAACTAAAAGAATTATTGGAAATAAATGGAATTGTCAATATAGGTGTGGAAATGAGTTTGCACTTTTCAGAGAATATTGAAGAAATCAAAGAGAGATAAGAGAGATAGGTAGGAATCGGTGCTTTAATTTCGATAGGTGTGTGCCTTGGAAAACCCCTCCCAGCGAGATGAATTTTAAAACTTTACTTTTTGATGAATAAACGAGCCCTGTATAGTATAGATAGACACTTCATCTGGACACTGTTATTGTAGTAGATTTTCACACTTCCACCACTACGACTACTACTACTACTATCAGCATTCAAGTATCGTACCAGTTCCACAGGCGGCTTCAAGTTACCGAAACTGTCAAAATATGTTACTGTTTTCCCACTCTTCACGTAAGCTACCCAATGCGTTCCACGATTTTTTATCGAGTCCAGATTGACAATGGCGCACTCTTTGTACATGGGCGTAGATTGAGGTAGGTTGTCGCGCATGAAAACCCCAATGAAATGAGGTATTTTCAGGCGTTTGGCATACTTGATCAAGTCCACATCGTACAAAGGTCGCTTGCATTTGGCCACTTTCACTGGGGAGTAGATGATGGTCCTGGCAATGGTGCTGGCACCACCAGCCAACGATCCCAGTGCTCCCAAAGCAGCGAAGATGGGAAGCAAAGGTAGCAAACCACTGAAGATTTTCGCAGAGCCTTTGCACCCAAGTCTTTCAGTTGGTCAGGCTTCAGTGTCTTCCGCAGATGATTGGCGATTTTCGAGACCACATCTTTCTTGAACGACCTCTGTTTCCTTGGACGTTTTGCACTAGAAGCCTTCATGCCCATGCCCAAATTACGCTTCGCCTTCATAGTTGTGGTGACTAGCCAAGCTGCAGCTTTCTCTACGACTTTCGAATCTTTAGACTTGACACGTTCGCAAGCTCGATTTTCCAGCACTCAATCAGCCTTGTGTCTGTCCTTTAGAGAGTTGCTTTGCGAATATGCGATATCGTGGGATCTGCAAGCAGCGTCTAGGGGGTTCACACCAAGAGTCTCCACGTGCTAATCTTTTCTGCAGTTTGGTACCCGGTCCGCAGTATTGGTATCCAGGCAGATGCAGCTCGAACGGTAGATGACTGATCAGATAGTTTACCACTCCACGACCTTCGTGTTCGACTGTCAGCATGACACTGACGCGAATGATGTTGTATACCTACTTACATAGCTGTACTCCACTTCAAGTGTCATTCGAATGTCAGATGTGGGCGTGGTCACATGTAACACATAGCTAAAAAATTAAAGTGGTGCAACAAGAGCCGGCTCTGGAAATAGTCAATTTGGATTTCGTTGGTGGAAACGGCTTCAATGGTGTAATACGCAAACACGGTCCCCTGCTACCGAATTCATTCCGAGCGATATTTTGTGGCCCCAGCCGATGTGACAAGACCAACTCTGTACTCAGTCTGCTGTTCAGCCCTAACGGAGCACGCTTCGAGAATGTTTACGTTTATTCAAAGTGTCTGTACCAACCTAAATATCAGCGACTGCACGATGTACTCAAACTAGTAAGGGGCGTGTGCTATTTTCCATACAGGGACAGAATAAAATTAGAGAGTTCTATGCAATGGCACGCCACAAAGGGATTGACACAGCCTACTTATGTCAAACCTACTCAAAATTACCCAAACAGCTGATCAGAGACAATTGCAATATTATAGTATTATTTCGGCAAGATGATATGAATTTGAAGCACGCTTTCGAAGAGCACGTATCCCCGGATTACATCTTTGAGGAATTTCGCCGCATGTGCGCCACCTGATGGAAGGAAAAATTCGGATCTTGGTGATTGTCAAAGACTTCGATGTGAATAAAGGGCGCTATCGTCTGGGCTTTGACAGATATATTCAAGTGTAATGCTTTGAGTACGTCATTCTGTCCGGAGCAATGGCGCCGACTACATCACATGTTGAAACTGCAATTGAGAAAGCTGAAAGAAAACGTCAAGTAAATCAGTTGTCAAAAATTGTTCGAAAAAAGTATCTGACTCTGAAACTCGGAAAATCCGAACAGGATGAAGCACTGAGTAAAATATTCAAACCCATTAGGGTGCCGCTGGAAAGATTGAGTGCGGCAGTGTCGCCACTCATCAAGCGGTCACGGCTGACAGTGAAAAAAGAAGAGAAACAGGAGCCGCCATCGACTCCAGACATGAAGAAGGAAGAATATGAAGAAAGCTACCACACAGATGATGGTGATGGTGATGGTGATGGTGATGGTGATGGTGATGGTGATGGTGATGGTGATGGTGATGGTGATGGTGATGGTGATGGTGATGGTGATGGTGATGGTGATGGTGATGGTGATGGTGATGGTGATGGTGATGGTGATGGTGATGGTGATGGTGATGGTGATGGTGATGGTGATGGTGATGGTGATGGTGATGGTGATGGTGATGGTGATGGTGATGGTGATGGTGATGGTGATGGTGATGGTGATGGTGATGGTGATGGTGATGGTGATGGTGATGGTGATGGTGATGGTGATGGTGATGGTGATGGTGATGGTGATGGTGATGGTGATGGTGATGGTGATGGTGATGGTGATGGTGATGGTGATGGTGATGGTGATGGTGATGGTGATGGTGATGGTGATGGTGATGGTGATGGTGATGGTGATGGTGATGGTGATGGTGATGGTGATGGTGATGGTGATGGTGATGGTGATGGTGATGATTATGATGATGAGGATAACTACTTGGAAGTTTATCCCGAAGTAGCAACTGAATTCGTAAATGAACATCGCGCCAAATCCGGCAAAATAGATGTGAATTACGGCCCCATTTACGACAAACCAAGAGCGCAATGGTTGCTCGGTAGAAAGCTGATGGACATTTGCATTGATGGTGTAACATACGAGGGCACTCCGGGACTATATAGTTTGATTTTCTACAAAAATCCCAAATACGCTAGAGCCGACTTGATGGCATACAAGCAAATTTTGACAGCTACAGGTGCGCATGTAGATGCGCGAGGCAGGTTGAATCCATCTCAGACTGCCAAATACGAAAATTTAAATCGACCAATGTTCAAAGACCCTCAGTCAAAAATAGGTGGTGGAGGTGGTCGAGGTAGTGGTCGTGGTCATGTCGGCGGCAATGGTATCCCACATCAGTTGACATACAACACGAAACCTGTAGAATACGTATACTGGGATGACGTCAACGAGCTAGTTGACAGATATAGGTTACTGGTTGCCGCCAAAACTGCTGGCAGCACCTTTACCGACAACGAGATCGTGGCCATCGTCAATGAGGTCAGAGAAGCAGGCTTTATTCGATAAATACAAGCGCAGACGTTTTGCATCAAAAAGTTCGGTCAAACTTCGTCAGCTCGCCGTGCACAGCAGCAGCAGCCCTACCATTTTCCCGGTGCCATACTCAACTATACGGCCAATGGGGACATTGATGCTGCACATGTTTAAAATTTCCAATGTTGAAACGCCAAGTGCACCCAATGATGTTGCAAACAAAAAATACGTTGATGACGTCATACAGAAGCTCAAAGATGACGTCATACACAAGATCAAAGACGAGGTAGACTCCATCAAAAACAATCTAACAGCCTTGGATATTCGAGTGATGAAATTCATGTCACTTTCGATGAAAAAGCACAAAAATGCCAAGAAACGCTGGATAAATTGGCACTAGATATTGTTGATATTCCAGCCTCTTAAGTAGAAGATGTAACTCCCAGTGCAGTTAGTGTATTGTCTTCGTCATTAGCGAAATGACGTCATCATCTGAGAAAAAAACAATTGGTTAATGAACTCCATGCTCCAGCCAGAAGGAATTTTCCTCGCAGACGTACCATCATCAAAGGACTCGACGATCTGTGGCAGATGGACTTGGCTGATCTTCAAAATTACTCCAAAGTCAATAAAATTATAATTATATCCTCGTGGTGATTGATACCTTTTCCAAGTACCTGTGGGGGCGACCTTTGAAGACCAAAACTGGTCGAGACGTCAACGAAGCGATGAGTGACATATTGTCGAAAGCGAAAAGATGTCCCAAGCTCCTCCAATCAGATCTCGGAACTGAATTTCACAATTCCAGCTTCCAGGCTCTCCTGAAAAAGTACAACATCAAATACTACAGCACGTATACCGTGAAGAAAGCTGCGATCGCGGAGAGGGTTATACGTACTCTTAAGGAGAATATATTCAATTATTTCAGTTTGAATGGCACCTACAAATGGCTGGACATTTTGCCGGACATTGCCAAAAACTACAATCAGCGCAAACATTGTACGATCAGCATGAAACCGTGTGACGTCACCAAAGATAATGAAGAAAAGGTGTACAAGTTTGCGTATGATTATGCGGGACGTGCTGGCCGAAAAAAGTTTAAAATTGGGGACTTTGTACGAATTAGCAGGGCCAAACATGTGTTCGAGAAGGGGTATACACCCAGTTGGACGACGGACCTTTTCAAAGTTATCAAAGTGAAAATCACCCAACCAATCACGTACTTACTTGCTGGAGGATTTGGAAGGGCGACCAATCAGCGGCGCTTTCTACGAACAGGAACTACAAAAAACAAAAAAGCCCGAAGTCTATCTAGTGGAAAAAATCATCAGACGTAAGGGGCGTAAGGTTCTAGTGAAATGGCTTGGGTTTGATAATTCACACAAAAGTTGGATAGATACCGAAAATCGTTTGTAATTCAATGGAAAAATGACACAGCTGCCACTGGAATGGGGGGCCTTTTTCAACGATGCTCTTTAGGAGTAAAAAATGCTAATTTTTAGGCTCAAAATCGATGCTCTTTTTGAGTGAAAAAACACACACCAAAATTGACATGGTGGCGGTGCTTTTTTTCAGTGGCTGAGTCGCTGAGTCTCAGTTGAGTGCCACTGAATTCATTCACTCAGCTTCCACTGAATTTTCAGGCCCCATAAGAAAAGCATGGGAAAATTCAGTTGAGTGAAATTTTTCAGTCGCTGATCACTTAATTCAGTGACTGAACTTTGACTGAATTTCACTGAACTTTTCACTCAGTTCGACCACCATATCAAATTTGGAGTATCTTTTTGATAAAAAAAGTCCTGTTTTTTTACTCAAAAATTGGTACTTTTTTGATCGAAAAACGTGCTGATTTTTAAGCTAAAAATAGGTACTTTTTGATCGAAAAAGCACTCATTTTTACTATTAAAAACGATGCGTTTTTTTTAGTTGAAAAATTAACACACTCTCTCATTCGTCCAACAAATGAAAAGTCGAGAAAATTTGTTTCATACGTCTATTGATACAATAATAATAATCACAATATAATTATAATACATTTATAGTTTTCCACAATTCCACCATTCATTTTTCGAATATTTTTGTATGTTTTTGCATTTATTCAATCGAGATCAGAATCCTCATCGCCAGAGCCAATGAAGCGGTTATATGGAGGAGGCGTTTCGAAACGATGACCTTTGTAATCGTATGAATGTAAGTCATAATGACAGGAATCACTTGTTTTCAGCGTGAATAGAAGCTCGTCAAATCTGTTGTGACACCATGATGAAGGATTTCGATACAATTTACTCAAGTTATTCGAATTGTATACGATGTGTTTATGGTCTCTGATACTGTGAAATGTATGGTGTTGCATGGCCTTTCTGAATACTTTGAAACAGGTATAACACAGACGTAATCCGTAGTTCGGAATATAGTACTGGTTCAACCATACGCAATAGACATCTTCAGTGAAATGTATAGACCAGTCTTCGGTGGCGAATGCGTCTTTTCTGTCTGTGGCATCAAGTTCTCGTGTGTACTCCAAGTGCGCCAAACTGTAAAAAGGTCGATCGCCCCAAGACTGGTCTACTAATTCTCCCCATTCTTCGGTGGACCACATTTTGACAATATTCTCCGTGATGGACCACGGCAAAGGTTAAGTCTCAATAAATTGTGATAGTGATGATGCGGCTTTGATGATTTCTTGATAACACAAATTTTGCATAGAGTGTGCCAAGGTGGGGGTCTGAAACAATTGTACTGGTATAGTAAATAATGTAGAACAATAACAAATTGAATAACAAACAATATTCTAATTGGAACACAGAATACGTGCCAGGACAGCTCTCTTCGATGTATGTCGATCTTATGTTATTTATTATTATAAACAATCATGTAATTAGATCTAGGACAAATAGTCTAGTGGGCTAGGTTAGGTCTCATAAGCATGTACCGAGGATGGCCAGATCATGTTGATTAGTCTGAATAGATAGAGCTTTTTTACGAAGTCGTTTCATTTCCACTTCTCATAAATGAACCTGAAGTGAGTTTATTACACAATTTTACATATTCATAAAACTGTAATGCCCCCATGGCAGAGAGAGTAAATACCGTTTGTCGTCATGTGGACTCAGAGCGATTTTTGTTTGCTCAGCACTAAAAACGTTGTGCGCAAAAGAGCGAATACAGCGTTGAGATGTGACTTTCTCACGCTGATTTTCCAAACATTCTACATAGTCCTCAAAAGTGATTTTATTTTGGACAACGCTGTATTTCACTCCTTTGGATTTTTCGACGCATTTTCCACCCTGTATGTTATAGGTCTACAGCTTTGAACGGAGTCCCACGAAATCTGTCATAATTTGGCCATTCGCTTCGTCTTTCATCAAGCCGGGGACTTTTTTGTTTGCAAGGGGAATACCATAGGGGTTGTTTGTGGGGTAATCACTTGTATCGAATTTTTCAATGTTTAATTTCAATAAATTTCGATAAATGTCATCGGATTTGATCTCATAAATCAGCGAATCAGTATCCGTGTACATCAACTTGCACTGATCGCTCGTGTATTTTTTCATCATGAAACCGTGATGGAAATCATACACGCACACCTTGGAAATGTCAAGTATCGTCATTCCGATGTATACAGGCTTATTGAACAACAGATCCGTCTTTTCCATCTCAATAGCGACGAGGTCCTCATCGGAAATAGTGCGATTCTTGAAATTCGGACTGAAAATTAAATTTTTCGCGCCATATCGCCCCTCCCATTTTGAGACCATTTTCACTATACGATGTTTCCGTATGTTCTGCATTGTTTTCCCGAATACTGCGTTATTGGCTAATTTGTAGTCATTTTTGCCGAAAGTGGTTCTTGCTTCTACGCGTAATTTCGTATTCAATTCAATGTATGGTTTGAGCCAGGCTGATTGGTCGAATTGCAGAACTCTGTGAATTTTTCTAAGTACAAGTCCGTGCGTCAGTGCTTGTTTCAACACCCTTTAGTGTACAACATATTTTTCCTTGTTGTACAGGGTGGTCATCAATTTGGGTAATTTTGAGCCTGGCGGAGTACGGTGTTTGGCGCACAATGGAAAATCTTTGTGTTTGTCATGTAAGTGTTCGGGGTACTACAAATCGACTTCGAGAATATAGCCAATTGGCGAAGTGTCTGACACCTCGAGCACATTCAAATCGGCAGCATTCTCGAGCCATTTGAATCCCCTGTACGGAAGATATTCCATCATGGCCCACCCATATAAATTATTTACATCGAGATATAGCAAATTAGTGGAGGGCTGAGTTACGTCATACCTGTCACCCATGTATTTATTATTTGCTGTGGAGTGCCTGTTGCAGCACTGACTGATGCCCCCGCGAATTCCTTGCTCGATGAACATGAGCATGTCGACGTCCCTCAAAATCTGCAATTTGCACTAGGTGTACTTCAACATGCACGACCACGTATAGCCGTGTAGGGTGTAATTCCACACGGGGTCCAGGCCATATGTCTCGTGACCGATATTTCGAAAATTCTCGAAAATTTCAGCCAAGAGCAATATATCCGTTTTCATGTACAAGTCGGAGTACTCGCCCAGTGTTTTCAAGTTGAACGTTTGCCACACGTTCTGCGCATGTTCGTATTCTGCCTTGCTAATGTGACAATCGTTCATTTTGTTGTAGAAATGATGGAGTGCCGGCAAACATTCAACTTCCAACGTTTCCATCGAATCGAGGAAATCGTGGGAATACGCCCTTTCGAGTGAGTAATTCATACCGCGAGGCTGTCAGATGTGCAAATTCGCGTTTGGATATTTTCAAATCGTGCACTGTCAAAGTCTGAACCAAATGGTCCAAACTCATGCCCATAAAACGGAACGAATCGATGAATCTGAACTTGATGTCTATATTGTCGTCATACTGGGTAGAAGATATGTATTTTTCTTTGTTTACAGGCAACAAACTGACTCGCCCCCTCTTTGCTATATCTCGAATAATAAAATGGCTGTCGTATCCGGATAAATTATGGAAAACGATCGGCACCACAAAAGAAATTTTGTATGACGAGTTGCACTGCGCATACGTATATCCTCGAAAGGCACCAGTGTAGTGATTATGGTCTTTAACAATTTTGTCGTCAGATTTCCATGGTTTTTCGCAGATGTGGCAACACGGCACGTTCACCTCATCAGGTGATGTGGTCATGGGGACTATATCCAAAGTTTCGGCTTCGATAATTTTGGCTATGTCCCCCATTCGCTGCGCAAACCAATCCATCGAATCTAAACCTCGATGGCTATCGTAAAATGACAAATTGTCGTTGAACGCGCACTTGAAATAAAATCCGGCACTGAACGGAATATGTTTTTGGTACTTCTCCTTTTGAGAAGAGCGCCCGGCATCTTCGAACGGTTCCAGAATCGACTCGAAATCCGCATATATTACAAAGGGTACCTTTTCTTCATGTACCAAGGCCCGAAATTCCACGTGATTGTAGTGGGGGAACGAAATTTTACATGTGTTTGTTTTTTGGCAATCAACCGAATGACTGTCCAATTTTTCTTCACTTCTGAAATAATTCAAACACCTATCGCCAATGTATTTTTTATACTTATCCTTACCAAGTTGTTATTGAGTAGCCGAGATAAATCCTCAATCCAAAAAAAATTATAGCCACTTGTCACACACATATGTCACTTTTGTCGTCTATATCTGGTACCGCTTCATGATCGTTCAATTTTGGGTGATATTCATTTTGAATTAGGAGTAAATTGACGTGTCGATCTAATTTTTGTTTAGTTAGTCGACTCGGAACTGTCACGAAAAATGCCTCTTTATCCGGCTTAGGCTGGATTAATTCCAAAGTGTACACATTCACAGAAATGTTGTTTAATTTCTCGAATTTGGCAATTTGCCTCAATGTCATCGGAAATTCGATACCTGTCAAATTTAGAATACTTGAATAGTGGGGATAAGATGACGTTCTATCTATATTTATTTGTGTCGGATACAATGCCAAAACTATGGCCTAAGCAAAACATGTATCATCATAATTTTGGATGTTGATGCAAGCTCTTTTTTGGCAATGGATTTTGGCAACTCGATGTAAGACGAACCGTTGCCGATGCCGGACTTGTTGGTATTTATTTCCAAACTGACGATTTTTTGGAGACTCCAGCCTTTTCGGCGAATTCGGATAATTTGTTTTGCACCTGATCTACAACGTTTTCGAGGAACCACCCTTTCAAATCAGTACCCCTATCAATCACAGCGTTTTTTGTGTTGAAATATTTATATTCAGTTTTATGTTCCTCGTTCAAATTATTTTTGACAAATTCCCCGCAAAATGTCGCATTAACTTTAATCATATCCTGTTTTTTCAATAAATTTTGTACTCGTCGTTTGAATAAGGTATACGCATCTCGGAAAAATTGCCCAATATTTTTATAGACCAAATTTATGATTATACCTGTACGCAAACGAGAAGCAAATGCAGACTTCAAATCCTCCCACCTGACTCGTGACGATAATTTTGATTTAACCCCTTCGCCCACATGACGAGCTCCCAAATTTTTGATGGAATTACGATTAAATCCAAAAACAGCTCCAGAAGTCATCAGAAAATAAAATCGAACCACAAGTTGAAGACCGCCCATCCAAAGTTTTCTTCCCTTACATCAAAAGTAACAGACAAAATCAGCCGAGTTTTCAGAACAGCAAATATCAAAACCATCTTCACCACAGAGCAAAAACTGTCACACCTCATCAGATCAACGAAGGACAAAATTCCCAACGAAGACCAAGGTATTTACGAAATTCCCTGTTCTACTTGCCCCCATTCATATATAGGAGAAACTTCAAAACAGATCCACTTCCGATCTTATCAACACTCCCTTTCCGTTAGAAATCGAGACACCAGCTCCGCATTAGCCCTTCCTTTCATCCAAACAGGTCACCCCAAAGATTTTGAGAAAACCAGAATCATCGCCAAACCATTTCTATTGACATGCATACAATTACTCTATGTACAGACAAAAACTCACCTTTGCAATTAAACCGGCAAAATAGTATAATTTCACTGAGCACCAGCAGGTACGTCTGAACTCTAAGCGCGCGTTCTTCAAAATGACGTATGCAGCGCGTTCTCTCCAACAACTAGCGTCCAAATTCCCCCCTCCCCCACCACCCCGCCAGTAGCACCCAGCTGAATTACATGTTACGGTTTCTGAAATCCAATTAACAATTCAGAATACATGTTATATTTTCTGAATTACCTTTTACTAATCTGAATTTCAAGTTACAGTTTCTGAATTACATTTGAAAAAGGTGTAGTGCAGACTGGCTAGGAGAAGTCATCCCAACTGTGGTGCCCAATTGAATTATTTGTTTGGAGATAGAAAAATAAATTGATTCCAACGAGTATGACAATTTATTGACAAGTTTCAAATTCAATTTTCATAACAACCAACATCGTGTTTCTAGATAATTCATAAAATATATTCATTGAACTACACTGTGATGAACAATATATAACAATACCTCCGGTCATAAAAAAACAGCTCGTTTCAACACCATTCTGTTTCTCAACTTATAATAATTATTATTTATCTTTTATGCTGGCGTATTTACTCTGACACTCCTATCAGGACTTGGAGGAAATGCTTGACTGGTATCATCTCCATTGGACTTGTCAACTATACTTTCTGACTGCGAGGAAGATCATGGCAAATCAAATTCACCAAAATCAGTTTCGACTGGCTGTTGCTTTTCCAATTTGATTATTTGATCTAATATCACTTTTACACCGAATCCTCGTCAATAACTTTACACATATACATATTTTTTGCTGAAATCTCATCAATAACGCACTTCGCCCAGGTCTTACAATTCGGTTTCCTGTAATCCCTACAAAAGACTATTTCACCAACAGAAAATTCTACATTCCGTTTACCACTATGATACATCCAACTCTTGTCTTTACTCTGTGAAGTATGTCTCAGGACACCCAGTCTCGTTTTTGGTTTGTCAGGCAACCCAAATCGTGAAAAACATTCTCTGCAATTTTCAATAGTTTTTATTGCATCACAACTATTCATAATGAAAATTTCTGGCCATTTCGAAAAAGAATCTGTCACGGTGAATAGCATTTTGCCTTTGAAAGGACCTAAAAATCGCAATGAATCCTTTCACAAACCTTGTTTGATTTACACCACGATCTCAGCAAAGACTTAGCTGGTTCAGGGCGATAACAAATACAAATTGAACAATGTTTAACGATATTTTCGATATCCATATCTAATGAGGGCCACAAAATACGACCAGCCGTTGTTTTAATTTTCACAATACCTTTGTGATTGGCATGTAATTCTTTCAATAATTTTTCTCTAAGTTTTGAAGGAATAATCACTCTAAAACCTCACATAATAATGTTATTATCGATATATAACTCATTTTTTCTTGAATGGAAAGGTGTGAAACCCTCCTCTTTATCATTCGAAAAACCATATCGGATATAATTGAAAAGTTTTCCCAAAATTTTATCTTTTCTAGTTTCTGATCGTACTAGATTCATATCAATCACATTGGAGTTATCAACAAAATTCAAATAATCTATGTCATCATAAGGTATAAGATTATCCTGAATTGAAGCAGGCAACCTCGAGAGAGCGTCTGCTCTAGAGTTGTTAGTACCTTTTATGTAAAAGAAAGAATAATCAAAGTTAGATAAGAGTAGATATACATAGTTACTTCTGGGACCGATGAGTGTCCCAGAAGTAACTTTGCTCCACACGGTGAATCTCTCGATGGCCGCGTGAAGGGTTGGGGCTGAAGAAGATGACGTGTTCGCCGAAGAGTTTCGGGTAGGGGGGTTCAAAACGTTTCACCCTAAGTGGCGCGCGTCTTTTCTTGAAAAAACATGGCGGCGATAGAGCGGAAGGCAAAAAAACAAGGCAGCGATGGCGGAAGTTATGAAAAAAAACTTCCCCACAAAAAACATGGCGGCGATGGCGGAAGTTATGAAAAAACGTCCCCGCAAAAAAAAAGCATGAAGGCGATGGAGCGAAAGGCGAAAAAACATGGCGGCGATGGCGGAAGTTATGAAAAAAACATCTCCGCAAAAAAACATAGCGGCGATGGCAGAAGTTATGAAAAAACCTTCCCTCACGTGATTCACTGAGAGCAATTGGCTGGATGAGAAAAAACGTCACGTGATTCGCTGAGAGCAATTGGCTGGAAGAGAAAAAAAATGGCCGCCGCCTTAATTGACAAAACGAAAAAAATTAAATATGAAAAATGTCTACTGTCTTAGAACACACACACAACAGAAAATTATGATGGACATATTATTAATTCATTCTCTCTCGAATGTAATGCCAATACTGATACGTCTCCGCGCGCTGTAGTGGTAAACAGCGATAAGCCACATCTGGTGTTTACTCTGTCTCCAATGAAATTCCAATAAAAAAGGATTTGGCCTTGGACTTGTTTACTGTCTCAGATGTTGTTTTTCCAGGAAAATGATGAGTCAGCAGAGATAAGAGAGTTTAGTTTGAAGCCAAATTGATCGATTCAAGGCATTTTAAGTGTCTCACTCTAACCCATGGCATTGTATGTCTGTCTTTGTTTGTTCGAATTTATTGAAATGAATATCGTCAGTTTGAGAAAAATACGTAAATTTTTTCAAATAAAAAATTATACTTCAGTGCCATGGTAATATTAACCATCTTTGTTCGAATTGTTGAATATGTATCTTTGTCGAATTGATTGCAACAGCTTGTACAATGATTCGCTCAGTTGGCATATGAGTGCTAAAGATACAAAAAACATAAATCCATCGTAGGCGTCTGTAGGGCATCTTGACGTCGTCGTCGTTACTCGAGGCACTGCAGGCATCGTGCGAGGGGTCACCTCCTCCACCACCTGAGATGCTGGCGGTTGCAGCAAAAACCAGTCAGTTTCTTGGCAAGTTTCGTTGCGAATGACTTTCCTCAGCGGGTGGCGAGAAATTTGTTTATTACCATATTTGCGTTCCAAAGAATTCTCGATCATATGATGATGCAATCGAACACCTGAATAAACAAAACCAATCGGATTTTGAGACCAAAGCACTCGATTCTAGGTCTGTATATCACCTCACTTTATACCATTGGATTTTATGTCTATCTCCCTTTGCATTCATCATTTGAATAGAGTTCGAAATCGAATAGCTCAGAACGTTCTGGAAATTAGAGTCTGATCACGTCATACCTGGATTGGAGGATGATACAGCAGCAGCTATTAGGTAAAAGTTAAACTAACATCACGGTAATAATTGCCACTTGTCGATTGCTTTTGCGAATTCATACAAAGTTTAATACTGAATAGTTGAAATAGACATTGGCGAGAGATGGCGTGGAAAGACCTTTGAGTAAAATTCATGTTTTTTTTTAATTTATTCGAGTTCGTGAACAAGATTTCCGTTTTTTAAAAAAAGAAAATAACTTCGAGTGAACTCAGTATCGAGATGGATAATTTTGAGTGAAGTCCATGCTAATTCAAATGGGCAACGATGGTCTCGTAGTGACGAAGTCCGCATAAAAAATAATGCGGTACTGGACTTGGAGTATTTCAGGGAAGTAATCAAGTCCGTAAACGAGTCCTCTGTCGAAGAGCCAAATAACTTCGAGCGAACACTATAGTATCGACATGACTTGGAGTATTTTTGAGTGAAGTCCTGTTAATTCAAATAGGCAACGATGGTCTCGTGCGACGAAGTCCGCATAAAAAATAATGCGGTACTGGACATGGAGTATTTCAGGGAAGTAATCGAGTTCGTGAACAAGATTTCCGTTTAAAAAAAAAGAGAATAACTTCGAGCAAACACAGTATCGAGATGACTTGGAATAATTTTGAGTGAAGTCCATGCTAATTCAAATGGGCAACGATGGTCTCGTAGCGACGAAGTCCGCATAAAAAATAATGCGGTACTGGAGTATTTCAGGGAAGTAATCAAGTCCGTAAACGAGTCCTCTGTCGAAGAGCCAAATAACTTCGAGCGAACACTAAGTCCATGTTAATTCAAATAGGCAAAAATGGTCTCGTAGCGACATGGACTTCAAAACGTTCACAGTGGGTGGTGCTACGCATCTTCAAGAACATTATACTCATTCGAATTTACAGGTGGGTTTCAAACTTGATCGATAGTACTTTTTCAGTTCGAAAGATTCATAATAGATGGCGCTACGCTTCTGTCGCAATATTATACCCAGTTGTGTTCATACGACAGCTTGAAATATGACTGGATTAGTTATTATTTGCTGAAAATGAGCTGTGACAGATGATCTACTACCTCAGACGTTGTACATTCAATACTTGGAAACGGGAGACGAAATTTGGTGAAGTTGAATTGAAACCCAGCTCAGAGCATACCAGGCCCGCAGCATATTATACCTTTCTATCGAAACAATAGAAAAGTAGCCTACTGAATCCAAGCCAGCTGTCTACCATCGGAAGGGTTAGTTTCGATTTTCATTTTTCACACACATTCTGTATCAGTTTCCTAATTCAGTGAACAAATATGAGTTCTGAAGACATCACTACTATTTATGCAGACATGGTTGAAGTATGTAGGGAAATTAACGAAAGTTTGAAACAATTGGAATTCAAGCAACTTGATACTTTGAGTGAAAATATGCCTGCAAATTTGTATAGAGCTATGAAACTCATCAGAAGCAAATTAAAATTCGATGATGTTTTATTTCACAAGTGAAGTGGGAAGATATGAAATCCGCATTTTCGTCAGGTCTGCATACAGGAATAATAATGAATTTGACACATAAGGATATTGGACAATTTTTTCAAGACGCTTATACCTTATCCAAATGCAGAATAAAGAAATTGCTGAAAAAACATCCTATGATTGAGGTTAATAATAAATTTTGTGCTGAATTTGTCAAAGATAGCTTGAATATGGAATATAATGATATAGAATATTTCAGTACTAAAAACAATATCATTGACAGGGGTACAAACTTGAAAGGGTGGTTCCAAGAGAACGTGACCATATTCGATATAAATTGTCGAAATCATTGGGACAGAAAAGAGATTCCACACTTAGTTTGGAAGTATATATTAGTGAATATAACATTGAAAACGGTTCATCTTTCATCGAGCTTCCAAAGTCCATAGCCAGAAAGCAAGCGTGCATTAATATAAAAAATAATGATAAAGCGTGCTTTGCTTGGGCAGTTGTTTCAGCTCTGCATTCAGCACGAAAGCATACTGACCCATCGCATCCAATGAATTAATGAACCATTTCTATTGATTCAGAGACTAGTGTTCGTGCTGTTGGATTTTGAAAAAAAAAGAGGCAATATTTCTATGGAACAAAAAGACCCATAACAAACTAATAAAAGAGGCAATAATAAAAACAATATACGAAAAAAAACAAACATACTAATTGAGAAATCAAAGAAGATGTCACTGTTCTATGATGAGTTGTCTGTTTAAATGTTAATTTTCCTTGTGGTGTACACGTGTTTAACCTCCACGTTGTATTCGCTGGGCAACGATTTTATCGGTTAATAAACACAACCTTTTCCTTACTTCCCTCCAATTTATTATTGTAGTGCAGTATAATACTTTTTTGTCACTCCCGTGAAATTCGTCAAGCAATTTTGTATTTTTTTTTAATTTGATGCCTCCGTATAACATTTCAACATTTCAGTCCTGTATAACTTTTCCATCTTAGGCTGTATAATACTTTCATTTTGATAGAGGAAAACTAATGGTGAATTCGGATTGCCAGTTAATATATTCGTATTTTGATTATTTCGTCTGCCTCGGACTACAATTTTTCGTTCAAAATCATAACAAACAACTAATTTTTAAAATCGTATATTGTTGGGGTGTCGACCATTAAAATTATTCACTCCAAATGTTGACATGAGGGGTTTAATTTAACAGATTATCATAATTTTCGGCACATGATAAATAAAACTCACTTACCCATTGTATTTTTTCACTCAAAACACAAAACTGCACAATACCAAATTTGCCTGTCTTGCCACAAAACATTCTGAAAAATAATAACGTTTTTATTTCTGGAACAGCTCTCGAATACTCTACGTTTGATATATAACAGGAAATAGACCTCCGGTGTTTCTTGATAATCAAATTTTAAGTACCTATCACAAGGATCCATTCTATAGGCGTTTATTCTTTTACACCATGAATATGAAAATGCAGACTTGTTTTTGAGATTCTTTTGATAAATAATAGTCATTTCCGACCAATGTTTTACCTTCTTTGCTCCAATATAAGTTTTACAACTTAGACTTATTGAGACAAATACCTCTAATACCAATAAGTTTTAAAGAAAAATTTAGAATTAATAGCGGTAAAATAAGTATGTGGCTGCATACCAAAACTTTCATAAACAACGTATACTTATTAACGGATTGAGAAAAATTTATAAAATCGAAACGGTGCGCTATTCTGAAAACGCAGCGTTTTGCAAAAACGAAACGGTGTAGTTTTTTGAAAGTGTGTGTTGTGCAATAGTAACGTAATCGTAATCAGCTATCCCAAGTTTGGAGCCATGGTTGGGGTGACTTCACTGCGGCGGCGATTCCCTGCAAAAATGTGATCAAAATAGACGTTTTTCGTGTTCCAAAAAACAACTGAAATTTGAAATGCTTAAACACGCAAAAATGCAACCACAATAAACGTTTTTCTCGTTCTAAAGAACAACTTAAAATTAAACCGAAAAACTGTATGTTTATATGTATTTCTTATGGAGATTTGACATTTCAAAATTGCTCAAAATACACCTTTTCGCGTTCGAAAAATCAACTGAAATTTGAAAACGCTAAAACACGTGAAAATGCGACCACAATAACCGTTTTTTGAGTTCGAAAAACGCAAAAAATGCGACTAAAATAGACGTTTCATAAGGTTAGTTCAGTAGTTCGTTATGCTTCGATCAAGCAGACTATCTGTCACTCTGCCTGTCTGTCAATCTGTCTCGTATCACCGAAAAAGAAACAGAGGCAAACTGGCACTTGGTATCGCACTTTAAAAATTACGGTTGATAATTACACTTGAAACGCTCTGTGATTTTATGGTACCCTGTATGGCGCGCTGCCGTCTTTTTTTTCTCTAGCAATGTATTTTGATAACACGCTCATACGTATACAACGAACTAATATGTATGCTATAAACACTGCCATTGTTTCTTCAACTCAATTTCAACCTAAAATTTCACCCATACAGCCGTGTTTTTCTCTTAAATTATATGTTGGTACACCTGGTATACTAAATTTGCCAAGCATTCACCATATTTTTTCCTCTTAAATGGTGTGCCACCCTATATACATTGGTTTTTGACAAACAACAACCATTTCAAACATTATTATCATCATTACACTTCTCATTATTGTTCTAAAATCCAACGGCTGGATTATTATTGAACACGGATGTATGCGGTTGTCTGCTTAGTAAAATATGAAATTTCACATGTTCTCGACTGTTTGGAACTGCAACCGCAGATAAGTACAGGAAATACCTTTCTATGCCTTATTGTACGTATACATAACAACTAAACATGTTTTTTACATTCATCTACAAAACACCCTTCGAAAACGGCTTCCACACCGCATTTCTATTTTCATGATAATATTTACGAATAACCATTGCAACTATAAAAATCTACTTTTCAATAACCGAATATTTTGGGGAAAACTGATGCTAAAAATATGGGCCATGTAGCGTCTTCCTCTAACGTCAACTAATAGTTTGTAAATCTTTTTTTTATCAATTTAAGTTAGTTGGGCGTTCAAATGTCATGTTGGGATCGGCCCGTCATGGTCATAGGTCACTGATGTTCCTTGACGAAGAAGAAGAAGAGACAAATGACGCATGACTGGCGACATGGATAGTGCTGTCATTCCACAACTAGGAAGGCGGAGGCCTATTATAACATATATGGGGCCCCCATTACGGGCTTATGTCAAGTACCGGTATCCCTACTTTAATTCTTCAATTGAAGCATAAAAGTGTTGTTTTCATTCAGATAAGCACAGCCTTGAAGCCATTGACAATTATGTCATCAACATGAATCTACTAAATCGACCGCAGAGCAGTATAAGCAGTATATATGCTACAAGAGTTCAAAAATCAATTCGATCATTTTTACATGTTAATTTCCACAAAGATTTTTAAGGTTCGTTTTGCATCTTTTTCTCTTTTTGGGGTGGGGGGGAAAATCAGAGCGTCGCTGGTATGCGTTAATCGTGTAACGTAATCGAGTAGATCAGATTGATAACATTTTGCCAATAGAGCCCGAAGTTTGAATTTTTTTCAGTTAATTGAATTGGATTTTAAAGAAAAAAAGATATCCGAGAACGAGGTTTGAACCAGCGGTTTATGTTTGGTACGAAGTAAAATAAATAAATAAATAAATAAAAATATATTTTCTAAAATTTCCTAACATTTTCCATAAATATCTACAAATCATAACGTATTTCATGTCCTTCTTTCTTCGCCTCACATAGGCTGGGACGTTGGGGAATGAGATACGGACGCACATAGAGCCGCCTCCCCCTCCACCCCATTGCTGGGGAGGAGGGCGAGCGCTTGTACCAAGTGGTGCCTAGGGCCCCCGATCAGGGGGCGCTGACAGCCTCCTCCGCTGGTGTTGACGGCAGGTCGAGCTGTAGAGCTTTGATGGGTCGTAAGTGACATAATAACACGCCTCCTGCGAAGCTTATGCGTGTCGTTCATTGCATTCCATTGGATACTGCTATTGTCTAAGTTCGTGTGAGGATGGTTATTGCGACCTTACCCCGGAAAAGGCTATAAGCAAAAAACCGGGTCATAAAAATGGACGCACACTGCGTTATTCAGTGCCTTACGGCACCGGTTCCTCCCATCTTTCCTCGAAGATGTCCAACGCTTGATAGATGAGCCCGCCGTGTTTGCGGGGCTCATTATCAAAAATTCTCAGTCTGGTGAGATCTCTAGTTAGAGAACCTTTGGGGAGATGATATTTGTAAAACTTGTACGACAAGCTTTTTACATATGTCGGGATTGAGTCGACGCCTGCAAGGGCACGCAGCGCATCCAAGCGAATGTATCGATCACTGTTTGTGATGATACGAAGCACCTTGTTCTGCATCCTGTCCAGCCTCATAAAAGGAGTCTTGGGCAGGCTGCAGAACGCTGGGCAAGCGTACAGCATCGCCGGCCTGATTATCTGTTTGTAAATCGCCATTTTGGACTCGCGCTTCATTCTTGAACCTCTGGCTATCAGGGGGTACACGCGTTTTACCGCAGCTGCGGCCCTCTGGATAGCCAGGTTCAGATGTTTGTGCCATGTTGTACGCTTGTCCAACTGCACTCCCAGGTACCTCACATTGGTTTTCACCTCCACAGCCTTGCCTTTGACCTTCAACTTCTGTGGGATTTTCGTGAATTTGAATTTCTTCGAGAAGTTGATGGCCTCAGACTTAGCCGGGTTCACCACGATCTTATTATCCTCTAAATACGGTATGATTCTCCTGTCCAGACGGGTCTGGACCTGCATAGCAGCTGCAACGCTGGAGAACGATTGGGCGTATATTGCGGTGTCATCCGCATATATCGCCGTCTTCGTTCTCTCGCACATAGGAAAATCATATGTATGTAGAGAATACAAGTGTGGGGATAGGCTTGACCCCTGTGGAACACCTGCTTCGATCGAATACTCCGCGGACCTTGTGTTGTTCATTCTCACCGCAAAAGTTCTGTTGACCAGGAATGAGTTCATAAGTCTCACCATGTATAAAGGCATACGTGCTTGGAGCATTTTGCAGATAAGACCCTCAACCCATACCGAGTCGAAGGCTTTTTGCATGTCAAGCAAGACCATGACTGTATTCATCCCTCGATGAGCTGCCTCTTTCACCTCGTGAACAACTCGGACGATTTGTGAGGTCGTACTGTGACCTGCACGGAATCCGAATTGCTCAGCGGGGATCATTTTGAGTTTCTCCTCAAGGGATAATAACCGCTTAAGAAGGATCTTTTCCACTGCCTTGGCAACGACACTCAGGAGCGAAATCGGGCGGTAACTATCGAGTTGATGGCCATCCTTGCCCGGCTTCAGTATAGGTATCACCAGCGCCTTCTTGAGGCAATCCGGGTACCACTGCCACTTGATGATGGCGTTAACGATGTGCAAGAATTGCACGAGGGACTTCCTCGGCAGGTTCTTGAGTAGAATGGCGTCCAAGCCATCCGGCCCAGGCGCCTTATTCGTCGGAAGTCGTTTAATGACTTCCGTCAGTTCCTCATAGGTTGCCATTAATTTGGCGAACCTATTAGGACCGATAGGGACGGGCATAGTTTGTCTAAAGTCCTCGGTTATCTTAGACTTTACTCTATGACCGTCACTAACGTCCGGCGTGGTACGAAGTGACGCTAGCCTTGCCTCCACGACTTTGTACAAGTTGATGTACAAATGTGGGGTATATATTTCTTCAGCCACCAGATCACGCTGTTTGAATATTAAATAGAATAATGATGGTGAATGGAATAAAAGTGTGATAATAATAATGATGTTGGAATAAATGTGAAAAATTGCGAGGTAACGAGGGTGTAACGTTTGAAGATGCGATTCCAATGGGGAAAGTATACAGGGTGTTTCAAAATGCAAGAGAAAAAACGTGACTGCTGCGAGTGTGTCAAATGTCATGTGGAAAATGGGTCATTGGGGCAATGGGGGTAGCAAAGTATTCAGCAAAAATATATATAGGGCATCTTATATATTTTTCAAGATAAAAAACTTGGCGACTGTTTGTCAAGTTTAGTATACCAGGTGTATCAATATATCATTTATGTGAGAAAAAAAACATGGCGGCTGCTCGTTACATTTTGTTAGATTTAGTATAGCAGGTGTACCAACGTATTATTTAAGAGAAAATAACATGGTGGGTACTTGTCGAATTTAGTATACCAGGTGTATCGATATATCATTTATGAGAGAAAAAACATGGCGGCTGCTCGTTAGATTTAGTTTACAAGTGTCTCAAAACATACCATTTAGGAGAAAAAAACATGGTGGGTGCTTGTCTTATTTAGTATACAGGGTGTCTCAAACAGATCATTTATGAGAGAAAAAAACATGGCGGCTGCTCGTTAGATTTAGTATACAGGGTGTCTCAAAACGCATAATTTCGGAAAAAATCATATCATTTGAGAGAAAAAAAAAACATAGCTGCTTGGGGTAGAGAAAAACGTATCATTGTGGATATGGGTATTAAAAATGCGAATCATGAAAAAATAAGCAAGTTTGAAATAATTGAGATAGAAGAAAAGTAATAGTGAATTCGGATTGCTCACATTGAAAAGAGTCTAAATTTGATTACTTCTGGTTTCCACTTCCGGTTGTCCGATTTCGATGATTTTGGTATCAATGGGTTTGTTTCGATGCCAAAAGGGCATAGGAGGCTAACTTCGTTAATAGCGAAGGTACAACGACGTGCGGGTACTCTAACAAGACAATTTTCATTGGATATTGGGGATATAATGTAATTTTGTCAGTAGAAGCAGATATAACGTTTTTAGGGATGATTATTCCCGATAACGAGCGTTTTACATGCATTTCGAGTTTTTGTGTGTATGTTTCAACCGTTTTGCGTGCGTTTCAAGCGTGCAACCGTTTTCGTGCAACCGTTTTTATGCAACCGTTTTCGTGCAACCGATTTCGTGTAACCGTTTTAGTATGCAACCGTTTTCGTGTATCCGTTTTCGTGCAACCATTATCGTGCAACCATTTTGGTGTAAGCTTAGCGCAGTATGCTTAGGTATGGTTCAGTTACAGTGCCACTTTATACGAAATTTATCGTTTATTATTTCCAAAGAAGAAACGTAGCATCGGGTATATGGGGGATATAATTTCTATCGATTGCAACTTTAAAATTTTTGTTCCGTTCGATGGTTTTTCCGAAGATTGAACGTTCAAATTTAGATATCGGAAGAAAATTCATTAAACCCTGTTAGCATTTTCCGATCCTTCTCAAAAACTATAAGCTATTGTAGGACATATCCAGTATGTGCCAGCTTGACTCTGTTTCTTTTTCGGTGATAGAAGACAGACAGATTGACAGACAGGCAGAGTGACAGATAGTCACTTGATCAAAGCAAAATGAACTACTGAACTAACCTTATAAAACGTCTATTTTAGTCGCTTCTTCGCATGTTTTAGCTTTTCAAATTTCAGTTGTTTTTTTAGAACGCGGAAACGTGTATTTTGAGCAACTTTGAAATGTCGAATCTTCATAAGAAATACATGTAATCATACAGTTTTTTTGGTGCTGAAAAAGTGATCCAGGTGAAAAATAGGATACTGCGTATTTTTCAATACGGTTTCCTATAGTGAAAAAATTCAACTTGTTTGGATCTTCGAGGAAGACCAACTTATTGTCTTTTTCGTTATACTGTGTGTATACGAATCTTAAGTGAAGGTACTGGAAGAATTCCAGGGCAGTGCAGTCTGCGAAACTTGTGATCAAAAGAGGGTGCTAGGGGCAATAGACGGATTCTATTGTCCAACGCGAAAAGCGTGATAGGAAATTAAATTTTGGGCGATTTGAAGATGAAGTGTTGACACACGAGTGCAACACTGAAGAAAGAAGATATTAACAATTTTCGGAAGAGAAAATTGTTCCATTGAAGTGATAGACGCATCAAGAGCGTGAAGAGGAGACAGAGGTATTTTTTTTATCTCACCCTGCTGAGTGCACCTGGAGGTTCATCTTCACCGAAGACCTGCCGCGTGGTAAACCCAAATCCCCGGCGTAGAAGAGGGGTCAGGTAATAAGAAACAGGCGCGAACAGAGCTTGAGGAGAATTTATTTCTCTGGGCGGATCCACGTGGATTTTTACGAAGCCAGCTCGTTAGCGATTAAGTCCTGACCTGTCAAGCCATCGTTAGGTATAGCTGTGCTATATCTAGCTCACTGTCCGTGAGTCCCCTGGGGTTCGTTTAGCTATCAGATTTCGCGATCTCTACCTATCCTGCGGCCGCACCCTTGTCCTGGGTAGCGCAGTCATCGTTAGGTCCTTATCCCGAAATTCCCCAGGTTAGGAAAGTCCTGTGTCGTCTGTTGGAAATAGCGATTTTCGACTATCGGCGCAGGCACTAGCTAGATAGTAGTTAGGCATTGTGATCCTTCCTCTCGGGCAATCCCAGTCCGAGTCATTTAGTGCGATAGTTAGGAATAATGCCCATTATGAGAAGTATGGCATTATCGAGGACGGGAGAAGTGCTAGAGGATACCACACCTCCACATTTCGAGGAAAGATATTTCCTCACTCCCCAGGCAATCCAAAACATGGAGTTCGAGAATCGTCGAGAACCCTCTATCGGCGCTCAACTCCGTCGCACGCCTGTGGAATCTGTTTGCCTGGGAGCAGGTCCACAAAGTTTGAGACACGTTTCGAGCCAATGCGGCTCCATCAGGGATTATGCTGAATCCCAAACCGTGAGCCGAGAGGGCCAAAGATGTGTCAGTCCTAGGAGCGTGGGCTCATCTAGCATTCGCATTAGAGATTCCCAACTGTTAGGGTATTCTAATGTAAGAGAACAATCCTTCGTGACTTTAAGTCAAGTATATAGTTATAGGGGGTCTAGGAGATCAGGAGGGTTGTTAGGTGATGTGCCGAGAGTTCAGGGGATCCTTCACGAGAACATGGAATGGGGACCTGGTGTGCCTACGGGTGCTCCTTCCATGCATACGGAAGACCCTGTATATTTTCGACAAACAGATCAATGGACACCAGATATGGTGAACGTGGCGGCCCTTCAGTCCAATAGAAGATTAATTCGGAGTGCACCAGGTCATGAGGGTGTAATAAGGGACTTAAGGCCATCCCGGCGACTAACTGCTCAGGGTAGGCTGGAGGAACTGCTACATCGACACCAGGAGCAGACGGAGCTCCTGGCCGAATTAATTGAAGAGCGAAATAGTGTACAACTTCGGGCGGCCCAGAGAAGAGAGTACAGGTCCGGCTGTACAAGGAATGACGGGGGTGTTTTCGCCGCAGGAGGCGTGAGCATCTCCGACCACTACGCGGAGGAGGCAGCAGCACAGAAGTCTTCGTTGAAACCTGACGACTCACCGGAAGGGGTGGTGGAAGGTTCCACGGGGGAGTCCCTGAGACAGACTTCGGGGTATCCCTCGCGGACGGGCCAGATGGTTACCCCACGAGCAAGACTTCTCTAGACGCGTGGTGCTAGCTGAGGGGCACGAGTATTTTTATCGCCGCGAGGGAGTGGGGATGCGTGAAGTAAGGGAACCGGCCGTCGAGGGAGATGTTCAAGAGGACTAATACCCTGGTTATAACCTGCGTCCAGCATCCCTCACACAAGATAAAAGATTACATGTCGCCCGAGAACGTGGGGCTAGAAATAATTATGAATATTCGAGAAATGAATATTACAGAGAGTTGTATGACGAAACGTACGGGTACGAGCCTGTTGTGGAAAATAGGTTCGTCGAGAGGTCAGACGGACGTTTGACCCGGACCAAGACGGAGTTGTGCACGAATGTTGGGGTTGCTGGTAATCCCGACATTGTGTCAAAAACCTTCGGAGGAGTTACTGGTGAGCTCGACACTAGGTCAAAAACCTTTGAGAGGGTTGTTAGTGAGCCCGTCCGTAAGACAGAAACTACCTGGCGCCCATCAGGCAATGAGGGTATTGGCCTGGCCAGCCAATATAAAAATTTGCAAATTTTAGAGTCGGCGAAGGAGTTCCCCGGCGAAAGACATCTGCAGGGAGCTGGAGGTACGGATGTCGTTCCGCCTCCACCTGCCTTTGCAGAAAAGTTGAATAATCGAGAACAACTACGTTCGAGACGTGAGATCCGTTTCGAGGAAACGTCATCTCGAAAAGAAGCCAGCAGAGCTGACTTAAGGGCATACGAAAAAAGGGAACGGAAGCCTACGGGTTTTCCTGTGCGATCCCATCCAAATATTAGAGAGCAAAGTCATAGGGAGCTGGTGGAGCCCGGGAGCGCTCCAGTTCACGATGACACCCCATTTGTAACAGTGTCTAGGGAAGGGACCCCTATGACACCAGCAGAATATGACGTGGATACGGAAATTGAGAGGCAACGCCACCAGAGACGTTCCGAGTCTCGGGAAGCGGCGACCTGCTCAATTCTAGAAGTCAGGAAGGATAATCGAGATTTGGGAACAGCGATTGCGACAGGCGTGGAAGCGGCCGTAAATCGACTGGCAGAAGTGTTGGAGAATAAGCAGCGGAGGACTCCAGCTGGTTCCGACGCGGCTATTGAAGTCAAAGTACCTCATCCCACTTTTTATGGCCTCCCGCTCGAAGATCCGTATTCCTTTCTAAAGAAATGTGAGAGTCATCTTATAGAGCTGTATCCATCGGCATGGGTGGAGGTCGCGTCCGAGTGGTTGAGGGGAGCGGCACAGCAATGATATGTGGGCTCTAAGACGGGGACACCTTGCACATAGGAATTCTTTTCGAACCGACTCCAGGAGCGGTTCGATAATGATTTGCTGGTTTCAGGGCTTGAGTCCCAACTTTTTGGCACTGACCAAGCCAAAAGGGAGAGTGTTTCCGGTTTTATAATGGAAAGAAGAGTCTAGCAGCAAGGCTCTACCCCAAGATGACGGAGAGAAAGATTGTGCAGATTATCATTAATCGGCTCAATCCAGAAATTAAGCTGTATTTACAGAACATAGAATTTACTGATGTTGAGAGATTGACTCAGAAAGCTGTTGCTATCGAAGACCTACTTCGAAGCACCAGTACGGGAGCAATTTCGAAGGTGAGACCGACACAGGGCTACTCGAGTGAGGGCACTAGTAGCTCTAGACAAGCCCAGTCAAGACAGGACAGAGGTCCTGACAGAGACGGAAGGAATAAACAACGTTACGGAGGAACAAGTACTAGTTGGGGAAGTAAGCCGCAAGCTCAGACGCAGGCGCAAACCGCCACTAGAGCAGACCCCCGTCCCGCTGATAAGAAAAGTGGTCCTGAGCCGGAACAATCACCAAAGACAAAACTTGAGAAGCAGTCTGAGAACGCTTCTGGAGTTCGATCCCAGAACCGCGGTTGCTATATCTGTGGACTGCAAGGGACTGCAAGATGAATACCACCAGGAAGGATTCCAAGGAAGGAAAGGATGGCAACTGGCGGAAACGAGATGATGACCAGAGTCATGTCAACATGGTCACAAGGGTGATCGAGAGCTCGAAGGAGTCGTCCAAGGAGGAGACTGCTCGACGAGGAAAAAACTCCAAAAGGATCCAATAGGGGGCTCCGAAGGAGGAGAAACATTAAGCAAACACCAGCTTGGAGGTCCTGCGGTGGAGGATTCTGCAACGGCAGAACACCACCATAGTAGTGATGGACGCATAAACGCGAGTGAAAAGGACGCTCAAGTGCGAGTTGCGCCGGAACTAATAGGTGATAATGTAGATGATTGTGAGAGAAATGGTCCACCAGGGGTAAGTGCGACTCCCTCTCAGGGCGGGACCATCACCAAGGATGTTACAGTCAGAAAACAGGGTTGAAAAACAGGGCGGGCTAGGAGAGCCTTTCTTAGATTCGATACCTGGAAAGTGTAGGGGGAAGGGCACAAAGAGTCGTGACCCTTCCCACAAAGCTGACGAGTCGCCGGCGGGCGTTAAACGCATAAGGGTTGTTAAGGAGTCGCCGGCAGGCGTTAAACGCATAAGGGTTGCGAGAGAGTCGCCGGTGGGCGTTAAACGCATAAGGGTTGTTAAGGAGTCGCCGGCGGGTGTTAAACGTATAATGGTTGATGAGTCGTCGACGGACGTTAAACGAGAGATCGACTTAGGTAGGAAGATTTAAGATAGAGTCGTGGATGATGATAATAAACTGGAATCAGAGGTCGAAACGTCGTCGACGGACGTTAAACGTGTAAACACAGTGGGTTTAGAGGAACAGGTGATGTTGGCTAAAGAGGCCGCACGTGGAGTGGGTCAAACTGAGTCACGTCACAGACGTAAGTTGAAGAAACCAGGGGGTGGACTTCTTTGTCAGGGTGACGTAGGGCGACAGATCCAAGCGGGATCGCAGGCCGAACTGTGAGCAGGAGCTGGAAGGGAATTCTGCTATTCCCGAGTTAAGAGCGAGTTGCAGAGGAGGGTTGAAGAAGCTGGAGCCCCAGTGCCAAGTTCACTGGGTGAACGAAGCCAACCAGGAGGTCAGGGCGCTGAAGGAGGGCAACTTAGTAGAGGTCGGGGACCCATCTATGACCCAGAAGGAGGGCAACGAATGTAAGATCAGGGATCCACACTCGATCCAGAAGGGAGATAAATCAGGATTCACTGGAGGGAACGCCAGTCCGCCGAAGCCAGGGCAACGATTGCGAGGTTAGGATTCCGCACTCGACCCGGAAGGGGAACAAACTGGGTTCCAAACAAAAGGATCAGGTCAGAAAACTGCAAGGAGGCAGCCAGGATGATCGGAGTGGGGGCACGCCGCCGTCTGGAGCCGGTGGGTATCACAGTCAGGAGGAACTTGGAGTCCAAGTAGGGGGGCGAGAGGGCGAACTGAAACCCAGCAACAGAGATCGAGAAGAGGACAACGAGTTGTCAGAGTTTTTGAGGACAGATCCATTAGGAGAGAAGTCTTCAGGGGACTAGGAGTGTCCCGAATTCCTGTTCCAACAGAAGAAGCCTGGGCTGGTCAGTAGCTGGGTCGAAGGTCACCAAGAAGAGCTGCCACGGATTGAGGTGGAGTTCTTAGGAGAACGTCGAAGGGCTTTGGTGGACAGCGGTAGTTCGCTGAACCTTCTTCGACATAGTTTGTTGCCTGACACTTGGAGGGTGGAGACGAAGCAGGTGACACCGCTGCTGCTTGCCTGTGCCAGCAGGAGCATGCTGAGTCTGGGAGAATCGAGCATTCAGATCTAGATCGACGGGGTGTGCTATGATGTCACGGTGCAAGTGGTGGATGATCTTGTGGAGGATCTTCTGCTTGGTTGACCCTAGCTGGCGGAAAACGAAGCAATGGTAGACTTTGCACGTCGCACCATATACGTCGGTAGAGGGCCGAGGCAGACGATTTTCTGGTCGGAGGAGATCTATCTTCCTCCAGAAAAGTACACGGTGCCACCGATCGAGGATAGGCAGATACCAGGTAAGGGTGGTAACGATATTAGAGGGTTGATTAGGGAGTTTGCGGACATCTTTTATGAGTCCTCTAGACAACCGATTACGAAAGCAGCAGTTAAAAAAAATTCGTTTAAAGGATTATGCTCCTTTTAAGATTAGGCCTTATAAAGTTTTAGACGAGAAGAGGTCATCATCCAGACCGAAGTCGATAAAATGTTGATAAGTCGTAGTCATTCGGCTTATCAGAGTCCTGTAGTTATCGTTACAAAGAAGGACGGTTCAGCAAGGTTTTGTGTCGATTATCGTAAGCTGAACAGTGTAACGATTCTGGAGTCGTCAGTCTTGACGAATATACACGAGACGATCAAGGAGCTAGGTGCTGCCAGAGTGTTCACTTCATTGGACTTGAAGTCGGGATACTGGCAGGTACCTATGGAGGAAGAGAGCAAAAAGTATACTGCCTTCGCTACGGTAGACGGGGGAGTAAACCAGTTCAATTCGATGCCATTTGGATTGAGCAATGCTCCAGGGAGCTTCCAGATACTGAGGACGGAAGTCTTGGTTGGGTACATCGATAGGTTCGTCGAGGTGTACCTCGACAACATCATCGTGTATAGTGAAACCGAAGAGCAGAACTTGCTGCATCTAAGGTTGGTGTTAGAGCGATTCAGAGGTCACATGTTGTGGTGTAGTCTTCCGAAGTGCTACTTCGCGCAGAGACGCCTCGAGTATTTGGGACATGAGAGGGAGAGAGAGAGTCTTTATTTGTTCTATGAAATTACATACCTCATGGAGGTGTAGAACTTGTCAAAAAAACCTTATAACTATGAACATCATTTGTCAATGATTAAAAAAAATCGGATATATAAAATCTTAGGTAACTATGTTTGAATAAAAATATATATAAATTCAAAATTGAAAATATGTCACATATATGAAGATATAACTATATAGATATAATAATAATAAATAAATTAACTAGATATAGTAAATAATATAAAATACAAATAGTACATACACTTATAAATAAATCACTATAATATCAGTAATATAGTTATTAAGGAAAACATTAAAATGAAACAAGGTTATGCATTTTAAATGTCATAGACCTTCCATTTTGTTTTGAAAATATTCTTCAATGCTATAGAATGCATTTGCAATCAAAAACGTTTTGAGTCTTTTCTTAATCTGACCATTTTCCATTTGTCTTATGTGCTTTGGTACCTTATTCCATATCTTTATCAAGGTGTGCTGTACATTTCTTTGGATATATGAATAGTTGACTTTATCAATCCGTAAATCACCTTTATTTCTTGTATTATGACTATGTGATCGTTCCATATCTCTGAAAATTTTTCTCACACATTTCTTTTGGAGAATAAGGACTCTTTGTATGTGACAAGAGTTTCCCCAGAATATGATGCCATAACGTAGTTTGGATTGTACATAAGCATGATACGCCGTCAATGCAGCATTAACATTTATATTTCTTGATAGTATATATAAAACATAGGAGTATTTTGATAAATCTCGAGTTAATTGATCTATTTGAGTTTTCCAGTCCAGTCGTTGATCTATGATTACTCCTAAGAAGGATATACTGGTTGATGTTTCTTCTACTGCGTTGTCAACCAACATATTTTGAGCGTTGGTTCGTCTATCAAATTGCATGATTTGTGTTTTTGTCACATTCAATAAAAGATTATTTTCAGAAAACCAATCATTCAGTTTTTGCATGGCTACATTGACCGATGCTGTAGCTAATGTGTAATTTTTTTCATTTATTATTAGTGACGTATCATCAGCATACAATATAACAGCTTGTTCGATTATTTCTGGAAGCTCATTCGTATATAAAATATATAAAAGAGGGCCTAGTATGGAGCCCTGCGGTACCCCTTTTTTAATCACTGCCATATCTGAGGATTCCAGAATCATCTTTCTCCACCACAAATTGTTGCCGATTTGATCGATAGGATTTGATCAGTGTCTTAGCCATACCTCGTATTCCATATTTTTCCAGTTTTTCTATCAGAATTTTATGTTCAACACTATCAAATGCTTTTGAAAGGTCTAAACACACTGCTACTGTGCAGTTACTTTCATTTTGCGAATCGAGAATGCGTGTCATAGCTTGATAAATTGCCAGCGTTGTTGTTTTTCCTTTTCGGAAACCGTTTTGACATTCTATTATGATCTTATTCGCTTCTAAGAAGTTGATCAGACGGTTATAAATAATTTTTTCAAAAATTTTGCTTGTATAGGTAGAAGCGATATACGTCGGTAGTTTTTGAAATCTTTTTTTTCTCCTTTTTTGTGTATGGCTTTAACATAAGCAATCTTCATCTGTTCTGGGAATTTTCCTGTTTCAATGCAAAGATTAATGATGTATGCCAAAGGAATGGCAATTAGGTCTGCTATATATTTCAGAAGTACTACTGGTATTTCATCATAACCTACTGACTTTTTAATTTTCAAATTCTTTATGCATTCCGCAATTTCTGTGGTAGTAACTTCATCTAGATAGATGGTATTCGGAAATGTATTTGATTTTTGTTGAAGATTAATTTTTGTGTTTGTCTGTACATCTCGACATGCGTTCAAGAAATAGGAATTTGCTTGATCTAGTACACTTTTTTCATCATAATCAAAGTTGTTGAAGATGTTTTTTTTCGTAGATTTCTTTCTTGTTATATCATTTGTTAAACGCCAGGTTGCCTTTCCTTTGTTTTCCGACATTTCTATTATCTCTATACTATGCTTACTTTTTGCTGCTAATAACATTTTTTTAAATTTTATTATATTTTTCATAGTATTCCTTGGTAACTAAGCCTCTCTTTACATTTTCATACAATAATCTTTTATTCCTACATGATCTTTTTATACCACTTGTTATCCATGACCTGGAATTATGGGTATTAGGAGAATATATTTTTCTGGGCATGATTTTGTTCATTATTCCCTGTAAGGTGTTTGAGAATGAGCAGTATGCCTCGTTTACATCAGCCATTTCCAGCACTTCCTTCCAGTCTTCAGACTGCAGCTCCTCCCTGTAATATTTTAGTCTAGTTGTGGAGAAAATTCTTTTCTTGTAGTACTTAACTTGTTGTTGGAAATCAATATTAATATTTTCTAAAGTTATCATTTGACCATGATGGTCAGACAAGGCCGTAACGAGTACTTCACAGGTGGTATATTCAAAATTTACAAAAATGTTATCAATAAGAGTTTCTGTTTTTTTTGTCACCCTGGTTGCTTCAAAGATAGTTTGATAAAAATTATAGGAAGAAAGTAACTGTACAAAATTGCTAGTTGTTTCATTTTCTAGGAATAAGTTTATATTAAAATCTCCGCACAGGACTATTTTATAGTTACAAAATTTCGCAGTCAATTCTTGAAGAATACTTTCAAAACATTCCATAAAAACGTCAATACTGCCTAGATTTGTGCGATAAAAACATAAAATGATTAGTTTCATTTTTCTACATTGTACAGAAGAATACTCAATTTGGCCTTCTATACTCTTTTCATTAAAAGAATCGACATTTTCGAAATTTTCACCATTTGCATAGATGCAGGTGCCACCATGAATCATATCTTTTCTCGAAAATGATGATATTATTTGGTATCCTGTCAGTTTAGTGAACTGTTCTTCACATGACTTCATCCAATGTTCAGAAAAGCATAGAACTTGTGGTTTTAGATTCATTGTATTAAGATATAATTCTATATCTAAGGTTTTATTTTTTATACATTGTATATTTTGATGAAAGATAACAAGTTTTCTTTCAAATTTTTTGATCAGACTCGAAAAAACTGCATTTTCAAATCCTCTAATTTTTGAATATCATTTACTGTTTTTATTGTTTTCAATACCACGAACGATTTGAATGGACTAGAGAAGTAACTTGTCAGATCATCATATATTTTAAATTTACATTCTGGAGGAGTTTTTATTTGTTATTTTAAAGCGTTGAATAGTTTTGTTGATTTTATTTTGGATCATATAATATTGATTGATTGAGTATTTTTTCGCTTTTTCCTTTCTTGGTCTGTTTTTTCTTGATTCTTCCCTTTTTTGTATTTTCAGGTTGCAGGTTCACATCCGGGTAATTTTTGAATTTTATTTCATTTGATGTAATTTCTGCTTGTACGCCAATGTGTTTCTGCTTTTCTTTGTCAACTGCACTGTGGGTCTCAATCGGTGATTCCATTGATGTAGATTTATTTCTTTTTATATATTCAGTCTGTGTCGAGCCGTTGTGATAACAAAGGAATCTAACGAGCCTGTGGAGAATCATGTAGTTTCCGTAAGAGAGTTTCCTCGGACGCAGTTACGTGGGTTTATGGGAACTGTTGGTTGGCTCAGGGAATTTATTCCAAACCTGGCGGAAATGGAGGCACCTCTCACGGATTTGCTGCAGGGCCGTGTAGCGAAGAGAGGGGAGATTAAGTGGACGTCAGAGGCAGTGGAAGCATTTCTTCGAATCAAGGATGCCGATTCCAAACCCATGGTGCTGGCTAGACCAGACCTGAAGCTGCCCTTCATTCTTCAGACGGATGCTTCAGGGGTAGGCATCGCAGCGGTTTTGTATAGAGACTGGTGGTGGTGAGAGAAGGATAGTCTCACACGCCAGTGCGAAGTTAAAAGGGCCAGAAAAAAAGTACCATGTCAATGAGACTGAGTGCTTGGCCATCGTTTGGGCAATAAAGAGGTATAGGCATTACCTCGAAGATAGACCGTTCACCCTTAGGACGGACAGCAAGGCCTTAACTTGGTTAGACAAGTTTAAGGACGCTAAGGCGAAGTTGACGAGGTGGGTTTTGCTCTTGCAAGAGTATAAGTTCACAGTCGAACACGTCGCCGGAAAGTTGAATCATTTGGCTGATTTCCTTTCAAGGAACCCGGAGGGATCTCATAAGGAAGATCTTGATGCTGATGTCGAGAGGATGGGACTACCACCAATAAAAGTGCTACTCCCGGACCGAAGGCATCAGGTCAGCTTGATAGAGACGCCTTATGACGCGGCAAAGCGGATGCAAGCCGCAGATGAGGAGGTTCAAGACTTGGTTCGACGCCGGCGGGCGTTAAACGTACAAAGAGAGGAGTTGCTTCATGGGGAGGACTCCCAGTTGGTTAGGGAATATTGTGTTGAACAGGGTATTCTCTACCGAAAAGTCAAAGGAGACAAGTTGTTGTTCGCACCCGAGGCAATTCGTGAGGATGTGGTCTCGTATTATCACGAGCACCCGACCGCCGGTCATCTAGGCCAAGTAGAGACACTGAGGGCCTTGAGGAGGCACTACTGGTGGCCTAGGATGGATGATTACGTGAGTGCCTATGTAAGAGGATGTTTGGTGTGTCAGTGCACCAAGGCTGTACGCCATGAAGCCGCAGCTCCGTTAAGGTCGAACATGCCGATACGCCCCAGAATCTTCATCCTAATCGCAGTCGACATGTTCTCGAAGTGGGTAGAAGCGAAAGCAACGAAAGCGGGAACAGCCAACGAGGTTGGAAGGCACAGATTTTTGTAAATATGTTAGAGTTTTGGATAGGGAAGCAGTGCCTCATGATACATAATGGTCAGGGTATCGTTATGTGTAGGTTAGTTTAGTGTTAGAGTGGGCACTAAGAGAGCACTGCACAAAAGTGGCCTCATTGAAACGCGTGAGGGAACTTGTGGATCTCAAAAAAGTGATGGCACTCGTTCCTGTATCGCCCAGTATAATGATACGCTAATCTGGCTGGGGTGCAGGATACGTTCGACCTTCCCAACCTGAGACCATAAGTTACCTGTCGATTAATAGATATTTGAGTCAAGAATTATTCGAAGAATTTCTTATTTTCAACCAGAAAAGGGAAAATTTTGAATAAGACCAACTTCTATTAGTCATAAGAGGCATATTTACACGTAAATTAATTAATTTCGGGCATATCATGTTTTGTTTCAGAGTAGCAGTAACCTACGAGGTTGCTCCTGTCGTTTCCTGAGCAAAACTAAGCCAAAAGTGCCACGAAAATTATTTATATGCGAGCTACATTTATACGAGAACCGATTGACCAATCGAGGCTCACTGCCGGCCAATCACGATCCAGGATCGGGTAGTCGTTCGAGTATAAATGTGGCGTACGCAGAATTTTAAAATACTCACGATTTCTTATTTGGATTTGGAAATTTTCCTGCATTTTTTATTTGCATCCATAACATATGATTTCATACTGCTTTCTCATAGTTTTAAACATATTTCATATAATAACTTGACACCTCTTTTGAATATCAAAGAAAATATGTATAATTCTTCCCGAGTGTTGGCGTGAGAAGTATAACTTAACAAATTATCACCATTTTCGTCACGACTTGCAATGCTCGACTTTGAATACACTCATTGACCTTTGTAATGGTAGAATTATAGAAACTTAAATAAGGTACAGAAAAAGGCCATGTGTACACGGCTGTCAATAATGGTTGATTCTGAAAAGTCATTTATGACAAGTTGTAAATTATAATAATCATAATATAATAATAATACTTTCTCATAAATACTCATAGAGTGTACACAAAGGTGTAACCTGTGCAAGTAGAGAACGGAGATTATTATTATTTGCCGTGGTGCTCCGCAGTGATTTCACTGCGGTGGCGATTCCCTGCAAAAATGTGATCAAAATAGACGTTTTTCGCGTTCCAAAAAACAACTAAAATTTGAAAGGCCTAAACACACAAAAAATGCAACCACAATAAACGTTTTTCGCGTTCTAGAAAACAACCTAGAATTAAACCAAAAAAACTGTGCGAGAGTTATGTATTAAATAATAAAATAGGAAATAAATTGTCACAAGAAAAATTTGTGGAAAAGGCCACTCACCGTGCGTATACAGGATTTCTTGATCTTGATTGTCGACAGCAGGATATTTGCCTAGCTAGGACTTTGTTTTTTCAATAGCGAAATTCACACCACCAATCTTGAAACGGACACTTTGAGAGTTTTTTAAGCGATCAGAAAGAGAGTGTTTCTTCGAGACCATTTTCCTTTTGCGTTGCCTTTCACGCAAAAAACACATCAGTTTTTGCACAAGGTTTTGCGCTTGGACACTCAGTGGCGTACCTACTTACAATCCTTGTGCCATTGAAATATTGATTGTAAAATAAATTGAATAATAATTACATCTCATTAATGCCTTGAAATCTGATCTGATACCAAAATTAAAAATATATTATATGGACGAAACAATTACATGTATTTCTTATGGAGATTTGACATTTCAAAGTTACTCAAAATATACGTTTCCGCGTTCTAAAAAAACACCTGAAACTTGAAAAGCTAAAACATGCAAAAATGCGACTAAAATAGATGTTTCATAAGGTTAGTTCAGTAGTTCGTTCTGCTTTGATCAAGTGACTATCTGTCACTCTGCCTGTCTGTCAATCTGTCCGTCTACTATCTCCTATTATCAAAAAAGAAACAGAGTCAAGCTGGCAAATACTGGGTATCGCACGTTAAAAATGACGGACCCCATCAGTGGTGGATTTCTTCTCTTCATATTTTTTGATGATATACTTCAATATGTCATACAATAGCCTATAGTTTTTGAGAAGGAAAATCGGAAAATGATAACAGGGTTCAATGAATTTTCTTCCGATATCAAAATTTTAATGTTCAATCTTCAGGTAAACCATTGAACGGATTTGAAATTTTGAAGTTGCAATCGATAGAACTTAAATCCCTCATATCCCCGATGATACGTTTCTTCTTTGAAAATAAAAAACGATAAATTTCGTAAAAAGTGGCACCGTAACTGAACCATACCTAACCATACTGCGCTAAGCGTAAACGAATACGGTTGCACGAAAATGATTGCACGAAAATGGTTGCACGAAAACGGATACACGAAAACGGTTGCATACTAAGACGGTTACACGAAAACGGTTGCACGGAACCGGTTGCATAAAAATGGTTGCACGAAAACGGTTGCAACATCCACACAAAAACTCGAAATGCATGTAAAACGCAAGTTATCGGAAATAATCATCCTTAAAAACGTTATATCTGCTTCTACTGACAAAATTACATTATTTCCTCAATATCCAATGAAAGTTGTCTTGTTAGAGCACCTGCACATCGTTGTACCTTCGCTAATAACGAAGTTAGCCTCCTATACCCTTTTGGCATTGGAAAATGCTTGAACATGTTTCTTGACATCGAAACAAACCCATTGATACCAAAATCATCAAAATCGGACAACCGGAAGTGAAAACCAGAAGTAATCAAATTTGGACTCTCCTCAATGTGAGCAATCCGAATTCACTATTACTTTTCTTCTATCTCAATTATTTCAAACCGGAAGTGCTTATTTTTCATGATTCGCATTTTAAATACCCATATCCCCAATGAAATGTTTTTCTCTCAAATGATATGATTTTTTCTGAAATTATGTTTTTTGGTACACCCTGTATACTTAATAAGCCAAGCACCTACCATGTTTTTTTCTATTAAATGTTATGTTGGTACACCTGGGATACTAAATCTAACGAGCAGCCGCCATATTTTTTTCTCTCATAAATGATATATTGATACACCTGGTATACAAATTCGACAAGCACCCACCATGTTATTTTCTCTTAAATAATATGTTGGTACACCTGGTATACCAAATCTAACGAGCAGCCGCCATATTTTTATCTCATTAATGATCTGTTTTGAGACACCCTGTATACTAAATTAGACAAGCACCCACCATGATTTTTTTCTCCTAAATGGTATGTTTTGATACACCTGGTAAACTAAATCTAACGAGCAGCCGCCATGTTTTTTTCTCTCATAAATGATATATTGATACACCTGGTATAGTAGATTCGACAAGTACCCAACATGTTACTTTCTCTTCAATAATATATTGGTACACCTGGTATACTAAATCTAACTAAATCTAACGAGTAGCATCCATGTTTTTTTTCTTACATAAATGATATATTGATACTCCTGGTATACTAAACTTGACAAGCAAACGCCATGTTTTTTCTCTTAGGGGTGGGGAGGGGAGGGGAGGGGAGGGGAGGAGAGGGGAGGGGAGGGGAGGGGAGGGGAGGGGAGGGGAGGGGAGGGGAGGGGAGGGGAGGGGAGGGGAGGGGAGGGGAGGGGAGGGGAGGGGAGGGTAGTGTAGTGTAGTATAGTATAGTATAGTATAGTATAGTATAGTATAGAACGCTTATATATATGGAATAAATAAACATTGCCTTCCGCAAGGAGATTAATCCGCGCGTGGTAGTAGGCTGATGAATATTCAATTCATTAGCAACAATGCACATTAATAACGACAATAGACAATAGAAAAATGATCGGGTAATGATATATATGATGACTTGGAAAATATGGTATGATTTATAACTAATATAATATAATAAAGAGTAACTTTATGTTTCTATGAACCCTCATTTTCTGCATTAAATAAATGTCATAATACAACTACTCTCATCAGAATTCGTTAAAACAAATTTTTGTCAGAACATGCATCCACTGTATTCGAAGCCTTAGTGTAATAATAAAATATAGTACGCATTCAAAGTGAAATTCAGAATTAGACATTTACACGAAGTTTTTGCAAGTTGTGAACTACATGCTGCATACCAACCTGAATCATATCTGTGTCAAATTTATTTCAAGTATATTATTTTTGAAGTCCAAACTCAATTTGATTATATCTGCATAAACAGAAACTGATGAAAAAAATTTATGTATTTTTTGAATATTTTTGCTTATTTTTGTCAATTGATGTATTTTAGGGGAGGAAGATATTTTCAATATGAAAAAAAAATGCTATTTCCTGTATTTTAATTGCAAAGAATCATAAATTTTTGTTGATTATTTCTTACAAGAAATGATTCATTTCAAATAAGGAGACAAACTAAAAGTATCTTCCTCCTCAAAAAGACATTTTCGTTGTCGAATTGAATATATACCTGTGCTCACTTATGCTTTTATAGCTTCAGATGACGTGGCTAGTTTTAGATGTTGTGTGTACATGTTTGTCGAATGGGAAAAATATTTGAAAGGCCCCAAAAATACTTTTTTCGGTGTACTAATTTTTTCCATAAGATTCTATACAAAATCAGTGTTTTCAATCCAACTGTTATCTTTCTTATCCAAACCAAGCCATCTAATATACAATTTTTTGCCTATTTTTCCCAAAAATTTTTCCACGAGATATATATCAGGATTCTCGGTTTTTTGCAATTCCTACAGTCTTCCATCATAATCATAGCGGAGTTGGTAATATTGACTTTGCTAATTTTGAATAATTCTGTAGTTCAATTGGGTGTGTAACTCTTTAATTTGAATTTCCGCGCTATTTTCAGGTGGGTGTATACCATTGAGAATTTATTTTTGGTTGGTTTTGTTGATTTTAAAGTGTGTCGCGTATCATTGTAGAATTTTGTGATTTCAGGAAATATATTCAGCCATTGAAAAGTCTTTCATTCAATGTCCTCATAACCCGTTCAGCTGTAGCAGCCTTTTTCCCATTATATGTATTGAAATGATTTCCATATTTGTTCATCAAAGTTTGAAATGTATTGCTTTAGAATTCCGTTCACTGGTCGGTTTGAAAATTTTTCTGACAACGTATGTGTCAAAATATCTGCAAACGTTTTGTCCCTATTTCCATTTCAAGTGAACTAATCAACACAAATTTCGAGATACAATCTATAAAGGCTAGAATGAGTTTTTTTTTGAAGGGCATACGGTCTCATTTCGTCCGAGTTCATCTGCCATAATTCATTCAATCCTTTAATGACGGTGCGACGTCGAGAATGATTCTTTCTAATTGGTTCATGCAGTTCGCAGACAAGCTCAATCTTGTCTTTGGGAGCCATCATAACTGATGGTGAGAAAGTGAAACATATTAATTCATTAAGTTGATGCATACATTACATTAAGTTTCCTATTGGTTTTGCTTTTGCTATAACTGAATTTATTTTGGCGATTTGTTGCGAGATATCAATTCGAAACCGGTTCGACTCATTTTGCCTCAATTTCAAAGTGCTGTGAGAATGAATCGAATTGGTTATTTCCACATTTTTTTAACAAATCTCTACGATTTTTTCCAATATTATTTGTGTTGATCGATTTTTTTTAAAACGCAATCATCTCGTTACTGCGTACACTATTTGCTTGTACCATTTGAATACCACTACCAAGTGTTTGGGTTTTATCATCAATTCGTTTGACCGACTTATTCGCTTCCTTTTCTAAATCATCACTCATCTTTGTTATTTTATCATTTATTTGGGTCATTTGTTCTTGTTGCTGTTCTACTTGGTGTTGCATAATGGCACCAATTTTTCTATTGATTTCTTCTACATATCTTTTATTGGCAGCATTGCTATTATTGGTGGAACCCTTCACATTACTCAATTTCGAAATATCAAAATAAATATTTCCATGTGGGGTGTACAGCAAACTGCCTCCAGAGGGTGCTGATTATTTTCGCTTTCTATCACCGCTGGTGGTGCTGGGACCGCTGTCGCTACGTCTAAACTTATCGATAACCATTTTGAGAATGTGAATGTCTGGAGGACCACACCCCATCTTGAAGAATTATATTTGCCTCTATGGGTTCACTTAAAATGGCTGTTATCTAATTCTCAGTATTTCTTACATTTCGAGAGGCTATCAATAATTTGAGACGTTCACATAGGATTAGGGGATTAGGGATAGGATTAGGGTCATCTCAATAAACTAAATCTATAGGATTGGTATTGAACGTCATCGGAGCGGTGTTTTAGATAAACGTGTCATTGTAATACATGGGTAAACAAGTACCTGTTCAACGGCGATTTGTTGGAGGGAACAAAGGTCTAGTTATTTCGATATACTTTTGTACTTGATTACGTTTTGGATGGCCGAAGATATTTTTGAGCGTTCGATATATCAAAAATTGTTTTGTATGCTTGTCGAGGGGGAAACATCCAGCTAAAATGTGTACAAGACTCAAAATATTCAAAAGACTCGAGACTCAAGATTGGGACTGAGACTCAAAATCAAATCCAAGTGACTTGAAGACTCGATCAAACTTAAGACTTAAAGACTTAGCCGATGACTGATGACAGTTGTACAAGATTTAAAGTAGATGTTTCCCCCTCGATGCTTGTAAATTCTTGATATAGTTTTCCTTTCCATTGACATCCACCCATTTTGATGTATTCGTTGCGTTTGTCAAAATCTATTTCTTTTTGACCAAGGAACAATTTTGACGATACTCTGTCGTATACTGGACCGTATACTGTATAGATTTATTTATATGTTCCCATTATTTTTTAATGTACGGCTACGGCATTATAGGACGTTGATCGATATATTCTTCTAGAACTTGTTCATTTATGCCTGACGCAACGTTGTCATCTAGTTTTTCTTCTTTATCTACGCTGAAGATGTTCTCATCATTATTATCGTAATCCTGTGTACGTACAATGTTTGAGAGATTGAAATTGAGTTTTTTCACGCTCTTCAACTTTTTCATGTGTAGGTTCTATTTTTTCCTCGAATTTTATTTGGGTAGTAATCCTTTTCAATTTATTCGCTATTTTCCTCAGTGAAATAGATATAGGTTTAAAGAATTTTTGCAACAACTCATCTTCTTCAGATTTACCCAATTTTAAAGCCAAATATTTTCTTCAAATACCTGTTGCAATTCCGTTGATTTTAGTCTTTCGAATAACATCAACTTCTCTTCATCAACGGTTTCATGATGTCAAGTGATACTGCATCCCACTTCCCGATAACATCTAGCATTCGTATCGGAATCTTTCATCATAATCACAACGTTTCCATATCGATATTATACTGCCAGCATTACGCACACATTCTCTTGAATTCATCGAAAATGTCGAGAGAGACGTGCTTATCGAATTCATGTTTCAAATTCAATAAATCCTGCTCGAAGAGTATAATCATATTGCAATTGTATCAGATATTCGGGGATTTTTCAATATATCTGACAGATGAAGGTTTTATCAGTGTTCCTCTGTCTACACAAGGAATAATATTTCGAATTTTCTATTGACCATCGCAGGCAACATCATCGAAAATGAATATGGAATTTGATGTGACTTCGTGAGGGCGTATGATTTCCAAAAGTTCAAATTATCAACGGACAGTGTCTTATCTTGTTGATTGAATTCCATAATGTTATTGCAGAAAATGAGCGCGCCACGGTATGAATAAAAATATCGTAATCACCTGTCGTCGTTCTCGATGTTGACTTACTTTGGTGCAGGTGTTGTCAATTCGCTCATCAGTAAGCTCCAATTTGAGCCACGTCTACCTGGTTATTCATTTCGAGGACCGTCACCAAATTAAAGAAGCGATTGGAGCGTGGTGGAACAGTGGACGGGAAATGAGAAAGCTTTGGGATTCAAGGTCAAAACCTATGAAAACGCTTTGGGATTCAAGGTGAATACCTATGAGAATGCTTTGGGATTCAAGGACAAAGGTCAATGAGTGCACGTGTGAGATATCAGATCTCAACTAGATGGAGAATTTAATACAGGTTCAATGACCGTTTTCAATGTCAATTCATTGACATGGTTGTCAGATATACGAAAGACTAAAATCAAAGAAATTGCAAAAGCTATACGAAAAAAATATTTGTTTTTGAAATTGGGTAGATCCGAAGAAGATGAATCTTTATGTTTGGAAAATGGGAAAAATTGTTTGGGTAACGGGGTCGCAGCGTTTGAACGTGCGATTCCAATGAGGAATGTATACAGGGTGTATTGAATTACATCATTTGAGAAGAAAAAAACATGGCGGCTGCTTGTCAAAGTGCTATACAGGGTGTACCAACATAACATTTAAGAGAAAGAACAACAGGGTGTCTCAAAATTCATCATTTATGAAAAAAAAATGGCTGCTGCTTGACACCGTGTTGTATACTGGGTGTACCTACATTTAAGAGAAAAAACAACAGGGTGTCTCTTAAAATGGTTGTACAGGGCGTCTCAAAATACACCATTTAAGAGGGAAAAAAACATAGCTGCTGCTTGTCACCGTGCTATACCGGGCGTACCGACATTTAAGAGAAAAAACATGGTTGTCTATGTCATTTGTCAAATATGAGGTAGGAAAATGGACCAAAAAAAAACGTATCATTGGGGCTATGACGGATTCAGAAGTTTTCTTTTTGCGTATACAGGACATCTATGCAGTCTCGAGTGCGATTTGAATAATATACAAACATTAATTATTGTAGATGGAATATTCCGAGTTTTAAAGTGTGATAATTATAATTCTATTTCAAAAAGTGGAAAAAAAACTTGGTGGTTCTCATCAACGTGTTGGAAGAGGAAAAATAACAGGGTGTCTCTCAAAATAGAGCGAGATGAGAACATAGCAACTGCTCGTCAAATGGTATACCCCCGTGGAAAATTAGTATACCCAGTGGAAAACGAGGCATGAAACGTATACAGGTTATTGGGCAATGGGGATAGCGAAGTATTCAGCAATAATATTTCAAATCAAATTTAGTATATCCGTTTTACCAACATATCATTTAAGAGGAAAACATGGCGGCTGCATGTGTGAAATGTTAGGTGGAAATTGAGTTGAAGGAAGAACGCCTTTTGTTGTGCGTTCATTCGTTTTAAAGGATCACAGCGTTTTGTGTTTTCTAAGCGCACCGTTGTCGTAAAATACGCATGCGTTTAATCTTTTGAAAGCCCAACGTTTTCATGTAAAAGCGTAACGTTTTCGTATTTTATTCATCATTAGGTGAGGATAGGTAAGCATATAGTCTCAACGTGTGATCTCGATAAGGAACATATACATGGAATATTGACACACAGCAGAGGAAGCGAGATCTAGACTCATTTGGTTGACCTGATATAAAGTTTATCAGGTATATAGCATCACTGTATTGAGTTTAACGATAGTTTTCATTCTGTAACAATTGAGAAAATAATTCAATTGATTCGAAAAATAATAATAATAAATTTAGAAAACTTTTCTACGTAAATCTGTCTGTGAATAGTATTGATACTGAAGTAGGAAAAAATCAAGTGATTAAAATAAATTGTGTACATGTATTAAAAAATCTACAGTGCTCAAAAATAGAAACGATTTGAATGTTCTTTGCAGATAATGAGAGTGCGTTTCATTGGCTTTTGACTGTTTGGGCCAAATTTTGCCTATTGTCACCCTCGAAAAAATTACAGGGTGATATATTGGTTTATGCCAATTCGACTAAAAATCATTCAAACCCCGTTTACGCCAAACATTTTTTTTTCATTCACAACTATTCGAACATGAAATCTTATGCATTTTTATGATATTCTGAGAAAAAAAAATTGATAGGTGCACTGGAACTAGAAATATCGATGTTTTAAGGAATCATAGCATTTTACACCTTACCAATTACAAACAATTTCACCTCTTTCATTTCTAAACCGATTTGAATATACTTCATATATCCTGGAGACGTTTCTGATTGGTGTTTATTTTATCGATATTCTGAAAAAAACCTACAGGGTGTTATAACAACTGTAAATTCCACAAAAAATCATTCAATCTCTTTGCCTCAAGAAATACAAATATTCTCACTTATTTTGTGAATATTTTTTCGGTTGATTGATTCGGTCATTTGCAGATTATTATTATTATTATTCAATTGGTTTCCAAAAAGAAGGATTATATGAAAATTGTAACAAACATTATTAGAGCAACATGAACACAAACATAAAAATAAAATATGCATCCAACATTAATCAATATTTTGTGGGCCCTCCACGAACCCGCATCACTTCTGCAAGTCTTCTGGGCATGCTCATTATTAGATCATTAATAAAATCCTGGGGAATAGCGTCCCATTCATTCATAACAGCATTCACCAATTCGTCAACATTCAAAAACTCACCTTCTCTTTCTTTCAGGCTGGGTTTCATTCGGTTCCAAACATGTTCGATGGGATTCATATCTAGAGACACCTCAGGTCCATAAATTCTATCAATATTGTGCTCCCTCAAAGCGTCATTTACGATTCCGGTACGATGGAGTCGAGCGTTGTCATCAACTAATAGAAAATTGGGACCGACATTTTGAGCATGAGGAACCATAATATCTCTCACACATCTTTCTCTGTACCGTTCAGCATTCATACTTTCACCTTTCAATATGACTACATCAGTTTTTCTATTGAACATGATCCCGCCCCAGACAGTCACACTTCCACCCCCAAATGCTACCCTCGCTTCCATATTCTCTTCAATAAACCTTTCATTCCTACCTCTCTACACCAATATTCTTCCATCTGACCAGTACAAATTAAACTTACTTTCATCCGTGAACATACATCCACCCCACTCTGCTATTACCCAGTTTGAATGAATTTCTGTCCATCATCGTCTTACAATATTTATAGAATTTATTGGCCCGCGGTATCTCCAAACATGAATCCCATCCAACATGTTTGGAGCAGAATGAAACTGAGGCTGAAAGAAAGAGAAGCTGAGTTTTTGAATGTTGAGGAACTAATGAGGTTTGTTTCAATTTCAATGAATGGTGACATCTAATCCTTCTCTTTGGAAACCAATGAAATAATAATAATAATCTGCAAATGAGAATCAATCAACCGAAAAAATATTCCCAAAATAAGTGAGAATATGTGTATTTCTTGAGTCAAAGATATAGGATGATTTTTTGTGGACTTTACAGTTGTTATAATACCCTGTAGTTTTTTTCTGAATAACGATAATATAAACACCAATCAGAGAAGTCTCCAGAATATATGAAGTATGTTCAAATCGGTTCAGAAATGAAAGAGCTGAAATTGTTTGTAATTGGTGAGGTGTAAAATGCTATGTTTTCTTAAAACATCGATATTTCTAACTCCAGTGCACCTATTCATTTTTTTTTTCTCAGAATATCATGAAAATGCATGAGATTTCATGTTCGAATAGTTGGGAATGAAAAAAAAAATGTTTGGCTTAAACGGGAGTTGAATGATTTTTAGTCGAATTTGCACAAACCAATATATCACCCTGTAACTTTTTCGAGGATGACAATAGGCAAGGTTTGACCCAAACAGTCAAAAGCCAATGAAACGGACTCTTATTATCTGCAAAAAACATTTTAACAAAATTTCTAGGTGTCCCGTTTAAATTTTTGAGCACTGTATTTAGGAAATAGAAAATTACAATTAATTATTGCATACCATGCGGAATCTTGTTAGGCACAATATTCCTCCCAACGATTCTCCACAGTCCTGGCAGAAATCACAGCATTCGTGGAGATGGCCTATGTGTTTCCGGAGAAGTGCATCGATATTTGCTGGCACTCTGTATTGAAGTTTCCGTCTGTATGGTCGTAAAAACATACGATGCACATTTCTCTGTCTTCTTTCAAAATAGTGGTAAAGTAGTATTCACTAATACACATACTCTGGAATACACTTGGTGTTATGAACTGTAAACTTCCGATACTTCGAGTTTCTTCGACTTTATTGTCAATTTCTTCCATATCACACATAATTTCATCACAATTTGAATTAAAATCCAAGTCAACTTCGTCAACCTCCATGGCTGATAAATCATACGAAAAAGCAACATCCTTAAGTATATATAAAAGTATAGAAATTCTGTTTGGGGTATTAAATAACCCTTGCTGTTAGTTCAATCTGGTGATTGGTTCAATAACTTCTCTCAAGGCTAGCGATGAGTCAGCAGGTTGTGTTGACAAATACCGACGACCTGCTTACTTGGAATTTTTAACATCCAGATGCTCACATTACTGAAGACATGACATCTTTCAAGGTTAATGAGTACACGTGAGAAAGAGTTTTTTCCTGGAAATCGCTGTTGATGTTCCTGCTTACAATATTCATCTGTTAGTTCAAAGAAATCTGTGATTGGTTTAATGGTTTCGCTCAAGGTTGGCGAGTCAGCAGTATATGTTTCCTGGAATATGCTGATTAAGTATTCCTACCCATATATTGGAAGTGGATATTCTGAGTATGTATTTCCCTTTCCACTAATTTGTCTTGGATATAACTAATTTGTCTTGGATATTCGCTTGAAAGCGCAGAGTTTTTGCTTGAAAGCGCAGCAATTTCTTTTTTTTCACCATCAACAGGCGGATTGGATATAAAAATAAATTAAACATTTAAGATAGAAATTCGTTTTACTAACATATCACAAAGCCATTTGTATAGAATGTGTGTTTCGGAAGCTGCAATTGTAGTAGTTCAATTTGTTAATGATTTCGCTGAGTGGGAGATGCTCAATGACAGTGTCGTGCACAATGATGCAATAAGCTCTAGTATTTTTGGGAAATCCTTCAGATCCCTCGATTTCAAGTTTCACATCAACAGTGGAAGTTTTGATGCTCTCGTCTCTTTTGGAAAAATCGATGACAAAGGGAGTGTTGCCAACAAATTCGGTGAATGGTATGTTTTCCGTAGGAAACACATTGATAGTCTTTGAAAATATTCAAAAAATATTTGATGGGTATGAAAATGTTGAATGATAGATCAGCGTTGCTGATAACCCCAGCGTTGTTGAGAAAAGTCTAACTTGAATTGTCCAAGTGCTTGATGATATCTTCGTCGGTGTAGGAGAGAAAGCATCTGACAGTACAAACAATTCCAACTTCACGAACCATCTTCTGTTCCTTACCGCTTTGTTCACAACTAGCAAATTGTAACATGAAAGCGGCAGCATTGTTTACGAATGTCACACGAACATCTCCTTTGGTTTTCACAACTCTTCCACAGATGAATAGCAGGCTATCGTACAAAGCATCATAAGTGTCGGATTGATTGATGTTGATTTCAATGCCATCATTGATGCGAAAGAACTTGACATATGGGTAGTAAGTCCATTCTACCTTTTGTATGTATTCATCGTTGTGTGGTTTTTGGAAAATGTTGAACACTTGATTGGACAACATGATAACCGATAGATTCCAATAACAGTTTATTCTCCAGTGACAGTAGTTGACGTACGTTGAGGATCTTGGTGGAGACTGAGGTGGGGTATGGTGTTGACTGGTGACTTATTCTTATGAATAGTTAGCCATACTTTCGCTTCAGTTCCAAACGAAAGATTATGTCTCCGTTTCGAAAATCAATGTGTAGAGAATATTGGTCAAGTACTAGTAGCGTAATATTGTTTATTTCGTCTCTATGAGCAATGGGTTGGGCGTTTCGTCAATTGCGTAGCCAGGATCAACACCAACAGCAACAGCGTATATCGTATGAGACGGTGCGTCGTTGTAGAATGCATTGTAGAAACGTAATGTTGCCATCTATGTGTATGGTACGTACTTTAATGATATCTACAGGTAGATCTGATGAGTAATGCAAGGTTAGTAGAGAAGAGTAGACGAAAACCCCAAATTTCGGGCCAAACTGTTTGATTGAGTGTTTAAGGCAGAATATTTCGCTTCTCAGCGTATTATTATTCGGTTTGAGGTATGTGTTTGCTGATCAAAGCCTCAATATCACCAATTTCGTAAGAGCCAGCAGTGATATGATTGTATGTTTCCGAGAAAATCGTGATTACACCGCATTCAATGATCCAACAATATTCGCTCATTCGAATATCACCAATACAACTCTCACTCTAAACAGTGAGAATTATCCCAAAGAGAATATGCCTGAATTTTGCAAAGGGAAATTTTCAGCAAGCGTATTTCAACTATGTACAATTCGGTCTCAGCTACAAAATTACTAATCAACATAATCCTCTGCTTAGCTTCACCGAATTTGTTGGCAAGGCTCCCTTTGTTGTCGATTGTTTCAGAAAGGATGAGAGCATTAAAAGTTCCACTGTTGATGTGAAAATTGAAATCGAGGCATCTGAGGGATTTCCCAAAATTACTGGAGCCTATTGTATCATTGTGCACGACACTGTCATTGACTATCTCCCACTCAGTCAATTCTTTCACAAATTAAACTAAACATATGCTCTTTACTTCAGTATCAATCACGACCCTAACATGAGAATAGCTGTTGTAGATATTCAAGGCGTCACTATCGAGCAACAATTCCATCCTAAGGAGATTGCCATTAGGATTGGAATTCAATGTAGTAATTTTTTACTACTGCCAACCATACCATTATCCTCTTTGAGTAGACAGGATAAACGTACCGCCTATTTCTTAGAGCGAAACGTTTGTGGATTACGGTATTCCTCTGGCTTTGTGAAATATCATTAATTAGATGCCGTCCTCAAGCAAAATCTACAAAATGTGGATATTATTTATGTGCGAGGACTTCAAAAACTAGACTATTCTTACTTCGAAATTTCACCAGTTGGATCTACCTACAAGTGTTGTGTACTTGGAGGATTATGATAATACGTCATGGATGGTCCCCACATTCAGCAACAATGATGGCTTCTCGCCTTGTATGCATCACATTCGCAATCAAACCAACTACAATTGCAGCCCCCGAAACACAGACATTCAATACAAATGGCTTTGTGATGTTACCAAAATGAATTTCTATCTCTAACGTTTTATTTATTTTCATATCTAATCTCGCCTGATGGTGGAAAAACCGAAAACGCTGCACTTCCAAACGAAAACGCTGCGTTTCCAAATGAAAACGCTGCACTTTCAAACGAAAACGCCACGCTTTCAAGCGAAAACGCTGCGTAAAGCGTATATCCAACGAATTGGTGAAAGGGGGAATACATAATCAGTATAACTACATCCAATATGGGTGGGGAATACTTAATCAGCATATTCCAGGAAACATATACTGCTAACTCGTCAACCTAGAGAGAAACCATTGAACCAATCACAGATTTCCTTGAACTAACTAGATATGTTTTGTAACCGGAAACATCAATAGTGACTTTCAGGAAACAACTCATTCACACGTGTACTCATTAACCTTGAAAGATGTCATGTCATCAGTAATGTGAGCATCTGGATGTCAAAAATTTCGAGTAAGCAGGTCGTCGGTATTTGTCAACACAACCTGCTGACTCATCGCTAGCCTTAAGAGAAGTTATTGAACCAATCACATGTTTCTTGCCCCAATTAGAAATTCTACACTTTCATATATATCTAAGGATGTTGCTCTTTCGTATGATTGATCTTTCAGTCATAGAGGTTGACGAAGAGGTTTTGATTCCGAGTGCGATGAAATTATGTGTGATATGGAAGAAGACAATAAAGTCGAAGAAACTCGAAATATCGGAAGTTTACAGTTCATAACATCTAGTGTATTCCAGAGTATGTGTATCAGTGAATACTACTCTACCATTATTTTGGACAGAGACAGAAAAATGTGCATCGTATGTTTTACGACTATACAGAGGAAAACTCCAATACAGAGCGCCAGCAAATATCGATGCACTTCTCCGGAAACATGGACCATCTCCACGAATGCTGTGACTTCTGCCATGACTATGGAAAATTGTTAGGGATAATGTGCCTAACAAGATTCTGCATGGTATGCAATAATCGTAATTTTCAATTTCCTAAATACATTTTTTAATGCACGAACAAAATTTATTTGAATCACTTTCCCTACTTCAGCATAAATTTTATTCGCAGACAGATTTACGCAGAAAACTTTTCTAATTATTTTTCTTTACTCAATTGTTCAATTGTTACAGAATAAAAACTATCGTTAAAGTCAATACAGTACCACTATATACCCGATATACTTCATGTCAATTCAACCAAATGAGTCTATATGTCGCTACCTTTGCTGTGTGTCAATATTCCATGTATATGTTCCTTATTGGGATCACACGTTGAAACTATATGCTTACCTATCCTCACCTGATGATGAATAAAATACGCGAAACGAAAACTCTACGCTTTTACGCAAACGGTTACACGAAAATGGTTGATGAAATACGAACACGCAAAACGTTGCGCTTTAAAAAAATGAAACGCATGCGTATTTTACAAAAACGGTGCGCTTTGAAAACAAAAAACGGTGCGCTCCTTTTAAATGAATAAACGCACAACAAAGAGCGTTTTTCCTTCAACTCAATTTTTACCTAACATTTCACACATGCAGCCGCCATGTTCTCTTAAATGATATGTTGGTACACCGGATATACTAAATTTGATAAACACTCGCTATGTTTTTTCTCTTAAATAATATGTGAGACGTCCTATATATATAATTGCTGAATACTTCGCTATTCCCATTGCCCAATAACCTGTATACGTTTCATGCCTCTTTTTCCACCGGGTGTACTAATTTTTCACTAGAGTATACCATTTGACGAGCAGTCGCTATGTTCATAGATTTCTTACCCCAAATAGAAAGTTTTCGTATGATTAATCTATCAGCCATGGAGGTTGACGAAGTTGTCACGGCAAATAATAATACAGGCTATGCCTTTGGGTACACTCAACGAGTGTTTATAAGGGAGTATTATTATTATTATTATATTATTATTATTATATAATAATAATAATAATAATTATTATTATTTTTTTCATCCGTTAGGAATTACCCAGTCAGGCCCTGTCTCCGGAGACCCGACTCTTCCTGAGGGCGCGCTGGTATGTCATTAACCCCAGTAAACACTCCCCACGTCCATGGGGTAAGTGATTACTGGGTCCGAGAATCGTGTGCCCTGAGTAGGCGGAGTGAACCAAGAATTACGGCCTTCTGCATTCGCCCGGCTAGGATTTCTGCCATGTCACGTCAAGCCGGTATGATTTTTAAGTTTGAGACCCCTATTATCAGAACCACCATCTTGACAGAATGGCTTGGGTAAAGCCTGCGGAGTTCAAAGAGAAGATCTCGATATTTAGTCCGTTTTTCCTCCTCTTTTCGGACGATGTTCGTTTCGCCAGGAGCTGAAAACTCAATGACGAAAATCGTCCTACTTTGATGGTCGGGGAGTACTACATCAGGCTTATTGGCTTGTATTTGCCTGAGGGTGGGGAATAAGTAGTTCCAATAGATTCGGCACTTCTCATTCTCCACCACGGACTCAATATCCCCCGGAGCACAAGGCAACACCGATGTCTCGTCTACACCGTACGAGTGTCGTAGATGGTAGTACAACACTAGTATCAGGGACCTCTGTACCCATCACGCGACTGCGGTAGACGAGAGTGTTAAAGACACCATCCTGTCAGGCCATTATGAATCCCTCGGTCTCCGACTTCAGCCCACTCGACCTGAGGAACGAGAAGGTCAGGTCTCTGGATAAGCCTAGGTCTTCAATGTTCTTGAAGAAGACCCCATGCATCGGCTTATCCTTATGTAGCTGCAGGAGCCTCTCACACTCCGCGGCTTTTACGTGGGCTTTTTGCTGAACGGGTTCCAACTCGGTGATAGAGTTTGGGTTGCTCCAATCCCTGCTTTTTCATGATCACATACCAAGCAGAGAAGGGGATCTGAACTCCTGATGACTTTACAGGTTCCATCCAGTACCATTCTGTTATGTAGACACTCCAAACTCAAAAGTCCACGGCCTCCCCGTTGTCTGGGGAAGTATAACCGTAGAACAGATGATTTAGGATGCAAGCTTCTATGAAGATGCATCATTTTGCGAGTTTTTACGTCGAGTTGTCGCAGCTCTTCCTGAGTCCATTTCATTACTCCAAAGGACTAAAGTAGAATCGGAACGGCAAGCATATTAGTTGCAGCAACTTTGTTCTTCCCCGACAGTTCTGAAGACCAGATTTGTAGGAGTTTGTGCTGATACTTGCCGCGGAGAGAGCTTTTGACAGTAGCTATCTCTTGGGTGTGACGTTGTTCCACCCCTAGGTAGGTATACGTCTCTCCGGCATCCAGATGATGTACGATGCTTCCGTCTACGAGCTGAACGTCCTCTCCGTATTCCTCGCATCGTCCTCTTTTGAGATGAACCGTGGCACATTTGTCTATCACAAACTCCATTCCGATAGCATGCGTGTACTCTTGCACCACCCTTAAGGACTGGTGAAGGTCCTTTTCTACGGAGACATGAAGTTTAAGGTCATTCATGTAAAACAGATGGGTGACCTTATGCCTCCGGTTGCTAGGGGTGCCGCAGTTGTATACGCGGGTTTTCCGTAGTGCAACGGACAATGGCAGTACTGAGATGCAGAAGAGAAGAGGGCTGAGGGAGTCTCCCTGAAACACGCCCCTTCTAAAGATATCCTGCTCTGTTTGGACTCTGACTTGACCAGATGTTATGGTAAATCAAGTCCTCCAGTGCGGCATCAGCTATTCAATGCTTCTCACTATTTGATCGGGTACCGCAAGGCATCTGAGCAAATGCATGATGAAGTCATGCGATGTTGTATCGAATGCCTTGCGATAATCGATCCAGGCCATTGAAAGGTTACGCTTATACTGCACGGAGTCCTGAGTCCTGTCGATCAGCAGGTTCTCCTTGCAGCCAGCGACCCCCTTTTTTGACCCTCTTTGCTCATATATCCGTTCATACACCGGCTCAACTGCGGAGAGTATTCGCATGTACAAGATGCGTGTAAACATCTTATAACATGCGTTCAAGCATGTTATCGGTCTGTAGTTCTTCGGATCAGACAAATCTCCGTTTTTGGGGATTAGCACGGTTCGCCCCTCGACAAACCAATCCGGAATCTGCTGCTCCCCATCTAGCCATGAGTTGAAAACTCTTGCTAGATGGTGGTGGGTACTTGGAAATTTTTTCCACCAATAGTTATTCAGGCCATCAGGACCTGAAGCAGCAAAATTCTTCGAGCCTTTGAGGGCCCGTCGAACTTCTTCCGGGGTTATCGGATTGCGCAGTTCATTGGGCTCAGGCTGACGAAGCCTCCTGCAGAAAGCTTCGAACTGCGCTAGGGCTGGAGTATCTACGTTGAGTGGTTGCGGAAATTCGTAAATACCCTTCCAGAAGGTTTCTACCCGATCAGCCGCCGGCGGGTTTTCCACAACACGTGCAGGCTCTTGGAATAGGCGAGAAGGTTTATCGCGGAACTTCATGTTTTCCGCGATGCTTCTCGCCCGCCTCACTAGTGACTTTTTTGCAGCCACCAGCATTCGTATCCTATCAAGACAGTGCTGTTTGATGGTTAACAGCACGCCTTGATTTAGTGTGTGGTGAGCTCGTCTTAAATTTGCGGCAATTCGCCGCACTGCGGGCGTGAAGGGCCTATTGGCCGCCACGTAGTCTGCCACACACTGGATACGAGACGCGTGTTGTCTCGCTGACCTGATCTTAGCTACCATCTTGTGAATGCGTCGCTCATGCCTCCCAATCAGAGGGTTGGTATCCCTCCTCTCCGTTTGGGACAGGGCCTGAGCGGCGTCATACACGGCAGAGTTGATCTGCCAGATGTCAGCCTCTTCTGAAAGGACATCGTGAATCTCCGCATCCACCCGAGCCAGTTGTTGTGGCTTCAGGGGCTTGGTGTTATGCAGCGCCCTGCGGGTTCTGATGCCTTCCGTTGGTGGTATGATGCGGGCCTCCTCTACAGCCAGATCGACGCGTGGCATATCTGCCACTTCTGCCACTGCGTTAACCGGCTGAGGAGGGGCTCTAACATAGCCTCGAACCCGAAGGTGAGATACATAATCCCTTAGGTTTTGTGCGGAAAAGGCAGCATGCTCTGGGTGTATTTCACACCACAAAGCATGCATTCTCATGTATCCTCTTCGGGCGGGCTCACTGCTCTCATAGCAATGCAGAAGACTGTCCCTTAGTTCATCCGTCCACTCAAAGCGTCCGTTTTCAGTGCGGTCGTTATGTAGTGGCAATCCATCGTTCTGGGCCCCACCACCTTGCCTATGACCCCTAATCCGAGGGGGTCTGTTGTGGGGGCCTCTTTCTCGTCCATCGTGAACCGAGTAGTGGGGTATACCGGGGGGTTAACCCAGTATACCCACGGCCGACATCAGAGGGAATGAGCATTCCCTTCAGGGTGCGCCATGGCTGCCGGTCCGGTTTTGCACCGGTAGCTCAGGAAAGTGGTGTCGCAACTCACCAAGGCCTTGGATGATGGTTGACCTTCCCTGCTTATTATTATTATTATTATTATTTTTTCATCCGTTAGGAATTACCCAGTCAGGCCCTGTCTCCGGAGCCCCGACACTTCCGGAGGGCGCGCTGGTGTGTCATTAACCCTAATAAACACTTCCCACGTCCATGGGGTAAGTGATTACTGGGTCCGAGAATCATGTGCCCTGAGTAGGCGGAGTGAACCAAGAATTACGGCCTTCTGCATTCGCCTGGCTAGGATTTCTGCCAAGTCACGGCAAGCCGGTATGATTTTTAAGTTTGAGAGCAGTGTGTCCATCATTGCACCAAGGATCCCTATTATCAGAACCACCATCTTGACAGAATGGTTTGGGTAAAGCCTGCGGAGTTCAAAGAGAAGATCTCGATATTTAGTCCGTTTTTCCTCCTCTTTTCGGACGATGTTCGTTTCGCCAGGAGCTGAAAACTCAATGACGAAAATCGTCCTACTTTGATGGTCGGGGAGTACTACATCAGGCTTATTGGCTTGTATTTGCCTGAGGGTGGGGAATGAATAGTTCCAATAGATTCGGCACTTCTCATTCTCCACCAAGCACTGAATATCCCCCGGAGCATAAGGCAACACCGGTGTCTAGTCTACACCGTACGAGTGTCGTAGATGGTAGTACAACACTCGTAGGGCCGCGTTATGTCTGTGGATATAGGCTGAGACCGCATAAGCTGGACAAGCTGACAGCAAATGGTCTCAGCTGCCCCACGACACGCTCTGCACCCATCACGCGACTGCGGTAGACGAGAGTGTTGAAGACACCATCCTGGCAGGCCATTATAAATCCCTCGGTCTCCGACTTCAGCCCACTTGACCTGACAATCGAGAAGGTCAGGTCTCTGGATAAGCCTAGGTCTTCAATGTTCTTGAAGAAGACCCCATGCATCGGCTTATCCTTATGTAGCTGCAGGAGCCTCCCACACTCCGCAGCTTTTACGTGGGCTTTTTGCTGAAGGAGTTCCAACTCGGTGATAGAGTTTGGGTTTGTCCGTTCAGTGTCGAATACGAGACCGAGTTCATCGGCTGCACGGGTTGCTGCCTTGAAAAGAAATGCTCCAATCCCTGCCTTTTCATGATCACATACCAAGCAGAGAAGGGGATCTGAACTCCTGATGACTTTACAGGCTCCATCCAGTACTATTCTGTTATGTAGACACTCCAAACTAAAAAGTCCACGGCCTCCCCGTTGTCTAAGGAAGTATATCCGTGGAACAGACGATTTAGGATGCAAGCTTCTATGAAGATGCATCATTTTGAGAGTTTTTACGTCAAGTTGTCGCAGCTCTTCCGGAGTCCATTTCATTACTCCAGAGGAGTAAAGTAGAATCGGAACGGCAAGCATATTAGTTGCAGCAACTTTGTTCTTCCCCGACAGTTCTGAAGACCAGATCTGTCGGAGTTTGTGCTGATACTTGCCGCGGAGAGAGCTTTTGACAGTAGCTACTTCTTGGGTGTGGCGTTGTTCCACCCCTAGGTAGGTATACGTCTCTCCGGCATTCAGATGATGTAGGATGCTTCCGTGTACGAGCTGAACGTCCTCTCCGTATTCCTCGCATCGTCCTCTTTTGAGATGAACCGTGGCACATTTGTCTATCCCAAACTCCATTCCGATAGCATGCGTGTACTCTTGCACCACCCTTAAGGACAGGTGAATGTCCTTTTCTCCGGAGGCATAAAGTTTAAGGTCATCCATGTAAAACAAATGGGTGACCTTATGCCTCCGGTTGCTGGGGGTTCCGCAGTTGTATCCGCGGGTTTTCCGTAGTGCAACGGACAATGGCAGTAGTGAGATGCAGAAGAGAAGAGGGCTGAGGGAGTCTTCCTGAAACACGCCCCTTCTAAAGATAACCTGCTCTGTTTGGACTCTGACTTGACCAGATGTTATGGTAAAGCGAGTCCTCCAGAGCGGCATCAGCTGTTCAATGCATCTCACTATTTGATCGGGTACTGCAAGGCATCTGGGCAAATGCATGATGAGCTCATGCGATGTTGTGTCAAATGCCTTGCGATAGTCGGTCCCTTATTGTATGATTGATCCCTTATTATTATTATTATTATTATTTTTTATTTTTTTTTTTCCGTTAGGAATTACCCAGTCAGGCCCTGTCTCCGGAGCTCCGACACTTCCGGAGGGCGCGCTGGCGTGTCATTAACCCCAGTAAACACTCCCCACGTCCATGGGGTAAGTGATTACTGGGTCCGAGAATCATGTGCCCTGAGTAGGTGGAGTGAACCAAGAATTACGGCCTTCTGCATTCGCCCGGCTAGGATTTCTGCCATGTCACGGCAAGCCGGTATGATTTTTAGATTTGAGAGCAGTGTGTCCATCATTCCACCAAGGACCCCTATTATCAGAACCACCATCTTGACAGAATGGTTTGGGTAAAGCCTGCGGAGTTCAAAGAGAAGATCTCGATATTTAGTCCGTTTTTCCTCCTCTTTTCGGACGATGTTCGTTTCGCCAGGAGCTGAAAACTCAATGACGAAAATCGTCCTACTTTGATGGTCGAGGAGTACTACATCAGGCTTATTGGCTTGTATTTGCCTGAGGGTGGGGAATGAATAGTTCCAATAGATTCGGCACTTCTCATTCACCACCACGGACTCAATATCCCCCGGAGCATAAGGCAACACTGGTGTCTCGTCTACACCGTACGAGTGTCGTAGATGGTAGTACAACACTCGTAGGGCCGCGTTATGTCTGTGGATATAGGCTGAGACCGCATAAGCTGGACAAGCTGACAGCAAATGCATTATGGTCTCAGCTGCCCCACGACACGCTCTGCATCTAGTGTCAGGGACCTCTATACCCATCACGCGACTGCGGTAGACGAGAGTGTTGAAGACACCATCCTGGCAGGCCATTATGAATCCCTCGGTCTCCGACTTCAGCCCACTTGACCTGAGAAACGAGAAGGTCAGGTCTCTGGATAAGCCTAGGTCTTCAATGTTCTTGAAGAAGACCCCATGCATCGGCTTATCCTTATGTAGCTGCAGGAGCCTCTCACACTCCGCAGATTTTACGTGGGCTTTTTGCTGAACGGGTTCCAACTCGGTGATAGAGTTTGGGTTTGTCCGTTCAGTGTCGAATACGAGATCGAGTTCATCGGCTGCACGGGTTGCTGCCTTGAAAAGAAATGCTCCAATCCCTGCCTTTTCATGATCACATACCAAGCAGAGAAGGGGATCTGAACTCCTGATGACTTTACAGGCTCCATCCAGTACCATTCTGTTATGTAGACACTCCAAACTCAAAAGTCCACGGCCTCCCCGTTGTCTGGGGAAGTATAACCGTGGAACAGACGATTTAGGATGCAAGCTTCTATGAAGATGCATCATTTTGCGAGTTTTTACGTCGAGTTGTCGCAGCTCTTCCTGAGTCCATTTCATTACTCCAAAGGAGTAAAGTAGAATCGGAACGGCAAGCATATTAGTTGCAGCAACTTTGTTCTTCCCCGACAGTTCTGAAGACCAGATCTGTCGGAGTTTGTGCTGATACTTGCCGCGGAGAGAGCTTTTGACAGTAGCTACCTCTTGGGTGTGGCGTTGTTCCACCCCTAGGTAGGTATACGTCTCTCCGGCATCCAGATGGTGTAGGATGCTTCCGTCTACGAGCTGAACGTCCTCTCCGTATTCCTCCGTATTATTATTATTATTATTATTATTATTAATATTATTATTATTATTATTTTGATTCCAATTGTGATAAAATGAGCCGACCCTGAATCGATCTTGGAATACCACCAGGAAAAATATTCCTTTTAGATGATCTGGGCAGGGGTCCTACTAGGTCGGTAATAACACATTTCCAGGAACGGTGAATGGGTGACAGCTGCATCTTGCCGGCTGGCTTGACTTGAATCGTTAACAGGAATTACAGCTGCGAACATACTTGGCAACATAACGGACCATTCCAGGCCAAGAGTAGCGGGTTGTAATCCTGGCGATCATTTTGATAATGCCCATGCGGTTGTTACGTTTCAATTCAACACTAAGATTAAAGTAGCCCTACCTGAGCCTTCAGAATTCTGAACCTTACTTTTGAATATTTATTCATTGAAATGCTACAACATTAAGTGATAAAAAGGTCGTTTCAGTCCAATATCTTCATGTTGTTGAAGTTCTTCGCTCCTTGGCAAATCATACCTGAAATATATAAAAATAAATGTTAGCTCCTGTACTAACGTAAAACGTGATTAGCACCTACCACATCTCAGTCGGCTCATCGCCTCGAACAGGTTGATACTTCCTGCTAGGTTGAAAATAGCCTTGTTACTTCCTCACCTTCTGTTTTGTCCAACTGATAATAGCTCACTATCACACACACTCTTAGAAGGTCGGCTTGAATATCAAAGTCAAATCGCCTGAAAAAGAATACTATTTAGCTCTGGATTTCTATGATTTGATTCGTATTTTCAGATGAATATTTCGCTTTGTGACACTTAGTATTCAGACTAAAAATAAAACTCAAGACGACTTACCTCACTTCCCTATCATTATCAGCAAATATTAAAGTCTTCATTATTAGGCATTATGAATTTTGGAAACAAACTCCATAACCAATTCAGCAGTCAGCTGTTGACTGTAGCTTGAAATCTGTCCAATCTGCCGTACATGGAACTGTTCTAGAACTACTAGTCGTTGAGATGCAGAACAGTTCGATTATTTGTAGAATATTTGTTAAATAGTCTTATTGTTGTAATTATGTATTGTAATTAATTATAAATTGTTTTAATCGACTTATTTTAAGTTATCTGTAATAGGAGTGATGGTTGGCATAATACTGTAACGCCCTCTGGTGTTAAGAGGATTTAGTTCTCGGGTGTCATATTTCATATTCGAACGTTTCAGTTCATTTTCGTATCGACCTTCGTGGATCATAGTTCATTTCCTGAAGACCACTTGTTGAATTGTAAAATTTCTGATTATCTGAATCATCCTTTGTTGGGAACGCTTTTACAATTCAGAATTATATGGTGAAAGATTGATTGATCATTTTGAATGTATATTGGCAATCTGAAACTAAAACTCTTAGAGGATTTTAGTGGTTATGAAATTGACTGTGCTGTGTCAGGATTTCCGAACATCAGGTATGTTTTAATGCACCGTTAAATAATCTCGTTTGTTGTCTAAGTCTTGGTATTATCTCCACCAATCCTACAACCTATTTTATTATTATTAGATTCATAAGAGACAAGAATAATGCCCATAGACACTCCTTAAGTTCCAGAAAGACTTTCAGGCTGAACATCATCAGGCTGCGTACGGTTTAACGAATAAAACCCCTTGGTCAGGGTAAGATTTCAATTATATTATACCTGTGTATTTTAGTTATGAGAAAATGCTACCAGAGAATTCTTACATACGTTTAATATTTCCAAATGAGTCAATGAAATTAAGTTATAGCAGATTGTAAGAATTCTCATTTGTGCAAAGACATCTTTTGTATTTTGTTATACCGGGTGTTCCACGATACACCCATCTCAAAGTTGTTTTATTTCTGAGTTATATTCGATTTTATCGATGAAATTCAACTTGATATTTATTTAAGTGGGTTTCTAATTCACAGATTATTCTTGTAATTCAACGGGTTGTCCCATAATTCATTATAGTATTACTATATTTGTATTAGTTTTGGTCTATATCTCATTTGACGTGATAACTGCAACCAACTTTCATAATTTTTTTTATATGATTATACAGGGGTACCAAAGTTTAGTCCATTAGTCTCAATTGGGTTGGGATGAAGTCAACTTTAGTATATTTGGTTCTGATGAAGTATTTCTTCCCTAGGGTTTTATTTTTATACGGAAATCAACCTAAACGAAGGAAATTTACTGAAACTGTTGATCTCTGGAATTTATCAAACCTGTTCATCTTCGGAATAATACCGGATGTCCCAAGTCAGGAAGTCATAGCAAGGAATTCATGGATCGCCGCTGGAAGACGCAAGTTTTGAAACTGATCGTTGTTTTATCATTATCATTGCCTATTTACACTATTGCTTTCTCGTACTGCTATTTGTAGTTAGACCTATTGCTTCCTCATATTGCTACTTGCCTTCAAGTCAAATGTTCATTGGGATTTATGGTTGTGAAGCGGAAATTAAATAGTGCTTTATGAAATAACATGCGCATGCGCCAGAGCTCTCGCGACGCTAATTTTTGCCTACTTGCTTCGTAATTTAATTTCTGCGGGTGGTTTATTTCTTATACTGAGTGTGATTTACGGTAATTTGTTATTGGTGATGGTATTGATATACAAATAGTGAATGCATACAATAATTTTGCTACAACTCTGCTGATGACTTGCTTAATTAGTTGATAAGTGCTTACTTCGTTTACTCTTGGCTTCGTACGTATGTAGTGGAAGCATACAATATTTTTGCTACTCCTAGTGAATGACTAATAATTATTTTGATTGGTGTTTTCCTTTCTTGCAATATCTTGATTATTGCTTATTGTGTTTGCTTATAACTTGATCACGGTTCACCTTTTTTGTGTTTTGCTAATAGTTTATGCTTACGTAGTACTTATGCTTGCTGAATGTATGATGGTAATGATTTTTAATACGCGTTGATGGCTATTGATTGGTTGGTCCTGATACAATTAATCAATATTTTGTAGGATCAACGAAGACGTTGCTGCTGTTACATTATTCATATATATTTGTATTTCTTAATTTTATTCGCAAGATCATTGAATAAATTATTTTGGGTACTTTATCTTTTTATCTTTTATTTCAATGTTAATTGGTAAATTGTTAATGTTGCTAGTCACTTATGGTGTTTGAATGCTTGAATTTACCTGGCGCCCATTAAGATCTTTTTTTTTTAATTCGCTAATTTGGTTACCCACCCCATCTCCATTGTTAGCTTAGCCACAAATCCACCTGTCTTGATAGTAGTCGACAAGTGATATAGTGCCCTCCTGTGTTTTCCTGAGGTCGCACGGTCAAGCATCATGCCACGTCGAATCTTTTCATATTAGGAACACAAAGTTTCCACGGATCAGCTAGTTCCGGTTCCGTAAAGTCATTGAACTCCCCTAATGGTTCAATGGCGGTTAGTCCTTCGATGATATTTTCAGAATCTGTTCGAGGCTCTCTCGATATCAGAGTCGTACTGCTGCAGAAATATACTCCATTGGGCAAGGCGTTCAGCTGGGCTCTTCATGGAATAGAGCCATCAAAATGACTGGTGATCGGTAAGAATAGCGAAGTGATATCCTTCTAGATATGGTCGTAGCTTCTCAATCCCCCAGACAGTAGCTAGGCACTTTTTTCTAACATGGAGTAGGCTCGTTCAGCGGAAGTAAGTGGCCTACTAGAGTGCGCTATAACTTGTTCTCCTTCAGCAGTGGACTGTGTTAAGAGACGTCGGTCTGAAGGATGAAGGGCTTTTCGAAGTTGGGACTAGCAAGGACGGGTGCTTTTATTAGATCCCTTTTGAGCTTTTGGAAGGCCTCTTCTTGTTCAGAGCCCAACTTAAGCAGGCGGTGAAGTGTGGCGGCTACCTCAGAGAATGCCTGCACAACTTTTCGGGACCATTGAGCCATCCCCAGAAAGAGTCTCAAACTCTGAACCATGGTTGGGGCGGTCAATTCCACGATCGAAGCTATTTTCTCTGGGGCTGTGCCGATTCACTCGGATGTTACTACGTGACCGAGGTATTTGAGTGACTACCTTCCAAACTGACACTTCTTGAAAATTGGCTAGGTGTTCTTCGAAAGTACTCCTCAGCACGATTATATCATCCAGGTAGATAAACCAGAATGAATCCATCTCAGGTTTAATGATGCTATCCATCAGGCTTTGAAATGTAGCTGGGGCGGCATGCAGTCCAAAGGGCATTACTCGGAACTAATAGAGTCTCCTTCCGGAACGGTGAATGTCGTTATTGGTTTACTCTCCTCAGATAGGGGTACTTGCCACTAGCCTTTTTGAAGGTCGATACTGGAGATATAACTGGCTCTCCGTAGTTTTTCTAACACAGCATTGATGAATGGTAGGGGATAAGCATAGTTTTCTTAGATGGAGTTGACTTTCTGAAAGTCAATGCAGAACCATGGATTGCCATCCTCCTTCCGCACGATGTCGACATGTGAGCATCATGGGCTCTGTGATGGTTCTATAATCTCTTTCGCTATCATCCTATCAACCTCTTGGTTTATTACTGTGTGAAATCGTACCAAATATGGTACTCTTCGTTTATTACTGTGTGAAATCGTACCAAATATATAAAATGAACACAGCGAATCCCAGTGAAAATTCCGATACTGAATTAACTTTCTTTATTAAAAAATATTGACAACAACAATCAACAAAATCTAACGCGTTTCATACAACATCATAATATCGGTGTCCCAGTACATAGTGATATAAACTGGATACACTTGATCCTCCAACACTTCCCCTGGATCTTAGATCGTAAGATGATCTGATAGAATAAATGCAGGAATAAATTTTGTTAATTGATCTGCTAAGTTCTTTTTCGATTCGGTGTATTTCAGAGTGACTTGTTTGGCACAAATCAAGTCTGATATGAAATATCCTCAAATTAATATGTTTAGATCGCTCAGATGTAATCTGATTTTCAGCGAGTTTTATTGTTCTCCAAAGAAAACATTTTGTTTATTTCATTTCCCAGTTCCTTAAAAAATGCATATTCTTTTGCAGTCTAGTCTCACTCAGTGCAATGAATTCTGATTCGACTGTGCTTAGAGCAACACAAAGCTGTTTTTGACTACACTAGCTTATTACTCAATGTTCTAAGATGAATTAATACCCACTAAACGATCGTCTATCTATTAATCTGCTCCCCAATCCGCATCAGTGAAGGCTTTCATTTCCTTCCCGGTTTTTCTATACTCAATACCTATTATATATTACAACCCTGTATTATAAATATGATATGTCAATACAATCAAATAAAATAGAGTTCAATTTCAATCAACCTTTTTCTAAAATACTCAAAACATAATAAATTGGCGACGAGATCATAGAAAATAGCGATTAATCTGTATACAATTTCAAGAAGTTTCAACCAAGTTGAAGAATATTCAATAGCACAAAATATTTTCGAGCTCAAGATGTCGCATGATTTGACACCTCTCATAACTGCGCTCAGTGGATTAGTAAGCAGCCTACAACAACAGCAGCCCCAAAATACGGTTAGAGAAGTACTGCAGAATCAAATAATAGCCTTCGAACCTTTCGATGAATTAAACAAAAATTTTGACAGTTACTGTCAACGACTGGGAAATTTTTTCAAATTAAAGGGTTTATACAAAGAAGACACCGAACCAATGAAGCAAATGTCATGGTCCAGATTAATTGCCTAGGAAGCAGACAAGTTACTTTCAAGTCTAACATCTCCAGACTTACCAGCTGATAAATCTTATGAAGAGTTGATTACTTTACTGAAAAATAAACTAGGTTTATCGGATGTATGTCTTCGATATGGTAGAAGTAATCATGAAACCAAAGAATGTGCGGTTTCTCACAAACTATTCTGCAAACTTTGTAAGAAGAAATGACATGTATCAGGAGTGTGTATCAAATCTTCTTTGAGGAATTCCAAATACAATGTTCAATGTATAGATAACGATACAGATTCTTCACAAGAGTTTTCTATTAACCCATTTTGTCCCAGTGGTGCGTTAACGCATCACATATTTTATGATTTTTTTTTGGTTGAATCCAGTAATAATTTTCGAATATCTGTATAGTACTGTACCGACTTTTGATTTTCATTCAAAACAAAAATCTTATAACACTTCAAAAGTCAAGAAAACCGCTGGTTAATTTTGTGTCAAAAGTTGAAGTAAATTCAAACCAGTAAGATTTTTATTCTTGAAAAGTGATATCATTTTTTGGAAAGTATATAATATGTGGATTACATAGTGAAAAAAATATATTTGAAATATCATATAATTTATCGTCAAATTTCTGTAAATAATTACTGGTGCGTGAACGAACCACTGGTTTTATCTATGAAACAAAACCAATTTATTACAAGTTTCGACAAGTAAAGTGAATATCGCCGATGTGTTTGTTTAGTTTTCCTTTGTTCCTTGTGCAGTTCACGTGAAATTTGAGTGCGCTCTATAAAATATGCCGTTTGCATGGTATTTGACTCAAAAAGAATTAGAGGCGGCTGTGGAGGAGATCGTGCAGTATATGTCGGATGATGATGAAAGTCGTAAGTATTAGTTACTCGTATTTACGTATTTTTATATTTTATAGATGCTAGATAGATTGCGTCCTTTACAAATTTTGGCTGAGAATTACGCGAAATATTTATTTACAGAACATATTGACGCTATTTATATTCCACCTGCCGTGGATACTTTGACTGACGAGGAAGATATGAACGAGGAAAGCAATAGGCAAGAGTTTGAGGAACCAACTGATATAGTTGGAACTTTCGAGTTGCATGCACCGGAATACATGTAAATCTACTGAACCTGAATGGGACTCTTCAGATGATGAAACATTGGAATCAAAAAGAAGACGTATGCTTTCTGGAAAAGACAGGCTTGCTTCTACAGTCAAATGGAAGAAAGGTCAGATTGAATATACTCACACACCTATATCCGATGAATTTCGATTATACGAGGATATGAAAAATAGACTCTCTGGAAAAACTCCCCTTGAAATATATTTTATGTTTTTTGATGACGAACTGATTGACTTGATTTTGAATTTTTCGGTAAAATATGCTCAAGACAATAACCGCCATGAATTCTCGTTATCAAAAAACGAACTTTTAGGTTTCATAGGAATTCTGTTGTTCTCTGGTTACCATTCTTTACCACATATTCAGCATTATTGGTCTACTGATGAAGACAAAGGAATTGATCTCGTAAAGAAATGTATGAGCCGCAATAGATTTCAATTCATGAAACAGAACTTACATTTATCTGACAATAATCTGTTAGATACAAATGATAAATTTTCGAAAGTTAGACCATTTTTGGATGTAATAAATAAAAAAAATATGAAGTTTGGAATATTTTCATTCAACTTATCCATAGATGAACAGATGGTACCATATTTTGGGCGCCATTCGTGCAAAATGTTTATAAAGGGTAAGCCAGTTCGGTTTGGATTCAAACTATGGTGCCTTTGTTCATCTGATGGGTACCTATTTTATTCCCTCCCATATGGTGGTATTCAAAATAAAAGTCATTCTAGCCTTGGCCTTGGCGGTGAAGTTGTCATGAGTCTACTTTCTGTTGTGGATAAGCCAGTGAATCACCAAATTTTTTTCGACAACTATTTTTCATCTTTCAAACTCTTCGTACGTTTAAAAAATAAATTATTACTTTGCTACCGGTACTATACGAGAAAATAAAACAAGTAAGTGTCCGATCGAAAAATGTGAATCATTCGGTAAAAAAGACCGCGGATCTTATATTTCAGCATATGAATTTGAATCAAAAGTTGCCATTGTTCGTTGGAACGATAATTCGGTTGTAACGGTGACAAGTAATGTTTATAATGTTGATCCTGTCCAAAATGTTAAACGCTATAATAGAAAAGAACGAAAAGATGTACATCTACCCCAACCTTATGTTATTGCCCAATATAATAAATATATGGGTGGGGTAGATTTACATGACAATGGAATTGCTAATTATAGGTGCCAAGTATTTGGGAAAAAATGGTGGTGGCCTTTATTTTGTAACGCATTGGATAGCTTAGTCGTCAATGCATGGAAAATTTATGTTGCCAATGAAAAAAAAAATTCCCAGATAGATTTTAAATTTTACATAGCCTTGCGACTTTTAAAAAATGACAAAACACTAATCAAAAGAAATCTTGCTCCTTCCATAGACGAACTGCGTTATGATAATATAGGTCACCATATAATTCCCCATGTTACTAAAGCACGTAGGAGGTGTAGAATTTGCCATAATCACACAATTCATATTTGTAATAAATGTAACGTACATTTACATACAGCATGTTTTATTCAGTACCACCAAAAATGACACCGGGTGTTACCAGTGGTGAGATAACGCACCATATAATATTAAACTGTTTTTTGTAGCAAGCAAAATTCTATGTAAACAATAATTCAGGTATAGTTATTTTGTTCATGGTTGAATCTTTCTATGATATATTTCTGTTAAAATTATTTTGTATATCATATGTGTCCTAAAAAAACATTTCATGTATTGTCCCAGTGATTCGTTTGCGCACCAGTTTTTTTTATGTTGAATTATTTTAATTTTTTTTGACGCATGGAATGTATTCTTGAGTCTATCAAAATAAACATATACCAACAAAAATTCCAGTTTTTTTATTTTTTCGATGATTGGGACAAAATGGGTTAATCAAGTCGTCGACATTTTCTCCTCTTCCCTAATGAAACCTAAAATGATGCTCGACATAGAAATCAATGGTAAATCATTCAAAGTACCCAACTACGGCAGTGCAATTATAGGACGACGTTGGGTTCGAGCGCTCAATATCAATCCAGTACAGTGGTGAAATTCAAATACCGGGTGGCTACGGAAGTATTGCCTACGGAATATCTCAGTTATTGTATGAAGTAGGTTTGTGAAATTTGGAGCGTCGATATAATGACATAAGAGCTAGAATTTGAGCATATTGACATGTCGAAGTTAACTTCCGGTCTGACTGGAAGTAACATCAACTTTCTTATTTTAAATGGAAACCCAATTTTTTTTTCTTTTCGCTTTATTCAGCATTAAATTCCCTCTCTAATGACATATCACAAGTTGGTATCTAACCGGAAACTAGATCAGAAAAAAATTATTATTGAAATACACCGAGTAGGCCGTGGAAGCAAAATGAAAGCCAAAAATTGAAAAGTTGGCTATGGAAACCATACGTCACTTGATAACAGTTGCTACTACTGTGATATTTTATTTTCATTCGTCGGCGTTATAAAAAGCCGCCAAAAAAAATATTGGAAAAATTGGGAAAAAAACAATACTCTGTAGGTCCATAACTTAAATAGGAACATACAACTTTTTCTTGCCTGTACTATTCAGCATAACCATTCCTTTCTAATGATATAGGTAATAGAAAGTAATTTTTTGAAATGAAATACCAAAAAATCCAATTATTGTTCTTCGAATAACAAAACAGATTATCGCCATACGCAAAAATAACATTAAAAATAATGTGGAATGATAAATTATATCCTGTAGGTTCTAGGTTAAATAGGAACATAAACGTACTTGGTCTGTGCCGTCTTCCATAGATATTCTAATATCTACCTATGGACGATGTTTGTGCTATTCAGAATAATCATTCCATTGCAATAATCATTCGAACCAAAATATTAACAAGTAGGCTGATTAAGATGTATTTTGGAATGAAACAAAAAAGAAACGAGAGCTCTCACGAACGCTGCTATCCATATTATTTGAACGTTCGAAGTAGTGTTTTTGATTCTGCCATTTTAAAAGGGTTTGGAAATCGAAATCAGTTAGTGGAATATTCAAAAAATGCCCCGTTATTCACGAACCGAACAAATTGACATGCTTCTCATTTATGGTGAATGTTTAAAAAATTCTTATGCCGCTGAACGATTGTATTTAGAGCGATATCCAGGGAGGCAGCAACCGTCAAGAAGGTATTTCCAGACCAAGAAGCATTTGTTATTAATGAGGAAACTGAAATTAATGTATTAGCTTTAGTACAATATGATAGCACAATTTCCTCAAGGCAGATTGGCGCCGAATTAGCTATAAGTAAGGACTCTGCAAGGAAAATTTTGAAAAAACATCGATTTAAATCCTTCAAGTATCAGTTGCATCAACATTTGTATGAAAATGACGGTGAAAGGCGCCTGGAATATTGTAATTGGTTTCTTCGACAAAATGCTGAGAATCACCTATTTAACTAAGATATCTTGTTTACGGACGAGTCAAGATTTACCAACAATGGATTATTTAACAGGAATAATACAAGGTAGGTACTGTACTTTATTTGGATTATTGTCGATAGTCGAAGTGTAAAGTGCTAAAAGTGTGAACGGTCTTTTGTTTCAGGTACTGGGCGATAGAAAACGAGCACCGGTTTCGACAAGGTGGCTTCCAGGAGAGATTTGGTGTGAATGTTTGGGCAGGAATAGTTGGAACTCATATTGTTGGCCCCATTCTTTTTCAAGGCCAACTAACCGGAGAGAGATACTTCAATTTTTTAACGAATGAAATTTCGGAATTCATTAACAACCTACCAGCGGAAATAACTGAGAGAATGTACTTCCAGCAAGATGGCGCCCCTCCGCATAATTCAAGAATAGCGAGAAATTATCTTCAAAATCGCTTTCAAGAGAGACTTATAACAACCCATGATCCAGTCAGGTGAGCACTAAGGTCACCTGATCTTACTCCGTGCGACTTTTTTCTATGGGGGCATCTTAAAAATAGGGTGTACTCTACACAGCCTACAACTCTACATGAGCTAGAAGTAAAAATTCGTAGAGCTTTCCAAGATATCACGCCCCAAATGTTGAGAAACGTTTTACATGAAAATATCACCAGAGTCAATAAATGTATTGACGCTGAGGGAATGCATTTCGAACATTTGTTTTGAATTTATTTTATCTTTAATCCTATCAATTAGAATTTTTTGTTTTCGATAAATCTGTTTTTTTGTTATTTGAATATTAATTGGATTTTTTGGTATTTCATTTCAAAAAATTACTTTCTATTATATCATTAGAAAGGAATGGTTATGCTGAATAGTACAGGCAAGAAAAAGTTGTATGTTCCTATTCAAGTTATGGACCTACAGAGTATTGTTTTTTTCCCAATTTTTCCAATATTTTTTTGGCGGCTTTTTATAACGCCGACGAATGAAAATAAAATATCACAGTAGTAGCAACTGTTTTCCATAGCCAACTTTTCAATTTTTGGCTTTCATTTTGCTTCCACGGCCTACTCGGTGAATTTCAATAATAATTTTTTTCTGATCTAGTTTCTGGTTAGATACCAACTTGTGATATGTCATTAGAAAGGGAATTGAATGCTGAATAAAGTGAAAAGAAAAAAAAATAGGGTTTCTATTTAAAATAAGAAAGTTGATGTTACTTTCGGTCAGACCGGAAGTTAACTTCGACATGTCAATATGCTCAAATTCTAGCTCTTATGTCATTATATCGACGCTCCAAATTTCACAAACCTACTTCATACAATAACTGAGATATTCCGTAGGCAATACTTCCGTAGCCACCCGGTATATCCTGCAGTTGAAGAAATTCTTAAAGACTTTGAAGATGTTTTTCAAGCAAAAATTGGAAAAATTCCAAATTTTGAATGCAACTTGCTACTACAACCTGATGCCAAACCAATTTTTCACAAACCAAGGCGAGTGCCCTATGCCTTACATGAAATTGTGGATCAAGAATTAGATTCTCTCGAACAACAAGGTATAATCGAAAAACTGGATCATTCCGAGTGGGGAACACCACTTGTAATTGTTCCAAAAAGGAAAAGTTAGACTTTGTGCAGACTATAAAGTAACCGTTAATCATCAATTAGGAAATAATCGATATTCAATTCCAAAGATAGAAGATATTTTTCATCAAATGAAAAATGGAAAATATTTTTGCACACTGGATATATACAAAGCATATCTTCATTTCAATGATAGCGACGAAAGTGCAAAAATACAAGCTTTGTCTACACACAGAGGAACATATTTGGCAAAACGATTATTTTTTGGAATCAAAACGAATTTCACAAGGTCATCGATCAAATTATTCAAAATTTAGACGGAACTACAGCATACTTTGATGATATTTTAAGGTTCGACAATCGAAGAATGTAAAGTTCGACTCATCAAATTTCTCGAAAAATTACGAATATACAATATCCATCTGAACAAGCAGAAATGTAAATTTTTTGAGGGAAAAATCAAATATTTAGGTCACGTCATTTCTGAAAGAAGATTAGAAAAATCCAGGGACAAAATCGAGGCAATAGTGAATGCTCCTAGACCAGAAGACATCAAGGGAGTACAACAATTTTTGGGAATGGCAATTTACTATGCCAAATTTATTTCCAATATTTCTGAAATTCTTCATCCTTTGAATCGCCTTCTCCGAAAATATGTCAAGTACGTATGGACCAGAGAATGTGAATCAGCATTCAGAAATATAAAACTAAAAGTATCGAGTGATCAAGTTCTTGTTCCGTTCACACCAGAACTTCCAGTTATTCTCGCAACTGATGCCAGTCCAGTGTATTCCACACAGCCTACAACTCTACATGAGCTAGAAGTAAAAATTCGTAGAGCTTTCTAAGATATCACGCCCCAAATGTTGAGAAACGTTTTACATGAAAATATCACAAGAGTCAATAAATGTATTGACGCTGAGGGAATGCATTTCGAACATTTGTTTTGAATTTATTTTATCTTTAATCCTATCAATTAGAATTTTTTGTTTTCGATAAATCTGTTTTTTTGTTATTTGAATATTAATTGGATTTTTTGGTATTTCATTTCAAAAAATTACTTTCTATTATATCATTAGAAAGGAATGGTTATGCTGAATAGTACAGGCAAGAAAAAGTTGTATGTTCCTATTCAAGTTATGGACCTACAGAGTATTGTTTTTTTCCCAATTTTTCCAATATTGTTTTGGCGGCTTTTTATAACGCCGACGAATGAAAATAAAATATCACAGTAGTAGCAACTGTTTTCCATAGCCAACTTTTCAATTTTTGGCTTTCATTTTGCTTCCACGGCCTACTCGGTGAATTTCAATAATAATTTTTTTCTGATCTAGTTTCTGGTTAGATACCAACTTGTGATATGTCATTAGAAAGGGAATTGAATGCTGAATAAATTGAAAAGAAAAAAAAATAGGGTTTCCATTTAAAATAAGAAAGTTGATGTTACTTTCGGTCAGACCGGAAGTTAACTTCGACATGTCAATATGCTCAAATTCTAGCTCTTATGTCATTATATCGACGCTCCAAATTTCACAAACCTACTTCATACAATAACTGAGATATTCCGTAGGCAATACTTCCGTAGCCACCCGGTATATCCTGCAGTTGAAGAAATTCTTAAAGACTTTGAAGATGTTTTTCAAGCAAAAATTGGAAAAATTCCAAATTTTGAATGCAACTTGCTACTACAACCTGATGCCAAACCAATTTTTCACAAACCAAGGCGAGTGCCCTATGCCTTACATGAAATTGTGGATCAAGAATTAGATTCTCTCGAACAACAAGGTATAATCGAAAAACTGGATCATTCCGAGTGGGGAACACCACTTGTAATTGTTCCAAAAAGGAAAAGTTAGACTTTGTGCAGACTATAAAGTAACCGTTAATCATCAATTAGGAAATAATCGATATTCAATTCCAAAGATAGAAGATATTTTTCATCAAATGAAAAATGGAAAATATTTTTGCACACTGGATATATACAAAGCATATCTTCATTTCAATGATAGCGACGAAAGTGCAAAAATACAAGCTTTGTCTACACACAGAGGAACATATTTGGCAAAACGATTATTTTTTGGAATCAAAACGAATTTCACAAGGTCATCGATCAAATTATTCAAAATTTAGACGGAACTACAGCATACTTTGATGATATTTTAAGGTTCGACAATCGAAGAATGTAAAGTTCGACTTATCAAATTTCTCGAAAAATTACGAATATACAATATCCATCTGAACAAGCAGAAATGTAAATTTTTTGAGGGAAAAATCAAATATTTAGGTCACGTCATTTCTGAAAGAGGATTAGAAAAATCCAGGGACAAAATCGAGGCAATAGTGAATGCTCCTAGACCAGAAGACATCAAGGGAGTACAACAATTTTTGGTAATGGCAATTTACTATGCCAAATTTATTTCCAATATTTCTGAAATTCTTCATCCTTTGAATCGCCTTCTCCGAAAATATGTCAAGTACGTATGGACCAGAGAATGTGAATCAGCATTCAGAAATATAAAACAAAAAGTATCGAGTGATCAAGTTCTTGTTCCGTTCACACCAGAACTTCCAGTTATTCTCGCAACTGATGCCAGTCCAGTGTATTCCACACAGCCTACAACTCTACATGAGCTAGAAGTAAAAATTCGTAGAGCTTTCCAAGATATCACGCCCCAAATGTTGAGAAACGTTTTACATGAAAATATCACAAGAGTCAATAAATGTATTGACGCTGAGGGAATGCATTTCGAACATTTGTTTTGAATTCATTTTATCTTTAATCCTATCAATTAGAATTTTTTGTTTTCGATAAATCTGTTTTTTTGTTATTTGAATATTAATTGGATTTTTTGGTATTTCATTTCAAAAAATTACTTTCTATTATATCATTAGAAAGGAATGGTTATGCTGAATAGTACAGGCAAGAAAAAGTTGTATGTTCCTATTTAAGTTATGGACCTTATGAGTATTGTTTTTTCACAATTTTTACAATATTTTTTTTGGCGGCTTTTTATAACGCCGACGAATGAAAATAAAATATCACAGTAGTAGCAACTGTTATCAAGTGACGTATGGTTTCCATAGCCAACTTTTCAATTTTCGGCTTTCATTTTGCTTCCACGGCCTACTCGGTGAATTTCAATAATAATTTTTTTCTGATCTAGTTTCTGGTTAGATACCTTGTGATATGTCATTAGAAAGGGAATTGAATGCTGAATAAAGCGAAAAGAAAAAAAAAATAGGGTTTCCATTTAAAATAAGAAAGTTGATGTTACTTCCGGTCAGACCGGAAGTTAACTTCGACATGTCAATATGCTCAAATTCTAGCTCTTATGTCATTATATCGACGCTCCAAATTTCACAAACCTACTTCATACAATAACTGAGATATTCCGTAGGCAATACTTCCGTAGCCACCCGGTATGTTTAGGAAAACACATTCGTAACAGATTACTATACCTTCTAGTAAACTTATTTTTTTGTTTGTTTTCACGAACAATTTCACTGTTTCGTATGTTTGAAAATATTGAAATTAAAAGTACATCAGACTATCAATAAGACCTATGAAGGTATAAAGCAAAGGACAATGGGGGGACATGCTTATTTATACTTCTTCTGGCATTATTTATCCCGTTCAGTGAAGACAAAATCTGCACATAATGTAGGTCTGTGTCCTCTGCTAGGTATAATTATTGAGTAGAATTATTATAATCATAATAATACTCATTGTAAATTGTGAAAGGCTTTTGCGGCCATAGTTAATTACATGGTGGTTCTTCCGGTTTTTAGGCCGACGTATATTTTGAGAAGATCTCGACGTTTCGCAAACACGAGTGGTTGAACTTCTCAAGAGATAGATTTTTGCGTGTGAATTGAATAAGTAACTGGAAACGTGCAAAAATCTATCTTGACGAAACGTCGAGATCTTCTCAAAATATACGTCGGCCTGAAAACCCGAAAAACTACCATGTAATTATTCATTGTTTCCCCTAATTATATCATTGGCTTTGACAATCAAGGTGCATTTTCAAAATATGAATTGGTTTTAATGAGAATATATGACACCAAAAAGTAAAAAATTAGATATCAACTCCAATTTCATCATATCAAAGTTTTTTTGCAAAATCTGTATTTGGGGTGTTTCAAAATTCGTTTGCCAAAAACCATCAAATGAAGTTGAAATTTCTATTGTCTTGAGTTGAAGAAAATCACTTGACAGTTTGATTATTAGCATATAAATTATGAAGTAGAATATGTCAATAAAGATTATTGAGAAATATTTCTAGAGAAATACTGAAAACCCAATATTTTCAGTAAAAAGTCTTTTCTTCAGAAATTCCTTCAGATTTTCTTTTGGCAATTTCATTCTGGAATACCTTTCATGTTAAGGAGAACCAATCTCACATATCATCTTTTTTTTGCAGGAACGACAGAAGGAACATTAGGACCTAATTAATATAGAAATGTAAAATATGTATTTTATTAAACACTTTATAACTGCAATAGTTTTTTGTAAATTGAAAACTTCTTTTCCCTAAACTCGTCCATCTTATGTAGGAACTAACAATGGAGAATATTCAGAAAGAAATAACTTCCATTTTCTTCTTGGGGCTAAAAAACAGTTGATGAAGATACATTGAAAAAAAATATTGGAGTAACAATAGCAAAAGAAGTCTCACGAGTATTTGAGAAGTTTTATTTTAGTTTGTTTTTTCTACATTATTACGATGTAAAATAGAAATGTTTGACAAAAGTTTAACATCATGATTTAGAGTCTGACACTTTCAATTCAATAAAGTTCATTTTTGAAAAGTTTTGCATGCCTACTCTCAATATTTTACATGATGGTATTTGGAGAAAACAATAAATATCAAACACAAATCTGACGATCATTTCTATAGAACTTTAGGTAAGTAGTTCAACATTGTATCCATTTGAGTTGACGACATAATATTTCATGAAAAACTTTTTTATTTTTCGTTTTAAGAAGAAAAGTTACTTCATGAAAAGTTTTGCATGTTCTAGAACCTAATTATGAATAATCAAAAATTTGATAGTCGTATTTGAGAGAGTGTCAAAAAATACGAGTTAGAGGATACTTTTATTTGTGAAAATATCGAAAATTGTAATTAAAATTTGATCAGTACTAAATATGGCGTTCATACGGTAACACTTTAAAGTTTACCGTTTGAATAATGGCTGTCGTAGTGAAGTCGGAGAATTTTCAAAGGCTTAGCTAGTTTTTAACAAAAATTTCTGTAGAAATTGGTAGGAGAAGAATATGAAAAAGAAGTATTTCTTTTAGATATATATGATTGCTTATTGGAACATTAATAATTTTGAAAATTTTTTCATAATTTGAATTTCCGATTTTGTTACAAGTAAAAGTGCTTTAAATTGAACATGTTCATATTTTTTTACCCTATACTCATTTACAACTGTCACATTTTAAGGTATGATCATTCAATATAAGGTATCTAGAACGTGCAGGATTCTCAATGAAGAATAAAATTTTTTTCTGAATCGTAAAATAAAAAAGTTTTCAATATGTCGCCAACTCAAGTGAACATACTGTAATAACATTTTAGAAATGCTCTAGAAATTTTCACCTGAAATTTGCGATAAGACGAACGAACTTTCAAATGGATTTTTTTGGGAATTTTGAAATGGACTTTCGTAAACTGCATAGCAAGTTTACGAATTCAAGTTCACTAATGGCATTCTTGTGCACACTTGCTATATACATAGTTTAGAAGTGATCTGAAAGTTCTCCTATGCTGTTCACAATGAGATTCCTATTATAAACTTACAAATTACAATTTTCAGAAGATTTTGAATGAAGTTCCATAAACTATTTGTCAAGTTTTCAAATTCAAGTTATGTATTCAATCCTTGTAGTTAACTTGCCAAAAAGTCATTTTTGTAAGTTTACAGAACCAAGTGTGTCAAAGGGCCCTTTCAAGCTTGATCAGAACTTGCATTGAGTTGGATGATAGTTATGTTCATAACTTGCACTTGGTGATGTAAGTCTAGTGAGAGTTCTATGCAAGTCGTTTATGTTTAGTGGGAACCTTCTGGAAGAACATTTATGAGTTTCCGCAACCACTCAACGTAGATACTCCAGCCCTAGCGCAGTTCGAAGGCTTCGTCAGCCTGAGCTCAATGAACTGCGCAATCCGATAACCTCGGAAGAAGTTCGATGGGCCCTAAAAGGCTCTAAGAACTTTGCTGCTCCAGGCCCCGATGGCCTAAATAACTATTGGTGGAAAAAATTTCCATGTACCCACCACCATCTAGCTAATCACCAAAAACGGAGATTCGTCCGATCCGAAAAACTACAGACCGATAACATGCTTGAACGCAAGATGATTACACGCATCTTATACATGCGAATACTCTCCGCAGTTGAGCCGGTGTATGAATGGATATATGAGCAAAGAGGGTCAAAGAAGGGGGTCGCTGGCTGCAAGGAGAACCTGCTGATCGACAGATGCATCACGCAGGACTCCGTGCAGTATAAGCGTAACCTTTCAATGGCCTGGATCGACTATCGCAAGGCATTTGACACAACATCGCATGAGCTCATCATGCATTTACCCAGATGCCTTGCAGTACCCGATCAAATAGTGAGATGCATTGAACAGCTGATGCCGCTCTGGAGGACTCGCTTTACCATAACATCTGGTCAAGTCAGAGTCCAAACAGAGCAGGTTATCTTTAGAAGGGGCGTGTTTCAGGGAGACTCCCTCAGCCCTCTTCTCTTCTGCATCTCAGTACTGCCATTGTCCGTTGCACTACGGAAAACCTGCGGATACAACTGCGGCACCCCTAGCAACCGGAGGCATAAGGTCACCCATCTGTTTTACATGGATGACCTAAAACTTTATGCCTCCGGAGAAAAGGACCTTCACCAGTCCTTAAGGGTGGTGCAAGAATACACGCATGCTATCGGAATGGAGTTTGTGATAGACAAATGTGCCACGGTTCATCTCAAAAGAGGACGATGCGAGGAATACGGAGAGGACGTTCAGCTCGTAGACGGAAGCATCCTACATCATCTGGATGCCGGAGAGACGTATACCTACCTAGGGGTGGAACAACGCCACACCCAAGAGGTAGCTACTGTCAAAAGCTCTCTCCGCGGCAAGTATCAGCACAAACTCCGACAGATCTGGTCTTCAGAACTGTCGGGGAAGAACAAAGTTGCCGCAACTAATATGCTTGCCGTTCCGATTCTACTTTACTCCTTTGGAGTAATGAAATGGACTCAGGAAGAGCTGCGACAACTCGACGTAAAAACTCGCAAAATGATGCATCTTCATAGAAGCTTGCATCCTAAATCGTCTGTTCCACGGTTATACTTCCCCAGACAACGGGGAGGCCGTGGACTTTTTAGTTTGGAGTGTCTACATAACAGAATGGTAGATCTCCTTCTCTGCTTGGTATGTGATCATGAAAAAGCAGGGATTGGAGCATTTATTCTCAAGGCAGCAACCCGTACAGCCGATGAACTCGGTCTTATATTCGACACTGAACGGACGAACCCAAACTCTGTCACCGAGTTGGAACCCGTTCAGCAAAAAGCCCACGTGAAAGCTGCGGAGTATGACAGGCTCTTACAGCTACATAGGGATAAGCCAATGCATGGTATCTTCATCAAGAACATTGAAGACTTTGGCTTATCCAGAAACCTGACCTTCGCTTTTCTTAGATCAAGTGGGCTGAAGTCGGAAACCGAGGGATTCATAATGGCCTGCCAGGATGGTGTCTTCAACACCCTCGTCTACCGTAGTCGCGTGATGGGTATAGAGGTCCCTGTCACTAGATACAGAGACCATAATACCATAATACCATAATACATTTGCTGTCAGCTTGTCCAGCTTATGCGGTCTCAGCCTATATCCACAGGCATAACGCGGCCCTACGAGTGTTGTACTACTATCTACGACACTCGTACGGTGTAGACGAGACACTGGTGTTGCCTTATGCTCCGGGGGATATTGAGTCCGTTGTGGAGAATGAGAAGTGTTGAATCTATTGGAACTACTCATTTCCCACCCTCAGGCAAATACAAGCCAATAAGCCTGATGTAGTCCTCCTCGACCATCAAAGTAGGACGATTCTCGTCATTGAGTTTTCAGCTCCTGGCGAAAAGAACATCGTCCGAAAAGAGGAGGAAAAACCGACTAAATATCCAAACCATTCTGTCAAGATGGTGGTTCTGATAATAGGGGTCCTTGGTGGAATGATAGACACGCTGCACTCAAATCTGAAAATCATAGCGGCATGCCGTGATGCGGCAGAAAACCTAGCCGGAAGAATGCAGAAGGCCGTTATTCTTGTTTCACTCCGTTTACTCAGGGCACATGATTCTCGGACCCAGTAATCACTCATCCAACGGACGTGGGGAGTGTTTGCTGGGGTTAATGATACACCAGCGCGCCCTCCGGTAGTATCGGAGCTCCGGAGACAGGGCCTGACTGGTACATTCCGTATGGAATAATACTCCCTCATAAACACTCGTTGAGTGTACCCAAAGGCATAGCTTGTGCGGGTAGAGGACGGCTTTTATTATTATTTGCCGTGGCGCTCCGGGGCGACTTACTGATGTAAAAGGCATTACAATCAATTGAGGTTGTGTAAAGTGAAGAAACAACCGGCATTATCTACATCATGTCAGTCAATGATTTCCATGTCACAACCAAGACTTACTACAACTCCGATTTCAACAGCGGATCAAAGTTCTATTCCTCTTATGCGAAAATCATCAAAACGAGTTATATTCACTGAACCACCAATCAGTGAAGACGCAACCGTGGAAGAAAGAAAAAGCATGTCTCCTTCAACAAGGTATCATTTACATTCACCAGAATGTTATACCAACATCAAACGAAAACTACATGAATGAAGATCCTTCCACATCGTTAGATCCACCTTCAGTGAATCCAAGGGTAACTTCAGAACAGAGTTCTCAGGTACCGGAAGCAATTAACCAATTGCGACGTTCTAATAGGATTAAGAAACCCGTTGATCGTTTGAATCTTTGAAGTTTATTTAGTTTTATTAAGCGGCGGAGTAATGTTATATATTACAACCCTGTATTATAAATATGATATGTCAATACAATCAAATAAAATAGAGTTCAATGTCAATCAACCTCTTTCTAAAATATTCAAAACATAATAATACCATAATCCTTCGTTCCATTTAAATAAATCAAAAAATGTTTCATAGCTCTCCAATGATATTTGGAAGGATTGTGATTGAATTGACTCAAGAATATATTGGCAAACAATCAATCCACTCTGGTTGAAACTGCCAGGTATAAAATAATGCCTTCTCTCTGATAAAGATTTTTCTCGTTTTCAGCAAGAGCATCGTCATCATTCAAATGCTATTTATCTCCAAGCAGTAGACACAGTTCTTACTTCTGACATGTTCATTTTCTTTAAAATTTCAGTACTATAGAATTCCTGGTCCATTTTTATACTATCCTTAGATCTTGTAACTCTTACAGATAAGACATTTTGCTGTCTCAAGTTTTTTGTATCGAATTTCTTTTTGAGTTCTCTTGTTACACCTTCCACTTTTCTCGTGTTACCATATATAAAAATATCATTAACGTATACAGTAATAATAACGTCGTCCTTATTCATGTGGTATACATAAGGATCTGATAAACACAACAAAACAAACAACAATCTGATAAACACCTGTTGAACTGTATACATTGTATAAATTGATCAAAGTGTTATTCCACCCTGATTGGTGTAAAACGTAGATACTTTTATTTAACTTACATACCAAACTGCTTTGTTCTAGGTTTTTATTTTTTTTGTCGGTGAATTTTGAATTTGCTTCTCCAAAATATCATAAAATTCAAAATATCCAGTGGGGATCTCCATAAATACATTTTCATCCAAATCAGCAGCAAGATATGCATCAATGATGTCTATATGGTGTATAGTCCAATTTTTCTCAATGGCAATGGCGAAAAGCAATCTCATCGTCTTCTTTTGCACTACTAGTGAATAGGTTTGATTAAAATCAATCCCAGGTATTTGCGTATTACCCAATGCCACAAGTCTTGCATGATATCTTTCAGCTTCTCCTTCTGCATTGTATTTTTTTTTGTATACCATTTATTTTTTATTATTTTCCCATTCAATGGTTTTTCAATGAAATTCCAGGTCTTATTTCTTTCATCACAGCTTCTTTCCAGAAAATGTTATTTTCTCCACTTGAAGCTTCATTGAAATTGACTGGATCTCTTGATGTTTCATTTGACTTTCAAATTGAGGTCGTTTGCAGTTTGGTCTACTACAAAATCGTCCATCCATTTTGGTTTTATGCTTTCTCTTCCTGATCTCATCCTATAAACTGTGTTCATATGTTGTTGATATTCCTTCCTCGTGATTTTAATTCATTGTTATTTTTTGTTATTTTAATGATATCTTTTCGTCGTCTCAATTTGTTGATCTTCTTTCATCGTCGTTTAAATCTGATGAGATTTCTCCTTCTCCTACTTCATTTTCATGTTCTAATTCCTCTTGATAGTTGTTATCGAAACAAAATAACTTTAATCTATGGTAAAAAATATCTAATTTTATGTTCCCTTGGGTACCATTCACTCGATTTTGATTCAAATGTGAAATCACCGATTTCTCTATATCCAAACACTCTCAAATACGAAATATCAACTTTCAATCCTTTCCATTTCTCTGTAGGGCTTGTGTGTGAATTGATTTCCTGGTTTTCCTTGTAGATGTGGACTGTTTATATCATGTATTGAACAGAGATTTCAAATTATAATAATCCTTTAGACCTTGTAATATAGTAAGTACATTATCTCGTATTGAAATCTTACAGTCGAAATTACATGTCAATCTGACAAGTATTTTCTTAATCTATCAAGTAATCAAGGATGAGCAGGACTGAACTCACAAATACAGGGTGAAAATCTTATAGGAGTTATTGATTCAAACAACCTCCCCACCGACTTGAATTCTATCACAACAAAATGGAAGTGGGCATAATTTTGTTATGGGTCTAGTGAAGCTTCCGTTTGATGTACGAATTTTCACAATATGAACCCTTTTATCCGATCCTGGCATTATCTCTATTATTCGAGCTAATCGCCATTTAAGTGGTGGCATTTTATCTTCCTTTACTGAAACTAAATCATTTACTTTTAGATTCTCACATTCCTTTATCCTTTTTGGTCTGTGTTGAAGTCTATTCAAATATTCCATTGTCTAATTTTCTGACAAAGTTTCCAAAGTTTTAATCTATTGTCCGGAATACCTGAAGCATCATTTTCTGGAAAAGAAAGTGCTGATTCTCCTACCAAAAAATGACTAGGTGTAAGACAGGTGTAGTCATCTGAATTTGTTGAAATAGGTGAAAGAGGCCTCGAATTCAAAATGGCTTCAATCTGACAAAGTAGAGTTGTAATTTCTTTAAATTTTAAAACATTATTTCCCATAACCCGTTTAAGATGAAATTTAGTAGATTTTATTCCAGCTTCCCATAATCCTCCCCAGTGTGGACTATTGGGTGGAATACATTTCCATTATATTTCCCTAGTAGATAAAAATTCTTCAACAGAGTCTTTATTCAGTCGAAAAAAATCGTAAACCTGCCTGAGTTGTTAGCATCCTGAAAAGTAGTGCCATTGTCGCTGAATATGATTCTGGGACAACCACGCCTAGCTATAAATCTTTTAAATGTTGAAAGAAATGCTTCTGTCGATAGACTAGAAACGAGTTCAATGTGAACTGCCTTCGTTACCATACATACAAATAATGCAATATAGTCCTTGGAAATAGTTGAATTTCGGAGGCAAGATTCATTCACTGCTATATAGGGCCACCAAAGTCAACTCCTACATTCATAAAAGGATGTACAATTGAAATTCTAGCTGGAGGTAGAGAACCCATTATTTATTGAGCAGAGGATGCTCTGAACCTGAAACAAGTGACAAAACTTTTAACTTCCCTCTTTATTGGTCTCAAACCATGAATAGGCCAATATCTCAAACTGAGATGAGAGAGAATAGTTTGCGGTCCTGCATGATGTAAATCTGTCCTGTCTATAAAGTAATTCAACAACATGATTTCTTGGCGGTAGAATCATGGGATGTTTTTATGAAAAAGAAAGGCTGGACTGAGATAACCTTCCTCCAACGCGGAGTACACCGTTCTCATCGAGAAAAGGAGTTAATTGTGCCAAAGGACCTGATTTTATGTAAATTTTTGATTTTACATCTTTAATTTCTTTCGTGAAATAATGACCTCGAATACACCTAACTATAACATTTAGAGAGATTTGTAATTCATCTATGTGAAGAGGACCATTAAGTTTTCTTTTGACTCTTGAACCATTATTTACGAAACGCAGACAATAAGGCTATTGTTCGTTGAAGCAGACGAAATTTCGAAAATTTCGAGAATATTTCCATGTTTCAAAAAATCAGTCGAAGAGATGAGATTAATCAATTTTTGTTCAGGAAGAGATTCAATATTTATCGTGGAATCAATATTTAATTTCAAATTATATTCATTAAGGAAATCTGGCCCGTACCACCGCTGTTCACAATATATCAAAGATATTGGATTTAATCCACGTGAAATGTGATCAGCAGGATTCTGAACAGAATATACATGCAACCACTTTATATAAGGAGTAAGCTCTTGTATCTCTGACACTCGATTACATACAAATGTTGTCCATCTTGTTGGTACATCTTGTAACCATCATAAAACAATTTGAAAGTCACACCATAGCACGAGTTTCGAAAATTTTATTGGAAAAATTTAACATAATTCATTACATAACTTAGCCATTAGTAATGCAGCACATAATTTCAGTTTTGGAAGTGTGATTATTTTTTGCGGAGCTACCCTTGATTTTGAACAAATTAATCTACAAGTCACTTTATTATTAAAGTGAATTGTTCTTAAATAAAAACTTGTCCCATAAGCTTTGGGACTTGCGTCAGAAAACCCATGTAATTCGAAATGTATTACTTCATGTGGAAGATATAATAAACGAGGAATATTAAGGTTATCGAGGCAAGGAATATATTTTGAAAATGTTTCCCATTCATCACATAAATATGGAGGTAGAGTATCATCCCAGTCTAGTTTTCGGTTCCAAATATTTTTCATTAATACTTTTCCAAGTACTATGACTGGACCTATAAAACCCAATGGATCGAATAAGCTTGCAATGTATGAAAGTACATTTCGTTTTGTAAGAGGTCTATTTTCCTCGACAAGAAAGCTGGAAACCTTGAAAATGTCCAATGAAAATTGCCAAGAGATACCCAAAACCTTATGATGAACTCTGAACCTTATTATCGATGAGTGATTGAGTAAAATCTTGAACCTTGAGAAAGTCGTTAACATTAGATACCCACTTATGTAGTTTGAAACCTGCTGAAGACAACAAATCTATCAACTCATCACGTAGTTTCTTGACATCCTCGAGAGAATCAGCTCCTGCAAGAATGTCATCCACAATGATTCATTAGCGCCTGTGAAGCTTGTGGATGGGAAATTGATCGGTCATGTGCGAGTTGAATCAAACACCTTGTTGAAAGAAATGGAGAGCAGTTTGTACCATACGTAACTGTTTGTAGTTCTATACACCTCAGTTTATCGTCTGGATTATCGCGCCATAAAATATTTTGTAAATGTCTATGATCGGGATGTATAAGTACCTGCCTAAACATTTTGATCAAATCAGTTGTGAAAACGTACCTGAAAGTTCGAAACCTGCATACAATATCAAACGAATCTGATTGAACGGTGGGACCTTTATACATAACATCATTTAATGAAAGTCCTGTTGTGGTCTTCATTGATGCATCGAACACAACTCTCAACTTTGTACTTACGTTTTTCTCCTTGAGTACACAATGATGTGGTAAAAATTATTTTTTATTGAAATTCTTAGTTTTCATTTCCAGTTGAACATACCTAGCATGATTTAAATTGATATATTCATCTATGAATGCCTTATACTGAAGGCGCAAACTTTCATTATTATACAACCTTTTTTACAGTGAGAGAAATCTATGTTTAGCCATTTCGAATGATTCGCCTAAATTAAAATTTTCAATGTCATCTTTGAGCGGTAACCTTACCATAAACCTTCCATCTTCAGTGCGCTGAGTAGTGGAAGAAAAAATATTTTCACATATTTCATCTTCAAGAGATAAAACCCTTTTAGAAAGATATTTCTTCTAACTGTCAGAATTTTGGTATCAATTCGTCAATGTCAGTATGCGTGTACAATACTACACTGAGATTAGAAACGCATTCTGAAACCTGATTTATAATTACGCCTCCTAATACCCATCCCAACTTACTATTTTGTAAAACTGGCAAATTCCTTCCTAACTTGACCAAACCTGGTTGCATCAAATCAAAATGTAAATCAGCACCTATTAGCATATCTATCTTCGCCGGAACATTATATTCGTTGTCAGCAAGATCGATATTAGAAGGAATTCTAAATTGAGACCTGTCAATTTGAGTCTGAAGGAGTTCACACGTTATTTTATCCAAAACACCACAAGTTACTGAAAACCTCTCCTTATCTGAATTGAAGTACCTTGATTCCAAAACTAAATCAACCATTTTTAAAACATGACTTTCACTCTGAGATATTCCTGAAATCTTCAAATCACCTTTCGATGTTTTGGCATTCAACACTTTCACCACTCTAGAAGTAACAAATGTAGTTTGAGAGGCTGAATCCACTAAAGCTCGAACTTCTATTCTTTTACCATTTTCCAAGAATTAAATAACCTTTGCTGTAGCTAATAATACCTGATTTCTAAAGACCCTTGGGAATCAGAGTGATATTGAGAGAAAGACGAAACTTGAAAATGGGGTTTTTGAGAAAACTTTGAAGGATATGAGTTGGCAGATTCTTGAGAGAGAACATGATATTGTGAATGATGAGATTTTTCGTTTCAAATGATTGATCATTTGAGTCATTATTATTTTCGAACCTATTTTCATGTAGAAGGGTATTATGTTTTCCTAAACAGATTTTACATCTATCCCTTGTGCATTGGGAAACCGAATGTTTTCCAAAACAATTGAAACATAACCTTTCCTTGGATATGAATTCCCTTCTTGTAATAATTGGCGCTGCTATAAATTAAGTGAACCTAAAAATCTTATGTCCGACAATTCTATAATACAAGCACCTTTGTTCATTGCCACTGCACCAGTAACCATATGAGAGTGACTAAGCAGTGGTTGGTTATTGAAATATTTTGATTTCTGTTCCATTCCTTTATGTGTTTCATTACTTTGAGCAGATGATTCCCATGCAGTCATCCTTATTCAAAAATTTGAAAAATTCATCCAGACTTGGCAATTCTTTCTGATCCCTTTCAAGTTCAAAATAAGTTCTCAAATTCCTATCAATTTTGCTAGATAAAATATTTATCAGAAGTAAATCCCAAGTACCCATAACCTTTACTCCTAGTGCCTCCAATGCGTTAATGTGTTGTTTAACTTTTCTGGTGAAATCACGAAGCCCATTTGAACCTTTGACCACATTGGTTTCCTTCAAACCATTTATCTGATAATTCATTGCTGGTAATATTGAGCTTTCAACAGATCTAGAGCCTTACTATAGTTGTTATCAGAAATATTCAGTTCACAAATGTGAGAAAAGCTTCACCTTCAACTTTTGTGATTTTGCCAATAAGTTGTCATTATGGACAGAAGCCGTGAATAATTCAATAAATATGCGCCACTCTCCGTAATTTCCATCAAAAGTAGGAATATTCATGTTGGGAAGTTTGACCTTGACACCTGATTGAGATTGTTGTGAATTATTGATATCTGATTGACGAAAAAGTGTTCGGCCACTGCCAGAACTCGTTTCATGTTTTTGAATCAGTGTCTTAATTTTACTATATTAATTTTCTATTGCTTTTCTATCTTCAAGCTGCAGAGCTATTTGGTCAATATCGTTCTCATCAATAGCATCTTCTATTTCTTTTTGAACTGAATCGTAATCATCGAACGCCTTTATTAATAGAGATTCACGAATAACTAATTCATTGACATCTATGGTCGAATCTGACGTGAGAGAATTGACGAAATTTTCAATACGAGTAATCGTTCCCTTATAACGACCCCTTGCCCATTTTTTCGTGAGCTCATATTACCTATCTTTTTCTACTTACTCTGTAACGATGCTGTTCCTTTTGGGTTAACAATAATAATGAAAACGAACAGAATAGTTCACGGAATCAAGTAATCAAGGATGAGCAGGACTGAACTCACAAATACAGGGTGAAAATCTTATAGGAGTTATTGATTCAAACAGGACTCAATCCTTCATTTGTTGATGGTGGGCTTCTATTTTTTAATGTAACATGCTGCGGCCAAAGCTTCTGCCCAGAAAATATGCGAAATTCCAGATTCGATAAACATCTTTCAGCGTCGAACAAAGTTTGGTTCATCCTTTCAGCTGCGCCATTTTGTTTTGGGGTACCTGGTATTGTCAATTGACATATTCCATTCATCTTCTATCTAAATATTTTTCAAATTCATTCGATACATATTCCTCTCCATTATCGCTTCTCAAACAACAAATCTTTGTACCGTGCAAATTTTCAGTTCTCATCTTGTATTCTTTGAAATTTTGAAAAAACAATATATCGATTACCTCCCTTAGAAAGAGGTTTTATAGGAACAACAACGTCAGAATGGATGAGTTTCAGCTGGGAATTTTCTCTATGCAAACTTTGTTTAGGAAAAGAACCTCTTTTCAATTTTCCTTGATAACAGATATCACAGTTTCTTGTGATTTCATCATCCACCTATTCAGATTTCAGAATATCTTCTTGTTTCATCAATTGTTTAACACTTGATATATTCAGATGGGCTAATCTTCTATGCCACAGGTTCTTTTCATTCTTTTGAAATCGCCCTATTTGGCATATTTTTCAACTGGTCTTTGTCTTGTGTAGAATTGTTTTCTTTAATATAGTGTAAACCACCACTTTTTGTCGATACTGCGACTATTTCACCACTCAGTGCTATAATTTTTGAGTGATTTCTTTCGAAAGTAATCGTCATTCCTTTTTCAGCTACTTTGTGTTATGATTATTCGTATTACCGAACGCACCCCAAAACAATAAGTTGGCAACAGTGTCGACTGCACTGAGTAGGTCGTCATGTAAGAGAAGCGGAATGTACTCGTCAAGTTTTTATTATTTTTTTTAAGGGATTCTTGTGCGAGCTTTCGAAGGAGTAACATCGAAGCGAGTTATCAGGTGTGTATTTCTAATATTTTTCATATTTTCCTATAATTTCACTTAATTATACTGGTATCCAAACAAAGTTGGGGTTTGATATTGATATTATAGTTTAATAAGATGGACGAGGACTCGGGGGGGGGGAGGAATCCTCTCCCAAAAAGAAAAAAGGGCGAAAATTTGTTAAATTGCATTTTGAAACAGAATCAGATTCAAAGTGATAATGATAACGGTAATGATAGTATGGATAGTAATGATTTGGAAGTTCGTAAAATTAATTCATATGTAGAAAATATCTAACATATCAACACAGAATCAAGATTTTCCCCGTTTATCAGCCAATGAGGAAGTGAGGGTAGACAATATCTCGATAAAACAGAGAAGGGAGGTATATCAATCTAATTTTTCAAAACGAACGTATGCTCATGCTACAAGGTCGATTCCAAAAAATAAAAACACTCAACAAATAGGTTATGATAAACAGAGACACGAAGATTGTTTAACAGCAAATAATACAGGACTGGCAGAAAGTGCCCCCACTAGTCATTACACAAATTTGAATTCTTATAATAAAAATTATCAGCTCAGAACGGAGGGTGCAGTTCAGGCAACGGAAGAAACGGACATTATTCAAGACTTTTACAGAAGGCTGAATGAACTGCCGGAAGGCATTAAGCCAAAAATAATTGATTTAGTAAATACATATAAATAAATAAGTACACTTAAAGATTTTGATCAGAGTGAAATTGTATTTTAAATGGAACAGGAATACATGTTGTGCAGTGGAATATTTGGAGTGTGTCCAGCAACAAATATGAATTGATCAGACTCATTGAAGAAAGTAAACCAAATATCATTCTTCTCAATGAAACATGGCTCAAGAGTGACAATAGAATCGACCTTAAATATTTTAATATTGTTTGACAAGATAGGGATGATGGATATGGGGGTGTAGCTACTCTCATTAGAAAAGATATAAAATATTCACTAATTAGGTCAAATGAATCGGTTAGAGAAAAAGTATGTCAGTTTGTTATAGTTAAGATAGACAACATAAACATAGTAAATATGTATAATCCTCCCAACAATGTCTTAGATACTTACTTGTTAACCTCAATATTGCAAAGCCTTGAAAGGGACATTCTCTTGTGACATTGATGAATGAAATGGATTTGGTAGTATTGAACAATGGAACGCCAACCAGATTCACCTGTAATAAAACTCTAGGGGTGTTGGGCGACGATATCTTTGATTCAGTTCAAACTGAACAACCACTCCTCAGTCGCCCACCCTAGGAAGTATTTTTTTATTAAAATTATATTAAAGTATAGATGTTAAATACTTTTGCTGCCACCAGACCCAGAGTATTGATTTGAATCCGCTCTGGATCACCCGGATTTAGGCTAAGGGGATAGCCTCCGTGATTGGCCAAGCCATATTTCAGAAGACAAACTCAAACATTACTTTCAGAAAAGGTATGAACTATCTGTAGAAAATAATTGTTTGTTAGTTGGTAGTAAAGTGGTAATTCCAAAATCCTTGCTGTTCTCAAAATGTTTCACGAGCAGCATCTTGGTATTGTTCGGACAAAAATGTTATTGAGATCGTATTGATGGTGGTCTGGATTAAATGATGATGTTGAACAGTTCATTGGCTCTTGTGATCTTTGTCAAGCATGTCAAAATTTCCAAATTGGCCAAATACACCTAACAATTTTTACAGGGTACACATAGATTTTTTTCATGTATATTCACACACATTTTTAATTGTCATAGATAGCAAAACAAAATGGATTTATGTTCGACTTATGGAAAATGGCATCATAGCCAAAGAAACAATTCTAAAATTGAAAGAAGCATTTTCTATTTTTGGTCTGCCTGTTGAAATTAAATTGTTTCTGATAACGGACCCCCATTTAATTCATCAGAATTTAACTCGTTTTGTCAGGATAATGGTATCAATCCAATTAAGTCACCGCCCTACCATCCACATGCCAACGGCTCTGCTGATAGAGGGGTTCAAACAGTGAAAAGGTTTGGAAAAGTCATTATTTTTTGATAAGGGAAAAAAAATAAATAAAAACTCAATCAAAGCAGATTAGCCAATTCCTTATTTACTTATAGAAATACACCATCAACGGTAACGGGTCTATCACCTACGGAACATCTATTCAAAATAAAATCTAGGACCAGATTTTTGATCTGTTGAAACTATGTTATTCAAGTACTCAATATGCTCAAATTGATGATCAGCAATTGAGAAAAACTATTTTGTACCATCTCAATGATCCTGTCTACATTAAAAACACTCATTCGAAATTATGGGTAAAAGGCAGAATTGTAAAAATTTTAAGCCATGTAACCTAGTTAGTCCAAACCGATAGCGAAGTAAAATTTGTACATGCTAACGATATTCGTTATAGACCATATAGTGAAGTGCCTAATGTAGGAATTCCAGTTCCTGAATGTGAAAATAAGTATGAACAGCCCAGTGAACCACCATGTCAAAGTGTAGAAATAGAAAAAGCTGTTACTCCTAAAACTGTTGATCCTAATGAAATATCTGTAACGTCAGAAGCTGTGGAAGCACCTAATAATAAAAATTCAGGTTTGTCCTCACCATTACAGAATGCATCCAGAGCTCCTTTCGTAACCCGTACTGGTAAAGTTGTAAAACATCTAAGTAAGCTAAATCTTTAAAATTAATTAGGGAAGGAAATGATATGATTATTCGTATTACTGAACGAACCCCAAAACAATAAGTTGGCAACAGTGTCGACTGCACTGAGTTGGTCATGTAAGAGAAGCGGAATGTACTCGTCAAGTTTTTTTGAATAAAAGTAAATTCAAATGAGTCTAATAAATACATAACTCTTTGGTCATTGATAATAAATTGGATTTCAATTTTGGAACATACTTAGTATATCTTTCAAAGTGATATCATTTCCACCATTTTCTTCGGCTAACTGAATGGTCATATCTCCAAATCTTGCAGATATCAAGTTGTTACCGCCAGCTACTTCAATAGATATTCTGCGGTGGGTAAAATTGATAAATTTCTTTCTATATCCCGTCATATGATCCGTAGATCCACTATTTAATACCCTGATCGTCGGTTCTGTTTCATTCTTCGGCGTAAAAGTTGATTGAGATTGACTTGTCAACTTTTTTGATTTTTCGTCGTCGCACTGAATGCGAATAATTATTTATAAGGTACCGCTTTTACTTCTCTGGTATCTATCTGCTTTTCTTTGTCCACAGATAACGAACAATGTTTGCCGATGTGTCCATTTCTAAACATTGGTAATTTCCATCTGGACTGTCGTTATTCATCATGAGATATAGAATGGATTTTGCTCTATGATTTATTTTATTTTCTGCAAGATCTAATAAATCCGGAATATTATTACCAGGTTCAATCGCTTTGCCATAGATTTTTCATTTCGAGAATACCTTGGGCTATCACAGACCAATAACAATAGTTTTCAGAATTGTCTGTTTGTCGTTTTTTGAAATGTTCTTCGTTGTCGCCTGTGTGAAATCGTATCAAATAAACACAGCAAATCCCAGTGAAAATTCCAATATTAAAATGACTTTTTTTATTAAAAAATATTGACATTAACAATCAAAATAACCGTCATTTCATATATCAAAATATCGGTGTCTCAGTACATAGTGATATAAACTGGATAAACTTGATCCTCCAACAATGAATTCCTGCATTCTTGGATTCTGCAGCCGGTAACGTTGATTTATCGGCTCAGGGTTTAATAGACGAGTCCTGTGTTCAAGCAACGGCGTGACTCCTTGAATCTCGTCGAATGACGGTAATTCTGTCTGAAGGAAGGCATGCAGTCGGATCTCTTCTTCATCGGTTAGCGTCAACGGTGGTCTTGGCTCAGTATGACTCCAATCAGAAAACAAGGGACGGGCCGAGTTTCCATGGCTACAGGACTGGTTCACCGAAATCTGACCATTTCCTAGATCCAAACTCTTCCGGTGGATGTCCATTCCTGTGACCATATCAGAGGAGAGTCCACATAGGTGTTCAAATGTTTCCTCAAAGCGGTGGTCATCTAACTGTATCTCTACTTTGTAGGTTGCCGGGACGATTATGGTTTCTCCATTAGCCAAAGCTACTGAGCTTGCAATCGTTAGAGTTTTTGAAACACCCAGCAAGTCTAGCTATGCTGTCCTCTACATAGGACATCACAGCATCCGTATCAATCAGAGCTTTGACGGTGCCACCAGGGACCTCTATCAGAATATGGGGGCGTTAGTTTTCATGGTAGTTGTTGCTGTTCAGTGGGGGATCAAGGGGACGGTTGTCTGAGGCATGATGAGGGCTTTGCTGCACATGCCTCCAGTAGTTGCAGCACCTTAGTGGTTTTCAGGCCGTAGGCACAGGCAATTAAGGAACATCCTCTCGCATCTTGAACAGAATATCCTATGGGCGGCTCGGCATTGGCTCTGAAATATCCTGTTTGTCCACATCGCAAACACTCTTGAATTCTGTTGGTCTTTTGAGTAATGACTGGGATAGCAGCGGGGTTTTCGGTAGTACGGCAGCGGTTGTCAGTGGTGCTTGATTTTGGGACGGTGCTTCGAGTGGTCACTCTGGCTCAACCCAATGAGGACACTCCAACAACGTGTGCGTCACAGTGTCCGTGTCGCCGCAGTATAGGCAGTTGTCATGCTCGGTCTTCTTGAACCTCTTCGGGTAGGCGCGGAAGCACCTATGGCCCGTGAGTACCTGCGTGAGCGAGTAATCCACTCGCTGGTACCCACAGGCCATCCACTTTCTGAGGTCCTGGATTAGAGTCTTGGTCCACTGTGACGTAGACAGGTCCTCCCATTTATTCTGCCATACATACCTCAATCGTTCTCATCTCTCCTCATCTTCTCCTCTCGCAGTCTCATTGACATCCTTTCGCTCAAATATCTTTCTTCTTTTCTCCGCTAGTAGATATGTGGGAACGACCCCCGCTAGAACATACCGCGCCGCGGTTGGCGCCGTACGGTACACACAGGTGATGCGAATGAGACACGGCATGTCTGTTCGTCTCATCAGATCCCTATAATAGGGAATCTTCGCGATTTTGTACCACACTGGGTCACCGTACAACACTATCGACTGCATCACTCCGTGGAGAACCCTCATTCATTCGGATGAGGGTCCGCCGCAGCAAATCACGTTCAAACGTTTCATTTCCACAACTACGTATTCGTCATGTGCCGCCACCCAATATACTCGTAACTGCCGGCTCAGGATGCATATCACCACCACCCCCGTGTTGTCCTTCATCCAGCTTCGTTTTGCCAACGTGGGATTTGGCTCCACCACGACGAGGATATCCACACTCCTCGCCAAGGCCGTCGCCTGTGCGAGGTCATGTACCACCCTCGCCCTGCCCAAGTTGGTTTGCAGGATCTACAGGTTACCAGGCTGGGTATTTATTTTGTTGGCCGCCTTCCTTCCTTCTCTCCCCTCCTCTTGTCGCGGAGCCCGATCCACTCCTATGCCCGTCTGTTGCGCAGTCCACGCACCTCTCGACCGAGCTGGTGCACTCCTTGGCGCATCTTCTGCAGAAGTCACTGGTGCCTGCTCCCGACAATCTCGCGACTCTTTCACCACGCTGGGTAGCCCACCTTTATCCTTCCCCTCCTTGCCAGTTCTTTTCCGACGACTGCCTCCATCTCGACTGTGGCGTTTTGGTTTTCGCCACGAATTGAACGGATGGATCGGACTTCCAGGTCCACTGTCCTGCCGGCTGCTGCCTCTACGCTGGCTTTGAGCTCTGTCTCGGTGGTTGTTGGGTCCATGCCTACTATAATCACCGTCTTTCTTCAGGGTGCCTCCTCGGCCATGTTCAAGTCGCCCTCCAACTCTAGTACCCCCTGCCCTCCTTGATCTTCCGTACTCTCCGCAAGGCCACGTCCTTCCTATCACCTATAATCACCACCACCGCATTTCTATTCCTGGGTTTGGAGATAGCTATAATTTTCTTCACTTTCTCACCAAACACCCTGAACCTCACCTCATGTCGCATTATGATTGCCATTAATATCTTTTGACTCCCCTCCCAAGCTTTCGGCTGCGCTTTCCTCCTCCCTTTGCCTAGGAGTCGCTTTAAATACGTAGCTGTCGCTCGTTTTGCCGCCAGACACTCTCGTTGATACGGCCATGTACCCGACCTTGCTTCCTCCCTCCACGCTCATTGGGATGTCCGCCAGCTCAGGGTACCTGTTAGGCCCAATGCACATAGAAATGGTGACGGATGATGGCGTGGTGTAGGCAAGGTGTAGGCCAGTCAAGCCACCGACGTGTGTGAGTTCTACAGAAAGAGACGCCAAGGGGTGAAGGTGCAGGCATGGCAGAGAATCAGCTTTCAGTTAGTAAAGAGTACAGGCAGTTGCTTCGGTTGCTCGTGGAGAACGGAGCAGCCAATATATATTCGGACGACGAAAGTGACGAGGACTTTTTGGATTTTGGCGTTTTGTCTAACTTGAAAATGGAGAAAGATCGCGCCTGTCGCTGCCTGTTCGTCTGCTTGGATTGCTAGGATATCCCCGCTCTGGCAAGCTCCCTCACTGCTCTCCGTGCATATGAAAGCCTCTTTCGGTCTCTCCTCACCGATGATGTCTTGGATGTCCGCCATTTTCATGGCAGGCATGGTCTGGTGGTTGACGGGATACCGAAGTTGTCTTGCGGGGTTTGCCTGCTCCGGTGCGAAGGCATGGTACGGTGGTCCTTTGAGCCATCTCGATCCCCATTCGCAGCAGTTCATACTCTCTGGTGACGGTTATGAATTACTGTACATCCTTGAAGTCAGTCCTATGGATCTGGCATCGAAATTCAGGTTTTAGGTTGCCCTATAGCCAGTTCAATTCCTGTCATTCGTAAACGGAAACGGTTAGTCGAAGGTTCTGGCAGGCGAAGGAGCGACGCGTAACGAATTTAAAGTAAGCAACAGTGCACACTAACAGGGTAAGTTCTATATACAAAGACAACGTACAAATGAGGTAGTCTGAAGCTTTATTACTAGAAGTTGGCAAGCAAGGATTCTACTTAATGCAAAAAAATACGAAGCGGAGAGTGTGCATAGATTTCTACGTCGGCGAGGCGGTCAAAGTTCTGTTTCGTTCGGGACCGATATATAACATTTGTTTCTTATCGACACCCCCGGTATAACGGCATATTATTAAATGAAACGGAAGATAGTGCAGTGTATGCACTAACAACACTAACTACGCCCCCGTATGACGATAGAAAATTCGTGAAACGGAAGGAATTGCAGCAAATAAAAAACAATTTCACTGAATCTCATCAGTGTTTACCAGAGTTTATTGAAAAAAACTGAAATATATCCATTTTTTGGTACAAACATAATATTTAGAAACACTCTAAGTAATAACGTTATTCATTCATTCATTACCACACCTACTTTGAAATCATACCTACTAAGTTGTTGTTTTCCAGCCATTAAACACGCCTCTGCGCTTCCTTTCATTGATGATCATACTCTTTCAAATACGCCAGGGTAATTTTGATAGTTTCACCGGTATACTATGCACCTATTCAGTTGGTACGATACACTACTATTCAAATTGGTATGATTGATCCAACACAAAAATATGTTGGCGAAATAGTTACCTATTAATAAAAAACAGATTTTCATAAAAAATCTACCTCCACCTATATCGAGAACAAAACAACTTAGACCACACGGTGATATGGATTCACAAACATCAAATAATCCTAGGAATTAATTTCTTCAGAATGGACATTATAGTTATATAACCAGTATAGATTGAGTCATGCCAACGATGGCTAAGATAACTCTGATCAACGATCGAATGTCAGTTTGATATCTCAATAGTTTATGCACTGTATGAGTACAGTTCGATTATTTTATCTCTACCCGTGCGTCATCAATGATATGCATATGAAATAATGTCGAGAAGTTTAAGCCAAATGACGTCTAAATGTCTAAATGCCGTGGCTAATATCCCGATAAAATTACAACGTGTAGGTAATAAGATAGGATAATGAATTACTAAATTAACATTTTCAAATTCGTGGAAATGGCGAACCACCGACAATGAGAGTGTTTTTTTAGTTCCAACAGAATACCGTGTGACACACTCATGGGTACACCCCCCTTTTCTCCTTTCCTTTATTTTCCAAATATGTCAAAAAGTGCCGTCCAGTGAGCATATACAATGTTCCAAATTTAAAAAATATTGCTGGAGATACAAAGTCGAAAATGAATCTTTGAAATTGTTTTTTCCGTTAACCAGCTGTCGTCCCCTTACGAACGGCAGCCCTCAGTAGTCCAAACTTGTGCAAACCAGGAATTGATGAGGTCTTACCTTTTAATGTGCGATTCCTAGCACACGGTGTTTTCCAATAATAAAACATGGAGGCAGTGAGTTTTCTACAAACTTTTGACCTCCCTATTGTATTCTAATTTCAGTCACACTCATATAAGGAAGTTGTTTTATCCATAACTCCGCAGCCGTTTGACACAAATCCATCACATCCTAATTTTATCCGCATTAATTCAAGTTCTCTAGGTAATAGTTAACGAAAAAAGTTGTTCAAAAAACTAGGTTGGAGTGCAATATTTTCAAAACCTATGCATACGGGGATATCAAAAAATGAGTGTCCATTCAAACATGGCAGAGCTTTATGACGACACATTTTAATGTTTCACTAAATATTTGATAACATATGTTTTTTTTTAGCCATGATTATTCATTATGTATACACCTACATGCCTGCACTGCTTTTAGTCGGCTACATTTTCGTATTTTAGTACTTTAGAATTTTAAATATTTTTTAGCTGTGATATTATACGTTATGCTCTTTGTGAAACAATATGAGTCTTTTCAATCAAAGCCCTTCGATTATCATCTTTTTTAAATTTAAATCCCAGCTCTTTCAGTAAAACATTTAAAGACGATTTGCAGATCGAAACAATCTCCGTATTTTTCAGTTCATCGTTCAAAGATTGAAAGGTAATATGTTTTTCTGGAAGAGAAAGTTTCAAAATTCATACGATAGGACTCATATTATAACTGCGTTTCAAAAACGACATACAAGTGAAGTTTCAAATTAAAAAGAAAACTAGATGTGACAATAAAGTTTGACTTCAGTGTCACGTCCATCGAATGATCAATCGATATTATCTTCATTTGCCTCACCAAGTAATAAGGAGGTATACTCACTTTTTTCATACATATCGTACAAAGTATTTCATACTGCCATTTTCTGCCTTCAGGTGAATCAGCTGTTTTGTTTTTGAGACGACGTCTACTTTTTCCTGGAGTTGATGGAATGGTTTATTTTCGTTTCTTATTTTGATGTTGTACACCGTTTTTCGAGATATTTTAAGTGTTGCAGATGACTCTCTAAAATACAGTAAAGAAAAGTTATGACACTTCTTTTGTTGTTTTAATTGTTACCTCTTGAACAGATGAAAGTGGAAAAGAAGGTCCACCATTCACTCTTTCCCTTTCAAAATACTCGCACAAGTTCAACAGGAATTGTTGTGCATGTGAGTGTAGAATAGTTCCAGGCATAATCTTAAAAAGAATTAAAATATATTATGAATGTTTTTGACCTGTATTTATAGATTTAGGAAATGTTTTTTCTCTCAATAGGGTTTCCACACTATGAATAATTGTTGTGTTAATATACCGGTAGTACGGAATTATAGTCACAAATTTTGAAGATTATTTGTGAATAAAACACATTGTATTGTACTAACTTTGAAAGTAACGATTTCAAGAGACGTTTAGCTTTGAAAAAAACTTTTTTTATAATATATTCGACTGCAAAACAGACTAAAACTGGCGACAAACAATACCCAAATGACAGAAAACAATGACGTAATTGATAGTAAGTACACGCTAGCAAGTTTAGCTGAAATGTAAAGAACTGTCGGTTTTACAGTTTTGAGTTATAATCGATCATCACAATACCATAAGTCTTAGCTTAGAAGACAAATGTTAACGAACTTTGATTCGCTCATAGCAGTTGTTAGAAAGATATGTTCGATAGAGGGTGTGTGATTTCTTCGATCATAAATTGATGACGCATGGATAAAGATATAAAAATCGAACTGTAGGCTATGAAATATGACACGGATCCTTGGCCAACTCGTGCCGATCATAACATTGGCTATGTTGAATGATGAAAGATTGGACCGTATTAATGAAATAAAGTAATAAATTTCTGGAGTAGTCTATGATTATTTCCGAAACTGACCTCCTCATTCCCATATTTTGTTAAAAATAACTACAAATTAGTGATCTGCCGGTGTGCCGGTCTTAATCATTGTCGTGGTAAACTCGCTGAAAACCCACGCATGCTGTATAAATACATACATTGCACGTTTGGGATACGTTCACTTTTACTACGTAGTAGGCATATTGTTTGTCGTGACCTGTGACCCCCTTTATGAACCTGAATGAACCAAGATGAACAGAATCAATATATATGAAAAGAACAGTAATAAAAGTATTTGATCTGTTGCCACATTATAGACTGAAACATACGATCGATGACAAATCCTGTAACATCAACAGAAGGCCTGTTAATTAGCGAATGAATAAACGACGGGCTGAATACACTCCTACAGGTTTGAAATTGTAATTAAAAAAATTGTTTAAAATTGTTTTTTCCGTTAACCAGCTGCCATCCCCCTACGAACGACAGCCCTCAGAAGTCAAAACTTGTGCGAGCTAAGTATCAACGAGGTCTTACCTTTTAACGTGCGATTCCTAGCACGAGACCAGTGACCATGCTGGGAATCGAACCCACGCCCCTCTGATTGATAGACTAGCGCTCTATCATCATGACCACTGCGGCCCATACAGTACAGTAGTACAGCCCAGTGAACCAGAATCCATCGCACAGAAGTTGCAAAGACTTACTGCTGGGATCTGCGACTTCGCAATGTATAATATTAATACTCCCTCATAAACATTCGTTGAGTGTACCCGAAGGCATAGCCTGTGCAGGTAGAGGGTAGAGAAGCATACAATATTTCACAAACCATCACCGCCCAAGGACAGGAGGGCTATGAGCAGATAATAAATTATCTAGAACTACGGTATGGCCAGGCCCAGATAGAACACGTATACCATCAACAGGTGAAAAACCGCTGCCAGGAATTGGGCTTATTCTAACAGGAATTCGAAACTGACCTTGCATGCTTGGTACGCCTTGCATATTCAGCGACAGCGGAAAATTTGCGGTTCAGGCATTTTTGGATGAGCTCTGCGTCCAGAAAACAAGGCAAGCATTGCCACTAGGTCATTCCACACATCTCGTATATGCTTTAGTACTATCTTTGGGATTTGAGGTTGCGAAACGATCCTGCAAAAACCAGAGTTAAGTACGGATGATTGAGAAAAATCTACAGGAGCCTGCTGATATTGAAGCTGTCATGAAGAACGAAATGCTGCCTGGGAGAAAACACGAAATGCATGTTCGTAGCAAATGCCTAATATTTTAAAGAATCGACACCGATTGCTATATTTCAACGACAAAACAAACGTGTCTCCGTAGACGACCTCATCCACAACGTGCCTTGCACCATTCTGCTAGATACAGGTGCGACTAGGAAAATCCTTTTTGTTAAAACAACAGAAAGAATTAAACCGTCAACCTGGAGACTACACAAAGCAACAGGGAAGCCAGCCACTTTTTATTGATTGAACTGATTTTAGGCAGCACTAGAGTAAAACACCAGGCATTGGTAGCAGACATCGAGGACGAAGCAATAATTGAAATGGACATCATGAATTCCAGAAGGTTCGAGCTGAAGTTTAAAGATGGCGTCCTACGTGTGAACGGATAAGAGCTGATACTTCATAGAAGAAGTGAAGAAATGGTTCCTGTCCTGTTAACTGCAGTAAATATACCCTACCAAAAGGGCTGAAACCATACTGAAGGCTCGCCTGGACAGAACTGCGAGCTGTAGAAACGTGGTGATGTTCGAGCCCAAGCTTCATGATGAGAAATTTGGACGAGAAATCGCACTATGGAAAACCTTGTTGCTTGTTGATACAATTCTGCAATTAAGGGTAATGAATGTCAATTATTACCTGGTGACTTTGAGAAATTGAACAGTTTGTGGCACTGCTCATCAATTTTCTCTATGAGGAGTGTACATGGCACTGTTAGAATTAGAAAAGCTGGTTGTCACCTCTTCCAAAGCCATAGATAAAGCTCAACATATCAAACTGAGAGACCTGTCAAGAAATACCAAGATATCTTCGATTCCAGACAAGGTAACAGGGGGTTGGACAAATGCGGTTTAGCATAAAATCGACACCGGGTATGCCCTCTACCAAACAGACAATCAGCTAGAAGACTTCCGCTTGCTAAGAAGGAAAAGGCTGACCAAATAGTATGTGATATGGAGGAAGAAGGAGTTATCGAACCATCTTCAGTCCTCTTCAGTCGTACTGGTGAAGTAGAAAGATGAATCAACGCTCTTTTGCGTAGATAATCATCAACTGAACAACGTGACAAAGGACAGTTACCCTCTACCAAAAATAGACAACACGCTAAACACGCTGGCTGGTTCTACGACAGCTTTCACCGTAGGCTCAGATTCATGTTAAGACGTGTCTAGTGTATCCCGACGACATAATTGTGGTTGGAAATCGTTCAACGAACACGTGAAAAAGGACCCCGCACTCCTCTTATGGAAAATGGCCTTCGGTTAAATTCCTTGAAATTTTAGTATGTTGTAGTATTTGAGCACCTTCTCAAAAGTGTCCATTGACTCAACACGATTCTATGACTAGTTTTCGGGAAATGAGGTGTTGAAGTTTAAAGTGGCCATTTTTATTTCATTATTTTGTATGCCATTAGAAGATTCAATAACCTTTTTTTGTGGCAGTCACCATTCATTCAATCCCAAACAGTATTCTGATGCTTGAATGAGACCTATTTTTTATTTATCTACAGGGTAAGTAATCATCAAAGTAAAATGAGCCTAATCGATCAGCAATATTTTGTAGGCATTCGATAATATTTTTCAGTAAAAGATATATCAGAATATGATGAAATGACCTTCATCGAAAATAATTCACGACTTGTAATCTCATAATGGGCGATTAAAAAATGTTGACCATAAATGGCTCAGTATTCTTGAGTCATACTGTATTTCGAAATGAGTACGATTTTTATGGAGGGACAATTCCGAATTTATATCAATTTGGAGAAATCCACTAATCGACACTTTTTATAAGAGAAGTGCGGGGTCCTTTGGAGCCAGCGACTAAGAACCTCTAAATTGAAACTGAGTCCCAAGAAATGTCAGAACGAATTACGATATCTCAGCCATGTTGTCTCTGAGAAAGGAGTACCAGTGAATAAGCAGAAGAGTAAAGCTTTTAAGGAATGGCCAATTCCAAAAGACATACACCAGCTTCAAAGTTTTTTTGGTGTGTGCACCTGCTACCGCCGATTTATACGTGCTGGGATTTGCTAACATCACCTATCACTGACCAGGCTCACGAAAAGGCAAACGAAATTTCAGTGGTCTGAAGAATGTCAAGATTTGGCTCGTTAGATCAAGATTCTCCAAAAACTTAAAAAAAAAACACCAATCGGGAATTAGCCATAAAAATGCAGATGCCCTGTCACAGAGAACATGCCCTGAAAACTGCTCACAATATCGACGAATGATTTCTAAAATGAATACGAGGTCCGGAAAGACCCGGAGAAAGATCTCGATCTTGGTTCTGTCATCGGCTGGAAAAAGAGTAATCGAAGACTGGCATGGAAGGACGTAGCAAACGTAGCAAGTTATTCTTCAGCAGTTGAATCCTACTAGGATGATGGTGTAGATAAAGAAAACGGCAGACAGTGGTACTTAGAAACATTAAACAGGACGTACTTCAAGAAATCTATGATTAAATCACCGGAGGCCATCTGGGAGTGACGGAGATCCCCAAAGAAAACGGTATTACGGTGTGCTGTTTGCGCAGCCAGTCGAACACGACCCAAGGCCCCGATGAGTCAGTACAACGTATATAGCCCATTTGAGAGAATCGCCATCAATATCGCTTGCACGTTTCCAGAATTTGAAAATGAAAATATCTCTATGGCAATTGACGACTTCCCTGAGTGAGCAAAAGCTTATGCTCTACCCAATAAGAAAGCCATCACCGTCGCCGACGTCTTAGTAAAAGAGGATGATATGTTGATTCGGTGATCCATTGGAGCTGCAAATCTTCCAGAAAATATGTAGGATGCTGAACATCCGAAAGACGAGAACCGCCTCTACATTTATTTTATAGTTCGATAGAATAGTTGAGCGGATGGATCGGACAATAAACTGTGAACTGTCCAAGGTTGTTTCTAACTACCAGAAAGATTTGGACTAGTACCTCAACATATTCCAGATGGCTTTATATTCCTGGTCCTCTTCAGTCGTGCTGATGAAGAAGAGAGATAGATCAATGCTCTTTTGCGTAGATTATCCTCAACTAAACGAAGTGACAGTTAACCTCTGCCGAGAATAGACGACACGGTGACTGATTCTACAATTTTCTCGACCCTAGATTTCAAGAGTGGATACTGGCAGGTAGAACTGGATCAGAAACATCGAGAAAGACAGCTTCCACCGTCGGCTCAGGTTTGTGACAGTTCAGAGTAATGCCATTCAAGCTCTGCAACGCTCCAGCAACATTTGAAAGACTGATTTTTTGTTTTTGAAATTGTTTTTTCCGATAACCAGCTGTCATCCCCCTACGAACGACAGCCCTCAGAAGTCGAAACTTGTGCGAGCTAAGGATTAACGAGGTCTTACCTTTTAACGTGCGATTCCTAGCACTGATGGAGCTGGTTCTAAAGGGACTCTCATGGAAGACGTGCCTGGTGTATCTTGATGACATAATTGTAGTTGGCAGATCGTTCAACGACCACGTGACACTGTGTCATCAGGCGGGAGCTGTTGACTGTTTTCGAAGGAGTTGAGCACTTCGACAAATACGTATATAAGTGAAGATTTCTATTGAGAACTCACCGTGCAGCTCTCAAATGGCTCCTACATTTCAAAAACCTTGAGGGTAAGGTAGCACATTGGATCGAGAGGCTCCAAGAGAATGACTTCGAGATCAAACATTGAACAGAGACTAGCCGTAAGTATGAATGCAGATGTCCCATCGCAGAGACCATATGACTGTTCACATTACTGACGAGCAGAGGATAAGTAGTAGACACTATGTAGAACCACAGCAGTTGAATAAGAATACAAGTGATGGAAGTTTGGGTCGTAGTTGGACGATCGCGAACGGTCGGTCATGGTTGCTCAGTGTGCTGGCTGCCAAAGTCTCTTAAATCACTTGCTCAAACTCATCGAGCGTGCTTCGAAAATTCACTTGTACACTTGTATGTACTGTAATATAATGTTTCATCAACAGTAAAACACAAGACATTCTTTTTTCAATGGGATAAATTTCGTCTTTTAACAAAATCATTTTGCCAATCAGTAATTTTACGAAAAAAACTGACAAGAACTAATAGATATCAGTTTCTCCAGTAAAACTACTGACATAGCTAACAAGAAGGATATTGATGTGACGGTTGCTCACTAGATTTGAAAAATAGGCATTTCTATCGCTGTTAAAGTGACTCAGACTTTTATCAAGAGTTTATTTATCAATAATTGTATCTCAATCGATTTTCTCTAAACTATATGCAAACTTTATTGGCTAATTCGCTAAGCTTGATCTTTATTTCCAGAATCAATTTTCATTCAAGAGAAAAATATATTTTTTACTATTATCTGGTGTATGTCTATTCTTGGTCGGGGGGAGGGGGTACAACCCTCACACTCTGACACTCAATGCTCTCCCACTTTTCTGACTCACGCACTACCCCTACTCTTGGCCATCATGGTATTTACTCAACTCCATAGGTTCCTCTTATTCTGCTCTGTAGGTATTTTACAATGTTCTGTTACAAAAATCATATTTCTGTTAGAAAGTAATTTAATAAAATCACCTGCGCTTGTTTCACGATCAACGTATAAATAGTTTCTGTTCAGCAAAATGAAACAAAAACAGTATAAATAAGATTAGTGTGTTCTACTCATTGGCAACGGATGTTTAAAATCGTGATGGTGTACTTTGAAATACCACTTGCGAAGCATATGAACTTCATGAGATATTTTTAATCAGTCCATTGAGATCACAGCAGTGTTAATGAACAGTCGCTTGAAATCGAAACATTAAAATTGCTAACACAGTGTACCTATTATCGACAAATAAATTACGAACCAGTTATTGACTGCAAGCGAAACAGCCTTAATTAAGATTATTATGCTGCTAGCGTGTGTATTACAATCAATTACTCAATTAGTAGAAAAACAATAGACTACATATATATCGCTTGTGTGGTCATACAATCGCAATATTTATGACGATTCCAATGAGCTTTGTGGGTGTTCTTTATCGCAACAGTTAAGTTTTATGATCAAATATGGGAAGGGAGAAGAGCTAAAGTTTCAGAATTCTGCAAATCACTCTGAAAATTAAATATTGTTTCAAATTTTGGTGAGAGTAATGAGATGGATTACTCCAAAACTCATATTATGAGACCTTCGTCGGCACTCTACCTACTCTTTTTGTAATTTTGCTCGAATCAATTGCCTTGAGTCTCATTCAGATTTTATAAAATAATTTCATGCTGTATATAATTCTAGTAGATTTGGAGTCAAGTGAGACATTTAATACGACCTGGGAGCTATTATTACCCTGGCTGCGAAACTTCTGTGATCGCCAGGAGATCCTCATCAAAATTTGTCATGAAATAATATTAATATATCTATTTATATCTGATACTCAATTGTTTTTATCTAAGAATATGTTGATTATTGTTATCATTATTGTATCTATCTCATTTGACTTGCTACAAATGTTGTATATCTATGCATAATCACTTGGTTGATAAAATGCTATTCTATCCAATTGTACTATTCTAGTTTTATTGATTAAGGTATGATATCATAGAGGAAATTTGTTTTCAAAACGAAACTGTTTTCTACGATCCCGATGAGCTTCGTTCAGTTCATATAAAATAATCTCTGAGAACAATTGAAAGGGCAAGTGGAAGAAGGGGTCAAGTGACATTTTCTTAAAATATTTGATATTGCAATGGAAGGAGGTGTTATGTGCGCATGTAATTCGCTGCGTCAGGATTTGCTTCTATTCTTTATATCTGAGGAGATACAGAAAGGTAGAAGGAGTTATATGTTACACTAAATATCAGGGATCCTGTGACAAATGTAGCTATGTGCTTATAACCCTTTCTTCCGCTACAAAATAATACGTTTAAGTGTCATGTGCGTAGTGGGCTGTATGACACATTCATAGAAAAAAAATAATATAATACATATTTTTCCGCCTTAAAATGTCAATCGATTCAGTGATTTTATTGTATTTGGTTTTGGTGACCATTATGTGCAATTTTACCAGAATTTGTATGAAAATTTGTGAAGTTGATTCGAATTGATAGTTATTACCTATTTGGTGGAAATTTGGTATTGTCCTTTTTAAAACTGCTAAATATATACTGAGAGCAGTTACAGCATGCCATGTTGGTGGTAAGTCATTGTTTTATAAAACTACCAATGAGAAAGCGAACTACAAAATTCAAATCACATTATACCTAGTACCTAGAGGTAGACGCTGGCACCGTAGATAAGTTCAGAGAGGAAATAAATACAATATAGTCGCATTTTCTGAATCCTATGAAATTTCTGAAGAGATCGAAACCACCGTAAATAAGTAAACGGAAGTAGGGTCACTCGCCGCCATATTTGTGTCTACATCCCCATCCCGAATTTTGCGTTTAGCCGATGTATTCTGTGCTATCGCGCAATAAAAATGAATCCGATATAGAATGCCTTACGTGAGATCAAGTGAGACAGGACAACTCTCAGCTGACCCCTCTTGCCCCACCGCATGCCAGAAAAAAATAAAATCTGAACCCGATACTTCAGTTTACTTATCTATGGAGCCGAAACTATGTTAGAGAGTTTTCACATCAACTAATTTGTTTTTTCAAAGTTTAGTTTTGTTTTGAATCTAACATGCTTGATAACTGTTTGACGGATGTAGTAGACGAGGGGCGATTATAGTGATCTATGATGATTTTTCAAGTATTTCATTCGGTAATCAAGACTTTGGTCACCTCTGGCTAAACCGGAAGTCCGAAAAAAAGGTCAGTGATTTCAGAGCGTGGTATTCAACGTTTATATAATATGAAAAATTTCATTTCAATATCTTGAAAAACAAAAGATCAAAGTGAGGTGCTGGTAACAGGTGTTAGCAAGTATATGTATATATAAATCTTCTAGGTGTATGCAGTGGAAACAATTCGTGTAATTTGTTGGTAATGTTCCTCCAGAAAAATGTCACAAGAACATAAGATTATGCCATCTTCACTTCGATCAGAAATATTGTACATCTATCAAAAAGAACCGCCTAAAGAAAGATGCAATCCCTACAATCAGTTCGGGTAAGAATAATGGTTCTCTTATGATTATGACTATGAAAATTAATTCAAGAGCCACATTTTCATTTGTAGCTGAAAGTATGTTAGAAAATATAGTGTGTTTAATATTGTGAAAAATAACACATGTCAGCTGATATACCCAGAACACCAAAAAGTAGAGGGGACACACAATGCATCATAATATACAGTACATAAATCGAATCACACTGAAATTCTCCATCATATCATCAAAGGACAGAAATAACAGTGGGTCATATACAATACAGAAGGACTAGGCACACATATAAGGGGGATTCTAGGTATCGATAGAATTTGCTGAAATTTCAGTATGTTACACCAAATGTATATTATAATAATAATAATCTTTATTCACAAAAATATCACAAAAATATTCCAAATTAATATTATATAATAATATTAGATGATATAAGATTAATAATTGCATGCTTCGCGATCGCGATAACAATTGCATTAATAGATATACAGAGTGTAGTAGAAAATAAAAGGGGGTTTCTAGGTATCGGTAGAATTTGCTGAAATTTTAGTATGTTATACCTGAGGTAAATAAGAGTGATAAATGCATTATACGCGAACACGACAGCAATTAGTTGATATACAGAGTGTAATATAAAATATAAGTGGATTTCAAGGTATCGATACAATTTACTGATTTCAGTATGTTACACCTGACGTATAGATTCACTTTTGCCTACTACGCGAGCACGATGGCAACTGCATTCGTCGTTAAACAGGGTTAAATTACTTTTATATTATATTATTAAGGCAACTTTAGTGATATCATCATAACTAGAGAATAAAATCATTTGGTACACAACCAATGCAACAATGTGAAAAAGTAAAGTACTCCCATCCCAGTTTATATTCACTTAAAGAAAATTGATTCCCATTTGGTGAAATATATTGAATTTCATTTCTACTAACAAAATCCGGTTTGAAATCATACCCCACAAATTCAATGAAACATCTTCACTGAATAACTTAGGTCTGGGGGCTGATTTGTGTTTTTCTATAATGATCGTGGAATAAATATGCTGTCCAATCATTTTCTACTGTTTCAATAAAATAGATTTCGAAAAATTACCTCGTATTGTCATTAACCTCCTCGATTTCCATGGGGAAACTAAATATTTTAACTTTATTTGCATTTGATAACTGTCATTGCTAGTCAAGTATGTGAGAGTAATGAAGTGCATACAGTATTTTGAAAAAGTACCATTTGAATATAATAATCGTGAAATGTTACATATGTAGTACAAGGGGTCGTGTTTTTCATAAAATAGATGCTATTAATCTGGAAGCGAATATAAACCTGAAGAACTGATCTAGCCTTATTACACAGACTACAATTTGAATTGAATGAAGCAGTAATTACTCCAAATTCCAGAATATGTTTGGCCTGTACCAACAGATTAGTGAAAGTAATGGAAACAGAAGGTGATATAGCTGCAATTCCTATGGAGGCACTAGTACAAAGATTTGAGAAATGTTTTATATTTGCCCCTAACAGTAAAATTAGATTAGAATTGAATGCTTGGATAGATTTTTACAGACACAAACTTCTATTCCTCGAAACACCAATTGTTGTATTAGGCATTTGAATCACAAAGGTTGTGTTAATCTCCAACATATGGAATAACATGTTTCTATTCCCAGAGTGAAACTGAAATTGATTCATGGTTTAGAACTCTCCGAGAATTTATACAAAATGCATCCAATATAAAATATGACGATGAGGAATACTTTGACGAGACAGATTTCCAATGTTTGACTAAAGGGTTGATTAAACCCTGTATATGGATGAATGCAGTTACCGTCGTGATTGCGTAGAAAGCAATTTTAAGTCTAATATATGTCAGGTGTAATATCCTGAAACCAGCAAATTTTACCTAGAAATCTCCTTAGATTTTCCATTTCACTCTGTATATCAACTAATTGCTATCGTGTTCGCGTGGAATGCATTCATTACTCTCATTCATCTTAAGTATAACATACTAAGATTTCAGAAGATTTTTTCGATATCCAGAAACCTCCTTAAATTTCCTAAGGTAAGTGACCCTAAATCAGACAGTGTCCCCAAATCAGACACTTTCGCGGTAATTTGCATTTACTAAGAAAACTGTAATTCTAAACTGCCTTAATTCTTGCAAAGAGTCCTCTAGGAATATTCAGATAAAGTTCAGTTTTACAGGAAACTTTATTACCCACCTCCTCCATATTTAATATAACCTCAAAGTGTCTGTGGTTTGACTCATCGAGACAAGCATTCAATAGTGATTGATTTCTTATAAGGTAAGTACGAAAGGGCACGTCTTTGAAGAATCGTTAAATTGCGAATTTTCATTAGAATATTGAAACGAATTTATATTCTGATTTCAAAGGGAAGAAATAATCCATATCACATGTTTTTGTTAAGATAAATTCCTATTTATTCGAAAATCTGAAGGTGTCGAATTTTAGTACATAACAATGAGCCATTGTCCTAATTTCGTCACCCAAGTGTCGAATATATGTACCCAATAAATCACTAGGAAATATTCCATCCTTTTTCAGATCATATTTCGAACAATCAGATATCCAATGCATCAGGTTTTGTTTTATGATTTTCATGTGGTCATAAATTCGACACGGGTGTCGAAGTTATGGACACTCTGAACTTAATTTCGACATCCATTAAAAGGTCTTGCTTTACCATTTGTGTATAATTGAAGGTCAAAGAAAATTATGCCGGGAGAAAAGAAATATTGCAAATACTCCAAGGAAGATATAAAAAATGCCCTCGATGCCATTAAACATGGGGAGTCATGCTCAACAGCCGCCAAAAAATACGGTGTTCCCAGAACAACTCTTATAGGAAAAAAATCGGGAAAGTACCCAGTAGACTGCAAAAGTGGTGTTGGAACTATACTTACAGAAAATGAAGAAGATCTTTCATCGAAATGGATCATTAATATGGCAAGAATGAGCTTTCCGATAACCAAGACTCAGAGCTAATCGACAGTGTAGCCATTTTGGTTGATAAATTGAAACGGGACAGTAATTTCCATGATGGGCGACCAGGACGTCGGTGGTATGAGGGGTTCCTAAAAAGGCACCCAGAAATCAGCCAACGTATGAGTCAAAATCTTTGTGCATCTCGAGCTGCGGTGACTGAAACCAAAATCAAAAGTTGGTTTAACGAAATTCAGGACTATTTTCATGATGATGGCATTGATATTACTGAGCCAGAAAGAATATTCAACTCTGACGAGTCAGCTTTTTTTCTGTCTCCGAAGGGCAGCAACGTGTTGGCTCCAAAAGGATGTAAGACTGTTTATGATCGATCTGGTAATGACAAGGAATGTCTAACTGTTCTCATAACAGGTGAGCCCAAGCAATCGAATTATCTTGTACAAATATGTGTTAACTTGTCAATATTTCAGAAAATGCAGCAGGAAAATTGGCACCCACTATGATAATGTATCCTTACGAACGTTTTCCAAAACATATCGTTATGAAGGTTCCAAGTGGTTGGGGAATTGGAAAGTCCGAAAGCGGATGGATGACCGCCGAATCATTTTTTGAGTACATCACTAACATATTTCATCCCTGGTTAATCCGTGAACAGATTCAATTTCCAATTCTGCTTTACGTTGATGGTCATAAGTCTCACGTAACATCATCACTCAGTGATTTTTGCCGAAAAAAAGGGATTATTCTGATCAGTTTATTGCCAAACTGAACCCATATTCTCCAACCTCTAGATGTGGGGCTATTCAGGTCTTTAAAGAATAGCTGGAAGAAAAAGGTGCGGAAATTCAGAACTGAGGAGAATCAGAAAGCTTTAAATAGAGAAAATTTTGCCCCAGTTCTGAAAGACGCACTAAATGAATTACATAACATTGAGAGTATATACTGCAATGCATTTAGAAATTGTGGACTACATCCATTCAATGTGATGAATGTTGATTTCAGTAAGATTTTATTAGGAAGCAAATCAACCCAACAAGTCAATGAAAATAATCTAAACACGGTTGACCAGACCATTGTAGCTTATTTGCGATTTTTTGAAAATGCAATTGAATCAGACCTTGTTCGTAAATTTTATGCACTGATGGGCATCGAGTGGTCCGAAGATCTTGAAAATAAGCAACTTTATTACACATGGTACAAAATTTTCAAAATGTCAGGATTGGAATTTTGCAACGAGAAGACTAATGTAGTCATAGAAAATGAACCACAAAATGAACGATTAGAAGTTGTAGAAAATGTTGTTATCGAGATAGAAAACGGATTACATTTAGAGGAAGGATGGGAGAATATGTTGCTTCAAAATATTGATATGACGGAAAATAGATCTCTACAACTGGATAATATAACTGAAGATACATTTGTAGAACCAGAAAATAATGAATTGGCTTATCAGTTGATAGAAGAAGGGCAAGAGAAAAAACAGTCAGGAGAAGTTCCCATCACTATGGAGTGTGAAAAGGTGAGTAAGTTGTCAAATGTCAAAATATATACTTCTAAAGAATTTGTATTTGCAGCAAGCGGACCAAAAAAATCACTTAGCACCTGAATACGAAAGTTTATCCGAAAATATGAAAGATAAAGTACCTGACGTGAATGAAGAGTCATCATCAATAGACACCGAGTTAGAAAACAGTACAACAACCTCACAATTACAAGAATACTTAAATGAAACAACACCTGAAAAAACTGCCAAAGATGTAACCGGGATTGACAGAAATGCTATTGATGCTCTAAATGAAAACAACAAATACCAAAAAGTTCTTCCCGGAGTTGTTGTTCCATCACCATTCAAAACTGCGCTGTTTTGGCCAGAGCCAACCGCATCAAAGAAATGTAAAGTGAAGAAGGAAAAGGTTCCGTCCGTGACGACATCAGATGCCTGGAAAGCATATTATTCAAAGAAAAACGATGAAAAAAAGAAAATAGAAGATGAACACGAGCAGCGAAGGCGCAAGAGGGAGGAAAAAAGAACAATAGCTGCAGGAATTGCCTGCAAAAGAAAAAAGAGATCAAATAAAAACAATGAAGAGAATAAGGAAAATGAAAACAATGAAAATATGAAAAAGAAGAACGTTGAAAATGAAAATAGTCAGGAGTCTGAACTAGCCGATACTCAACAACCAAATGAACCTGTAATACCTCAAACCAAAGTAAACGATTATGTTGTGATAACCTATGAACACGAACTGTACCCTGGCATCGTTACAGAAATCAAAGACACTGGCGTAAAGGTGAAGACCATGTGCAAGAGTGGTCCCAATCATTGGAAATGGCCCAAAGATGATGATGAAATCTGGTACAGTTTCGAAGAAATTATAAAAAAAATTGGTACACCAGAGCAAGTTAATAAAAGAAATGTTTTTGAAGTCAAAGAACTTAACAAGAACTTTGCTTGAAACTGGAAATCCTAATTCTGAAATTTATGTTTGAGTAAATACCATTTTGAATAGAGTCGTATTTTTCCTAATGAATAGAGTAAAATTGATGTTTATTTTTCAATGGAATAAGGTGAGTTGGAGCTTGGTTCTCAGTATGTAACATGTCTGAATCAGGTACCTGTCTTATGTCGGATTTGGGAACACTGTCGAAAATTGGCACAAATCTCGTCGAAATTATGGCCAATCTGCTCCGATGGCTGTCGAAATTGCGTACGATGGTACTATCATCAGAAATATTATTTTTGTGCAATTCTGAACATTCTGGAGGTCTCATGGAAGGATATCTATGATAAATAGGTATATACTGAAAGCTACATAAACGTTTTCCACTCCCAAAACTATTTCAATATTTATTCTAAAGTAATATAGTTCCCACTATCCTTAAATTGTCTGAATTAGGGTCACTTACCTTATTACACTCTGTATATCAACTAATACAATTGTTATCGGGGTCGCGTAGCATGCAATTATTAATGGAATATACCTTTGGTGTAACATACTAAAATTTTAGCAAATTCCACCGATACCTAGAAACCCCCTAATATTTTCTATTACACTCTGTATATCTACTAATGCTATTGTTATCGCGGTCGTGTAGCATGCAATTATTAATATAATATACATTCTGTGTAACATAGATACTGAAATTTCAGCAAATTCTATCGATACCTAGAATCCCTCTTATATGTGTGCCTAGTCCTTTACAGCAGCATAATATAAAGTTTCATAACGTACTCCATCAGAATATACACCATCATAACGTACTATTTCATAACGTACTCCATCATAACAACAAAACATCATATAATCACTGAATCATAAACTCAAGAAATCATATTATCATACCTACCTAGATGACATTCTTGGACGATTCGACTGTAATGATTGATTCCCAATAAAATCGTCGGATGATTTCGGTACCGTAAAGTGGGGTTACTTTGCACAAAATTTCTGATTTCTTAAAAATATCTCTGATTTTATTGGGAATTATACCGCCAGCTCTATATATCTGAAATTTTCACCCTTTGGCTACTTAGTGTTGTTTTGAGAAGGCATAAAATTTATAACAACCGCGTTTTTTAAAACTTCAAAAAGTTGGCAAAGTTACCTCGGTTTTGGGGTTACTTTGCCAACTACCTTAATTGCGTGCTTCTGAAGCGTACATGCAATGTTAAGCCTCTGTAAAGGTTACTTTGCCCTCCTTTAATGTATTTAAAAAAAAATTAATAAGGGCTAAAAATACTTTTTTAACATTAATATATATAATATATTTAAGAACATTGAGCAACACAGAAGGTTTTTCTGGAAATAATACTGATTTATAAATAACACAAAATAAAAACAACTTAATTCTTAACTCTAAGGTAAACACAGATGAAATAAAAAAAAGAAAAACAGTCTTAAAAACTTTTACATAGGTAAAAAAGAACTAAACCAAGTTAAATTTGGTAAAATCAACATTTTCAAAGAAAAAAATTTGTCTTGATGTTGACGTAAGTTTTGGCGATTCTAAAATAGTCACAATATCCTGTTCAACAATAGTACCTGTATCATCAATGTTAGGAAAATAAAACTTATTTTGTGGTGTTGGCCTTAAAAACTTTACATGACAACAGTCGTTTTCTTTTTCGATGACTTGCGCAACGAAATGCTCGTTTTGTTTTTTTCCTAAGAGTCCTACAACTTTGAAATCTGATTCTTTTACTCCATCTAATTTCGATTTATTTTCAGTCTTGTGGGTTACTATATCACGGGAGCAATGAGCCTGGGGTTCATCACTTCTGTTATCAGTCTTTTGGCAAGGTTCTTCATCTAATTCTACTTCGTCTTCAGATTCACTTTCCGTTTCGGCCCAGTCATTTTCTTCATTTCTGTCAGTTTTATTAAGTTTCTTTTCTTGCGGAGTATTCGTCGTAAAATCCTCAGTTGCAACCGATTTTCCAGGTTCTATTTTCAGCATCTTCTTTCTCTTCGGAGCGCTGGATTTTGAAGGTGTTCTACTTTCCTTAAGGAAATCCAATAAAGTGTCGCTTATATCAGTGTTCGTTTCCTGAAATCTTTTATTCGGCATTCTTCTAAGGACTTCTTCTCTGTTACAAGGATATATTCCAGTTGCTCTGAATCCATTTTGTATGATTTGAGGATCTTTTAATTTTATCTCTTCTATTAGTTTTTTTAATAAGTGAGGAAAGGCTATTTTGTTTACTGAAGTGTCTCGTGGATTTTTTGTTTTGTATGTAGTTATTATGCGTCGCCAAACTACTTTCAAGGGCTTGAAAAAACTTACATCTAACGGCTGAGTCAAATGAGTTGAATTCGATGGCAGGAAGACGAATCTAATATTGTTTCTTTGGAACTCTCTAATGATGGTTATATTCAAATGACTCGAAAGGTTATCCCCAATTAACGCTTTGGGCCCATCAATTTTCTTAGCCCACGGTAAGATAATTTTTGTAAACCAATACTCAAATACGCATTGGTCAAACCACCCGGATTTCGTTCTATTATAACGAGTCCCCCTATACACCATGCATCGTATAGTCTTTCGGCCTTGTATACAACGTATGGCGCGAGTGAAGTTCCATCGGCAGTGGCAGCAAACATTACGGATATTGAGGACTTGGTCGAGTTCATAACTCTTTCCGGGTATTTAATACCTCTTCTAAAAATGCATTTTGACGATCCCGGGTCGTCCGTGTCAGGTTCGTTTCGTCGTAGTTTAGGATTAAACCAGGTGGAATTCCTACCACATTATTTTCTAAGTTGTCGAAGTAATTGTTCATTTCGTCATCGGTTTTTTCGGCTCTTGCTTTTTTAATGTTTTGACACTGCCTGTTAGATAGTAGGTGTTTGTGTCTTGCAATAAAATTTCTGCACCAATCTACACCAGGTAAGTTATCTTTAAATTTCCTAAGGCGGACACCTTCTTTGTCCAAATGACTCTTCAGCACGATTCTCAATTCCATCATAGTTATGGGACAGCCATACTCCGAACTGGCTATTATAATATCCACAATCGATCTTTCAATTTCTGGAGAGATTAGCTGAGGTGCTCCATGTTTCCTGTTAACCTTATTCACTAAGGTCCTTCTAGGAATATTGAAGGTTTTCGATGCCTCCGTATATCCCATTCGCTTAGACTTAATTAGGAGTACAGCCCTCTCTAACTGCTCCTCGGTAAAATCTTTATAACGGCGCGCACTCACACGCCTCTTATATTTTTGAACCATATTCTTAAAAAAAAGAGCTAATAAATATATGGGGTAACTTTGCCAACCACTAAAACTACATGAAATTTTCCATATAGAAATATGCTAATAGCATAAATAGAACTCACATACAATTATATGTAATGGATATTAAAACCAGAATTCAAATTGCAATACTTTTTATGACGCGCTTCTTAGCATAGCAACATGATTTCGGAACATCAAAATAGCAGTTTTACTTACGTGACTGCCTCAAAGAACACGCCGCTCCGCCAAGCTCCAGACTGGTAAGGTGTTGATCGGGGAGCGTTTTGCCGCCACCTGCATTAAAGCGACGTTGTCATATCTAAAAATATTTTTTGTTTTGTTTGCAAACTCGTGGTCAGGCAAAGTTTCCCCGTCTGGCAAAGTAACCCCACTTTACGGTACTCGATCAGTCAACACAATAAAATCAACATGGAACGGTAAGATGATGAATTAAACCGCATTAAACATAAAATTCCGAATTGATAATTGACATATTCTCGATATTCTCAATATATTTTATTCAATCTGCTAGTTTTTTGTGATTTTAAATTTACATTATTAGTTGAAGGAGTCAAGAGTATTGATTGAACATTTTATTCTATGAAGGAAATTCATTTCTTGAATGTTTGTTTTTGCGCTTAATTCTACCTTGTATAGGTAGGTACCTAAGGCAAAGAATATCTACATATATTCTTTGCCTAAGGTTTCCTTGAATATAAACAAGAGTAACAAATGTATTAAATAAGTGCAAGTTTGTAACAACTTTCATATACCTACTCTGCAAGTTTGCTGTAAGAAATTTATAATCACTGCGCATACCTGTAGGATGCCATAAAGTAAATGTTCTATAGCTATTTTTATTCAGAAAACATAAGCAAGTTATATTAGGGGCAAGTTTTCATGATAGGTAGGTGTACCTCTACCAATTCCAATTAACGTTGAAAAGATAATCGTGACCGTTGTTTATTGTTTGAGAAGTCGAAATGCATTTATAGAAGGTTTGGAAATTTCCGATTGTCTACAATTTCACTGAATTTGTTAGACAAATTGCCTGACTATTTCTGTAATCATCCATCCGCTGTTTTTGGAGCATTTAAAAAATAAATAACTTTGTAATCGCAATAGGTAACCTATACCATTGTTTAAATATCATTTAAACAATGCCTATACCTCTATATAATACTTTTGAAGTAGCCTCTTCTTTCATTGCAGGGTATAAATTATATTACTGGCATAAAATTTGATATTGCAGTAAACCGAGATAGGTACCTATACCTAACTAGATAGGTATAATACTCTATAATAATATTAATAATTATTGTACTGCAGTTATATACACACTACTCCTATTATTATCATTATAAGATGTATGTTTAATTGTTAATGTATATATCTTTGTTAGGAATCCATTATCGCATAGTGTAGGTTCCAGTAATTCTGTTGCTTTTTCTGTTGAAATTTAATTCAAAGGAATACGTACATTTGGTGCATACTTATTTGTATATCTAGGTACCTACATCCTATTCCTTGAACTCGTTAATAATATTGATATTCCCAAAAAATATTGCAACAGTTGTAATGGTACCTACCTTAAAATAATAATAAAAAAATTGTTAATGTTTCCGTCAACCGGCTGTACCTTTACGAGCACAAACCTCAGAAATCTTCGAGAGAATTCCCCATTTTTTTTTAACAGGGTAATCTATTCGCCACTTAGCTATGCCCTTTTTCCCATGAAATTCATTATCAACTCCCAGTAAACTTTTGGGTTGCACTGAAAGCCATTCTGAATAAAAAATCCCTACTGCAGAAGTATTGATCATAGGTAAATAACGGGATGGAAACAAATACACAAGCAATAATGACCACTAATAAAAAGAGCAACACATATATGAGACCAAGATAGATATACTGACGACAACAAAATAGTTTTGGTCAACTAATCGTAAAATGTAGGCAATTTGCAACATATTTACGATCGTCATATAGCCTCGGAATCATCAAAATCGTCTAGACGACACTAATGAGGCCTAATTGTCACTTCGGAATCCACTTTTCGTCAACTAATCATCAAAATGTAGGCTATTTGCAACACATATACGATTGGCGTATAGGCTCGGAATCGTCAAATTCGTGAAAACGACACGATTCATGCTCGATCGTGACTTCGAAATCCCGGCCCAGGTGATAATAGGACTTTCACACACATTCACTTGACTGCCGACCACAAGAACGCATCTATCCTCCATCACGGTCAATTTGCGTTAAATGTTCATTTTGAATTAACGCGTTAAGTTGGCAGGAAGTGAAGAAGTTGTCAACACAGATCGTAGACGATGTTGGCCAACCTGAAAGCGGGAGGCGACCGCATGATCGGCTGATGTTACCGTATTGCATAACCATATTTAGTTCTAGTTCTGTGTTCTTTGTATCGATGCATTCATCGAAGATCGAAGCTTTGTTGCTTTGAATGCTTTGCATACCGTTCATGTTCTGATATTTCCACCTGGAGCTGATCACATTTGAGAATTTAAGTGTCCATAAACTGATAGTGAAAAGTGAGTATCGTTGTATCATTTACCGTTATCGAGATATCAATATAGTGGCATGACCTAAAAAATACGACCTCTAGGTATATTTCAAATCAGAAAATTTAGAGCTGTTCAATGGTGCCAAATTATACTAAGTATTCCATTACTGTCTGGATTATTTCATGTCCCACTACTATACGGCATTGTAGCTTTTCTCATACTGTTTTATTGATTTGCAGATGTGGTGATGAGTCTTCACGGAAAGAACGAAAAAAATGTGGAAGCAGCCTTTTCCAATTGGTTCGGGCATGCCAAACAAAGGCTTAACAGGAAAAGGAACCAAAGCAATTGACTTTTAGTGTTTTAATTAATTCATTTTTTACTTTGTTAATTTTTAATTTTGTACTCTGTTAATGTTATGTCAGAATTTTTTAATTTCTTGAAGATTTTTTTCAATTTATATTTTTGATAGGTATATTTATTTTTTTCATATTGAAAATATATTTTCTTTTCTATTTGTTGTTTCTGTCTGGAATATCGCATAGACGTTGACGTCTCTTCAATAAAACAGTAAAGAAATCGCGCTGCTGTCACTCTGTTACATCCCTGATACGTTATTAGGAGGCATCTTTGGGGCGTCTCAGAATTACATCGCATAGAAGCATGCATCATGAGTGTGACAAAAGTGAGTCGCTGGGACGTCTGTGCGACGTAACGATGCAAGTCGCAGGTCACGAAGTGACATCGCAGCAATATCTTAGAGATTAATCTGTGTTTGCTGGGTATACATATCGGTGTTAACTAATGAATTTATGGGCCTGAGCAAATATAATTTTGAAGAAATAAAATATATGAGAACACCTATTTTTGACACTAACGGCGCCCCATAGTTGGTGGTCGGAGCCGATGAGTTCAAAATGAATATGTCTAAGAAAACAGTTATATTAATGTTACTTGATTATCAGGCTGAAGCGGAGAATCTTTTTCTGTTATTAACCTAACAGCTGATAATTTATATCATTACGTTTAAAGTAAGAGATATAGAGCTCATACTACATATATATCTGGGAGATAGAAAAAATTCCTACCTGGTTTTCTATAGTTTTCATTCCTAGTCGTGTAATTCAGAATATTAAAAATCATGTCATCAGTAATAGATTTTTCTTCACTCATAAGCCCACTTTATTCTTTTATCCTCAGAGGAACCAATTTGTAATGCATTATTTCGAAAAAATCACTTTCTGAAAAATGGAAAATTAATAGAATACACCGTGATGTATATTTTATCAATAAATCTCGATTGTGCATTTAACGTTAGTTTTAATGAAACCATATTCGAGTGCCTAATTTTTATTGAATCATGGCACATTTCAATTCTAATAATGACTTGGAATTTCAGGGACCAAATTCAGAGAGGTTATCAGAAAATTAAAGAAAATGCATGATCTGAGAGCAGTAGAGACCTGTAGATTCTTTTAATCAATAAACACCTCAAAAATAGCGAGCCTAAATTCAAAGAATTGTTTTGGTTATCTCGGTATCAGTTCAATTACACTGTAACTGTAATGAATTCAAGGCCGGCTCTGACCGCTAATGAATCAACCTCGGTTTGTAACAAGATTTCTCAGCCCAATGACTATAAACTACAAAGGATGGCCCACTTTCATTTCAGCGCGAAATTTGACGTTAGTGACGTGACCTGGCCTGCAGAAGTAGTCGTCTGCCATAAGAGCCTATTTTTATACTTTTTGAGGCGGTTTTTCTTCCTGTTGGTAAAATGTTTCCGTCTTTTTTTTAGTGTTTGTTTTTGGTGAATGATTTGACTTTCCGGTTAATGGCTTTCCAGTGCCGTAAATATCTTAGTTTGTCGTGAATACGTGAAAATTAAATCGGTTGTTGAAGTGCGTTTCCGAATCCAACTTCGTAATTGGACACTTATTTATTTGACTATTTTTCAATATATTGAAAATATTTGAGGTGATTATAGCTCTCGAAAAATCTCAAGGATTGATAATTCCTTGGACAGTATAACAATTGTGTTAATTCATATTTTTTAGTTCAGATCATGCCTGGAAAAATATGTGCTGTAGCTTCTTGTGAGAACAATCAAAAAACTCTCAAAAGACATTCTTTTGAGAGTTTCTGGTCCAACATAATATTTCATATATACCTGAAAGAAATATATTCTTTGTGTCTTCCACCATTTGCAAAGAATGGATACATCGCTGCAAAAGAGCAGACAAGTTCAATGTTAAGACTTCTAGAATTTGATCTGATCATTTCACATCAATTGGTGAGTTAATGACAACAAACTCCAATGGTACCTATCAATCAAATATTTTTTTAGGTCTTCAGTTGAAAATACTCAAAAAACTACAGTATCAACCAATAATTTGAAAAGAATGACAAAGGGTGCAACATAGCGAACAGATCGGGAAAAAGCCATCAAGAAGGAAAAAAAGTACAAGCATGGCTTCAACTTTCAATATAAATCCTACTGTTGAAAACACTTTTGTTATCGTTGAAAACCCTGGTTACTTTCCTCATATCTCGCAAGTATTACACGAGATTGAGCATTCTTTAGATTCAACAGAAACCAGGCAACACTTTTCATCGGAGGATGAAGCTGAGGATCATGAGAAGAATGAAAATAGTTATAAAAGAAAATATGAAACAATCCTGAAAAAATATAACAATTTGAAAATAACATCAAGAAAAATAATCAAAAGTAAAAATATTGCAACAGATAAGACATCTGCAGCAGCAAAATGGTTGGGAAAACTTCTAACAAAAAGTCAGAAAAGTGTACTCTTGACATAAATAAGGGCTCACTGGACTCGAGAAGAGATATCGTTGGCATTCACTCTGAGGTATTACAGCAGAAAGTGCTATGTGTTTCTCAGGAAGAACTTGAATTATCCCATACCGTCAATTTTGAGTATGAGGCATCCCTTAGAGGTTGGTCTTGGATATTTTTGATGTGATTCTGATACATCTAGTGTTACCTGGATTAATTAGAATAAATCACAATAACTATGGCATAGTCAGATAAAAGTCAAATAAAGTTTGGAATGACATGTATTTTATTTTCAAATAATTGATTTAATTCTTTTAGAATTTCCTGTGTGCAAAAGTATATAAAATAACAACTGGAGTTCGTTGTTAAAAAATAGAAAATAACCGAACACAAGTTTGTTCTATTTACTACAATACTATTTATATTTCGATTATTGTATCGTGTTACCCATGCGTCATCAATTTATGATCGAAGAAATCACATACGCTCTATCGAATATCTGTTTCTAACAACCGCTATGAGCGATTCAAAATTCGTTCACATTTGTCTTCTAAGCTAAGAATTATGGTATTGTGGTGATGACGCACGGGTAAAGATAAAATAGTCGAACTGTATATTATGCTCTTTTATATTAATTTCACGTGCACTTAACTGAATAATCAACATTTAATAGGCGAAGACACGAAAAGATATTTTTGCTCCAAATGTGTTTTAGAATACATAAGACATATATAAATGTATCCAGAAAATATTTCTTTAGTCAAATTTCAATTACAGCTGGTCTTATTTCTTTCTGAAAAATAGCAAAGTTTGAAGGTTCTAATATTGGCGCTCTTAGTGACGTACGTGCCCGAGCAGCCAATAGGCGTAATCGGATTGATTCTGACGTTTAACGGCAACGTTGCCGACCTTATAAAACTATAAACCAGAGAACATAATACCGTAGAGAAGCGACAGAAGACACTATTCCCAATGTCAAACGACGATGGCGAATTTTAAAGGTGTGAAAGCGACCGTGAAAACATTGGATCTGTTATAAAACAAAGAACTGGATAGTTTCGATATTGTGAATTATTATGGTCCATAAAAATGATGTTCGAGAGAGAAAGCTAGTCATTTATTTTTGTTTTTCGTCAAAGGTATTTCCGAGTTTGAATACTGTTTTCCCGTTTTTAGGTACTAGTTGAGTGAATGACTATTAACCATACACCTGGTCATTTACGAAAGCGGTTCCTGGAAAAAAGTCACTATTATATCATTGGAATCACAGAACGACAATCATCGGCAGTTTGCTTACACGTTCGGTTAACCAACTTTGGCAACAGTGAATACTTTACCGCTAAATCGTGTCACATCGTTTTGTGGACATAACATAAGTATGGCAACGTTTCTAAATTAATTGACGCTGTCAACTGTGGGATTAGTTTCTTGGAGAAGTACGTTACAATGGCGCTAAATAGAAGCCATTTGAATTTATAAACTTTAAATATATTTTTTTCAAGTTTCAGACAACTAGCAAAAAAACTAGAACATTGTCAGTAGAGTGTTCATAAGCCGTAGAATCCATTACAAATATTTTGAAAATTTCGTGTCCTCGCCTATTATCATATAACTCTCCATGTTTTTTGCTTAAATTTGAAATTTTCCACATCCAAGTAAATTCATATCATGAATCACTTCCTCATAGGTATTGTAGTAAAACTGCACTAATTTTCCTAATTTATTTAAAACAACAATTATTCACTAAAACATTTACTTCAATATCTATTTCAATTTATTTCTAGCGTGGCTATCTATCAGCGAACTCTGGAACTGTAACTAACTCTCTATTCTGACTGTCCCCCAGCGGATATATAGTCGCAAGGCTCTCTCGATTATTCTGGAGTATAGAACATTTTATCTAGATGGCTCTTCAAACAGTATCGAATTGATCGATTTTATTCCAGCTTGTTCTCAGCGATAGGCCAGCAGATATGATGTTGTAGTTGAACGAGGGTGCATAATTAATTAGATCAGGGCCGGTCTCGAGGTCGGTCTCAAAATCGTTACATTGCCTCCTTTTTAAAGACGTTTCGCCCCGAAACGTCATTCTTGGAGTGTGAAGATATCTGCAAGATTCTCCATATCTGCACCTGGACGTTCGATGGAAGTAGCACTCCGCAGTCTTCAAGTTGGGTCGAGGAAGATGGTTGCAGCACACCAGAATGTTGATACCACTGGATCTGAATATTGTCTCCAACATGCTTCTTATAACTCTCCAGTCCAGCCCATCAAGCCCATAGGCCAATTTTGGGATTGCCAGGTCTACAATATTCTGGTCCAGCATCGTGTCTCTCAATCTCGTAAGGCTCTTCCAAACATCCTCATAAGACGGCTTATCTCGAGAACGCTTCTTGGTAACCAGATAGTAGATGTTTCTCTGGCCTTTCCTCAGCTGTAACACCCCTCCAACTTCCGGGTTCTGTTCTCTCAGTTCCTGGATTCGACCGAACTTCTTGGAGAAAACTACTGCAATGCCTCTGGACATTTGGAGATCTTCTGCCACACAGTGAGCTAACGCGTAATTGGCAGGCACCTTAAAAAGATCTCGTGACTCCTCTCGGGTTACCCCATATTGAACTTTCTGTCCGTTCGAGTACAGGGACATGAACCTCTGAAACGTCATTTCGTCCTCCGGTGATCTGACTGTGCGGACTTGATCGTGGTTTCCGGCGTAAGGGGACAACCTATTGAAGTAGACTACCCTAGGTTTTCCTCGTGGTGACTTATATATGCGGTAGACGAGGTCGTTTATCCTTTTCATGATCTTATATGGGCCTTCCCACGAGTTCCGAAGTTTCGGTGATAGTCCACGGCGACGTTTATGGTTGTATAGCCAGACAAGGTCACCTGTCTGATATCCACCAGCATCCGCCTTGATGTCGTAGGTCTCCTTCATTCTGTCGCTGGCACTCTGGATGTTCAAACGGACCCGTTCATGGATGTCGTCCATTCTCTATCGCAGTTTGCTGACGTAGTCATCTCCCGCAGTGACTTGTCCTGGTGGCGTCCCAAACTTCAGGTCACATGGAAGTCGCAGCTCTCGGCCCATAATAACACTAGCAGGGGTTTGGCCGGTTGACTCATGAACTGCGGAACGATACGCCATCAGGAACAGATGGAGATACTGGTCCCAATCCTTCTGGTGGTCAGAGACTACCTTGGACAGGTGGCGGTTTATCGTCTTATTCATCCGCTCCACCATTCCATCGGACTGCGGATGTAGAGCTGTGGTCCTCGTTTTCCGGATGTTCAGCATCTGACACATCTCCTGGAACAGGTTTGACTCGAAATTCCTGCCTTGATCCGAATGCAGCTCTAACGGGACACCGAATCGACAAATCTACTCCTTCACCAAGACGTCGGCAACGGTGATGGCTTCTTGGTTGGGCAGGGCATAGGCTTCGGCCCACTTTCTGAAGTAATCCATCGCCACAAGGATGTACTTGTTCCCGTGTTCAGATTGTGGGAATGGGCCAGCGATTTCAATGGCGATCCTTTCGAATGGGCTGCCCACATTGTACTGGCGCATCGGGGCCTTAGGTCTTGTTCGAGGCCCAATACTGGCAGCACATACAGCACATTTTCTGCACCAGTCCTTGACGTCAGCTTGACAATTGGCCCAGTAGAACCGTTGCCTAACTTTCTGGAGGGTCTTCGTCACTCCCAGATGTCCTCCGGTGACCCCATCATGGATTTCTCGGAGCACTTCCTGTCTTCTGCTCCTGGGAACTACTACCTGTCGTCTTTCTTCCCCGCCATCCTCCGACTCCAACACACGCTTCAAGACTCCATTGTCTAAGGTGAAAGAGTTCCATTGGGCCCAGTAAGTTTTAACGACTGGGGAACAACTGGCTATTTCCTGCCACGACGGTCTTCGCTCACTCTTCTTCCAGCCGACGACTAAACCAAGATCTGGTCTTTCTGGATCTTGTGGTCATTCCAGTTATCATCGACCGCCGTGGTTCTGCAGAGTGTCGACTCCTTTTCCTCTGTTCGTCGGCAGTGCGAACAGTCGTCTGGACATGGTCTTCGCGATAGGGCATCCGCATTCTTATGGCTGGTCCCCGCCCGATGTTCGATCTTAAAGTCGAATTCCTGGAGCCTCTCAATCCAGCGTGCCACTTGACCCTCGGGATTCTTAAACTGTAGGAGCCATTTGAGAGCTGCATGGTCAGTTCTCAGTAGGAATCTTCGTCCATACACGTACTTGTAGAAGTGCTCAACTCCCTTGACAACAGCCAACAGTTCCCGCCTGGTGACACAGTAATTCCGCTCCGGTTTACTGAGGGTCTTGCTGAAGTAATCGATGACCTTCTCTTGTCCTTCTTGGATCTGAGACAGGACAGCTCCAAGTCCCACGTTACTGGCGTCCGTGTCCAAAATGAATTTCCCGTCTGGAAGGGGATAGCTCAGGATTGGTGCGTTGATCAAAGCTCCTTTCAACTTCCTGAATGAATCTTGGCATTCATCTGACCACTGGAACTTTGTTTGTCCTTCCGTGAGCCTGGTCAGTGGTTTTGCGATATTAGCAAATCCCAGCACGTATCGGCGATAGTAAGTGCACAAGCCAAGAAAACTTCGAAGCTGGTGAATGTCTTTCGGAACGGGCCATTCCTTAACAGCTTTGATCTTCTGCTCATCTACTTCCACTCCTTTCCCAGAGACAACGTGGCCGAGATAACGTACTTCTTTTTGAAACAGATGACATTTCTTAGGGCTCAGTTTCAGTCCGGAGCTTCTCAGTCGCTGAAATACCTCTTCCAAGTTTTTTACATGGTCCTCGAACGATCTGCCAACCACAATAATGTCGTCGAGATACGCCAGACACGTCTTCCATGATAGCCCTTTCAAAACCGTCTCCATCAATCTTTCGAACGTGGCTGGAGCATTGCAGAGGCCGAATGGCATAACAGTAAACTGCCATAATCCGGAGCTGATGGTAAAAGCTGTCTTTTATCGATCTTCCTGGTCCAGATCTACCTGCCAGTATCCGCTCTTCAAATCTAATGTCGAGAAAATCGTAGATCCAGCCAGCGTGTCTAGCGTATCGTCTATCCTTGGGAGAGGGTAGCTGTCCTTTTTCGTCACGTTGTTTAGTTGACGGTAGTCTACGCAAAACCGTGTCGATCCATCTTTCTTCTTCTGGAGAGGACCAGGGACTGCCGGATGGCTCGATGACTCCGTCTTTCTCCATGTCGCAGACTATTTTGTCAGCCTCCTCCTTTTTGGCGAGAGGAAGTCTTCTGATTGGTCGGGCATTTCCAGTATATATCTTGTGCTGAACCACCTTTGTTCTATTGCCTTTGCCTACTCCGGTATCGAAGATTTCCTGATACTTCCTGATTAGTTCCCTCAATTTGGTCTTTTATGCTGGCCCCATGTCCTTGGACGAAATAGCAACCAACTTCTCCAATTCTGCTGGCATGTTACTGGCTTGGCTAACAGTGCCGCGTACGCTCCTAATCACAGAGGAAATTGACGAGCAGTGCCCCAAAATTGATCCCTTCTTCAAAGTCACCGGGTAATAATTGACATTCATTACCCTTCCTGGCACAAATTTATCAGCATGCAACAAGGTTTTTCCTAGTGCAATTCCTCGTCCAATTTTCTTATCATGTAGCTTGGGCTCGAACATCACCACGTTTCCACTGCTCGCACCTCCATCCAGGCGAGCCTCCAAAATGGTTACAGCCCTCTCCGGTACGCTTACGTCTTCAGCCAGCAGAACTCGAACAATTTCTTCATTTCTCCCATGAAGTACCAGCTCTTCTCCGTTCACACGAAGGACGCCGTCTTTAAAATTCAGCTCGAATCCTCTAGAATTCATGATGTCCATTCCAATTATTACCTCGTCCTCGATATCCGCTACTAGAGCCCGGTGTTTCACTGTAGTGCTGCCCAAAGTCAGTTCAATTGGAAGTTCACCATACACAGTTGCCGGCTCTCCTGTTGCTGTGCGTAGCTTCCAATTCGACGATTCGATTCTTGCCGGTGTTTTGGCAAAAGTAGGTCCAAGGATTGTCCTAGTTGCACCTGTATCAAGGAGCATGGTGCGAGGCTCGTTGTTAATGAGACCGTCTACGAAGACCCCTTTGTCTTGTCTTTGAAGTACAGCGACATATGCATTGTTAATTGGGGCTTGTTGGATACGGGCTGACGATTGCTCCTTCTTGACCTTCATCGTTGATGTCGATTTTTTCAATGTTGGACATTTGCTACGCACGTGCCCAAGTTCTCTACAATTTCGGCATCGTATCAGTCTTCTCTCAGGCACAACTTCCTTCAGCACTTTTCGCATCACAGCTTCTATATTAGTAGGCTCCTGTCGGTCTTCCTCGATCATCCGGACTCTACTCTGGCTTTTGCAGGATTGCTTTGCTGCTTCGAATTCCAAAGCGCGTGCCAATGCATCCACGAGATGTGCGGGGCGAGCTAGTGTCAATGCCTGCCTCGTTTCTTGGTCACGAAGCCCATACAAAAATGCCTGGACCGCTAGTCGCTCCATTACATTTTCCGGTGTAGCTGGGTACGCAAGACGAACCATGCGTGCAATATCTGCTTCAAATTCTTGCTACGATTCGCTTGATTTCTGGCATCGGTTTTTCAGCTGTGAGTGATATACGTGTTCAAGGTGGGCTTGGCCATAGCGAAGATCCAAGTGTTTTACCAGCTGTTCATAGTCTTCCTGTTGTTGGGCGGTGAGCGTTTGTAAAATATTTGTTGCTTCGCCACGCAATGCCAGTGTCAATGCTAAAGCTTTTTCCAGAGCATTCCATCCAGCAGCTTTGGCAGCAGCTTCGAATTGTCGGTGGTAGTTTGACTATGGAGTATTTCCGTCGAACTGAGGCGGTTTCAATGAGAGATTTCCTGGTTCTGTACTGACCTTGAAATCTTTGATGTCGTTTTGAACTTCCTCCAAGTTGGTACTCAGATCCGGCATTGGATTTCTGTTGGAAATTTCAGGAATGTGCACAGAATCCATTCGCTTTTCTAGCTCACTAAATCTTTTCTTTATTTCATCGTGGAGCGTTTCCTTAATTTTTTCATTTCTTATTCCATTTCATCTTTGATTTTCTCCATCGCTGTTTCAACAGTTCCCATTCTTTCTTCCAAACGATTCGCCACACTGCAAACTTCTTCTTTCAAACTTCTTGAATTTTCTAGAAGCTGTTCTCTCAAATTTTCCGAGTTTTCTAGAAGCTTCACTTCTAAATTTTTCGAATTTTCGTGAAGCTTTTCTTCCAGGCTCTTCACATTTTCATGAAGTTCCTCTTTAAGACAATTCGAATATTCTAGAAGTTCTTCTTTCAGGTTGACAGAATTTTCTTGAAGCTTTTCTTCTAGATTTTTCGAAAGTTCTTATTTATTTTAAACATCCCACTTCTGACACCAAATGTAGTAAAACTGCACTAACTAATTTTCCTAATTTATTTAAAACACTATTTACAACAATTATTCACTAAAACATTTACTTCAATATCTATTTCAATTTATTTTTACTGTGGCTATCTATCAGCGAACTCTGGAACCGTAACTAACTTTCTATTCTGACTGTCCCCCAGCGGTTATATAGTCGCAAGGCTCTCTCGATTATTCTGGAGTATAGAACATTTCATCCAGATGGCTCTTCGAACAGTATCGAATTGATCGATTTTATTCCAGCTTGTTCTCGGCGATAGGCCAGCAGATATGATGTAGTTGAACGAGGGTGCATAATTAATTAGATCAGGGCCGGTCTCGGGGTCGGTCTCGAAATCGTTACAGTATATTATCGAATGTCACCCCAATTTTTATCTCGTAAAAATATTAGTAAAATTCATTAATTCCTATTTATTATAATAGACCCATCTTTACAATCATGACCCATCGCATAGAAGGAACGAGAACTGGCTGAAGCATGTTCTACCTTGAGATGGGCGATATACATCGATGTTTTTAAAACATCGATGATGATCATTCGATGTTACGATGTTTTGGTATCGATGTCGCAAAATGAAACATCGATGGTTGAATACCATCGAATTTCAACATCGGTCATAGACCAGACGCAAATGCAATTAAAAAATATTGTCGTACGTAATACTGACCAGAGAGTGACTTCCAAGTATTTTTAAAATTTTTGGTATAATTTTTATCTTGAATTCATTTCGATTTTTATTTTGTATAATTGAAGAATTAGTATTTTTGTAAATATATACCAGTTGCTCTAAAATTTGTACCTATTCAAAATACCATCTGTCAAGAGTCAAAAAACAATGAAAAATCGATGTTAAAAAACCATCGATGTTGCAAGACCGATGTTTACAAAATATCGATGGTGAGTTTCGATAGTATCGTCGATGTTCGACATCGATGTTATGTTTCGATGTCACATCTCTACCCACGATCAAGAACGTACTGGAGACATCTGAATAAGTCGCCGTATACTCTCGATAGTTCGAAAGTGGAACAGAAATCTACTAGCCGGTATATAAGACGCTCGGCAAGAGATGGCGGGCAGAGTCAAGAGTCGCATAATCAGTTAAAGTTGGAGGGTTCACATATAGACAGCGACAGTGAAAATAAATTATAATAGTGACTGTGATATGAAGGTTACAATTAAATCAAATTATTGTTTAAGAAGAGTTTTGAATAAATTAGCGAAATTAGTTTGGTGTATTTTCACTGTTGGAAATTGGATGTTTAAAATAAATTAGTGTTCACCATGAAATAAAAACTGCTAGACCTTTATCGCGCCTAATAGACTAGTGACACGTTGAACATTTAGGTAAGTGTTTGCGAAGTGGACAGTTTTGCGCATTGCGGGACAATAAACAGAAAAATGTGTGTGAAAGAAATAGACTGATATCTTGGTCAAGAAGAAATAGGGAAGTTTTACGTGAACGTAAACATAATGAAGCGATTAGCGGTTTATGTATTCTTAGATGGACTTCGCGACCGAAAAATCAGGCAAGCATTGACATTAGCACGTCCAATTGATTCAGTAGACGCACTGACATGTGCTATGGAATTCGAGGTTGCGAAACAATACTGCAAAAGCTAGAGCAACGTCCGAATGGCTGAGGAAGATTTGCAGAGGCCTACTATCATTGAGGATGCCATAAGAAAAATGAGAAGAAACTGATAAGATGCCGAAATTGTAGAAAACTTGGACACGTGCGTAGCAAATGCCCAACATCCATAAAATCGACACCAAGGAAAACGAAGGTCGAGAAGTAGCAATGGTCAGCCTGTATCCAAAAAGCCTCAGTTAACAACGTATATTATGTCGCTGTCTTCAAAAGACAAGATAAAGGGGTCTTCGTAGACTGTCTCATTAAAGATTCTTAAAAAAAATTGTTTGAAATTGTTTTTTCCGTCAACCAGCTGTCATCCCCCTACGAACGACAGGTCTCAGAAGTCAAAACTTGTGCGAGCTAAGGATTAACGAGGTCTTACCTTTTAACGTGCGATTTCTAGCCTGCATTTGCCAAAATGCCGGCAAAAATTGAATCATCGAATTGGAAGCTACGCACAGCAACAGGAGAGCCGGCAACTGTATATGGTGAACTCCCAATTGAACTGACTTTAGGCAGCACTAAAGTGAAACACCGGGCTCTAGTAGCAGATATCGAGGACGAGGCAATAATTGAAATGGTCTTAATGAATTCCAGAGGTATCCAGCTAAATTTTTAAGACAGCGTCCTACGTGTGAACGGAGAAGAGCTGGTACTTCATGGGAGAAGTCAAAAAATTATCCATATTCTGTTGGCTGAAGACGTGAGCGTATCTGAGCTGAAATCTCACTGGAGGCTCTCCTGGGTGGGGGTGCAAGCAGTGGAAACGTGGTGATGTTCGAGCTCCATGATGAGAGAATTGGACGAGGAAACGCACTGAGAAAAACCTTGTTGCGTGCTGATAAATTTGTGCCAGTAAGAGTAATGAATGTTAATTACTACCGGGTGACTTTGAAAAACGGAACAATTTTGGTGCACTACTCGTCAATTTCCTCTGTGATTAGGAGTGTAGGGCAGCACTGTACGCCAAGCCAACAACTTTCCAGGGGAATTAGAAAAGCTGGTTGTCACATCTTCCAAGGGCACAGAACAAGCTAAATAGCCCGAATTGAGAGAACTAGTCAGGAAATACCAAGACATCTTCGATACTGGACACGGAAAAGGTGGCAGAACAAAGATCGTGCAGCATAAGATAGACACTAGGAATGCTCGATCTATTCGCCAATCAGCTAGAAGACTTTTACTCGCCAAGAAGGAAGAAGATGATAAAATAGTCTGCGATATGGAAAAAGAATGAGTTATCGAACCATCTGACAGTCCTTGTTCCTTTTCAGTCGTGTTGGTGAAGGAGAAAGATGGTTCAACACGCTTTTGCACTGAACAACGTGACGAAAAAGGACAGCTACCCTCTCCCAAGGAGAGACGACACCCTAGACACGTTAGCCGGTTCCACGATTTTCTCGATCCTTGATTTGAATAGTGGATACTGGCAGGTGGAACTTGCTCAGGAGGATCAAGAATAGACCGTCGGTTCAGGTTTGTGGCAGTTCACAGTTATGCCATTCGGGCTCTGCAATGCTCCAGCCACATTTGAAAGATTGATGAAGACGGTTCTGAGACTCTCATGGAAGACGTGTCTGGTGTATCTTGACGACATTATTGTGGTCGGCAGATCGATCAACGACCACGTGAAAAACTTGAAGCTGAGCCCCAAGAAATGCCATTTGTTCCAGAAGGAAGTACGATACCTCAGCCACGTTGTCTCTGGGGAAGGAGAAGCAGTTGATAAGCAGAAGATCAAAGCTGTTAAGGAATGGCCCATTCCGAAAGACATACACCAGCTTGGAAGTTTTCTTGTCTTGTGCACTTACTATCGCTGATATATACTGAGTTTCGCCAACATCGCCAGACCGCTTAATGGGGTTACGGAAGGGCAAACAAAGTTCCAGTGGTGTACAAAACTGTCTCAAATAGAATAAAAAGGTTTGGTAGTGCATGAAGTTCCCGATATTAAAACCGAATGTAATGGCTGGAAACCACTTATAAAATTCAATAATCTGGAGATGAGTGGGAGAGAAAAAGAGAGACTGTGATTTCTTACCTTGAATGATTGGAGATAGCTGGAGCACTTTTGAAGAATACAATCTTGGAGTATACAATCTTGGAGTATGCACTCTTGGAATATGCAACCGGCCAGTGCAGTAGTGAATGTAATAGAGAAAATCACGATAATTCTAGGCACTTTTCTTCATATGTACTCGTTCCAGCGACTTTATTTCTACTCTTTGAGGCCCTTTTTCCTCTCCACTTTTTTGCTCTCCTAGCGGGGATAGAAATCACAGAGAAGAACGCGAAAAGGCATGGGCGTAGATATGGGGTATTTTAGAGACGTTTAGCTATAATTAATTCATAAACTCATCTGATTTGAGATGAATTAATCAGATTAACGGAAACCGTACAAGTGGTCTGACGAATGCCACAACTCGTTCAGGAAGCTGAAAAGAGCCTTAATCAACGCGCCCGTTCTGAGCTATCCCCTGCCGAACGGAAGTTCAGTAAGATTCTCAGTAAACCGGAGCGTAATTATTGTGTCACCAGGCGGGAGCTGTTGGCTCTTGTCAAAAGAGTAGAACACTTCAAGTACGTGTATGGGAGAGCTTCTGCACTTCAAAAATTCCGAGGGTCAAGTGGCACATTGGATCAAGTGGCTCCAAGAAACCATGCCCAGACGACTGCTCACTTTGCCGACGAGCAGAGGAAAAGGAGTTCCATGACTCATCGTTCTATCCGCGTCCAGAGCTTTCGAGAGTCATCTGATCGGATCGCCGGCGTCATAGAGTCGCGAATGTTCGAGAATCTTAAAATAATTCTACTTGCCGGTATATAAGATGCTCAAAATCAGATGGCAGGCAGAGTCGCAAAGTCGCATAGTTGCAGATATAAGTCGAGAACTCGCAAATCGACAGAGTAACGACAGTAACTGTGATATAAATGTTTCAAATGAAATAAGTAATTGTTCAGAAGAGTTTTGAATGAATCAGCGAAATTAGTTAAGTGTGTTTTCATTACAGTACCTTTACCGGTTCGAAGGGAGGAACTGTCTACCGAGACACACCTTATATCGCAGGAGATGGATTATTGGTTATATTCGGGATATTATTATAATAATATATAATAATAATAATAATAATAATAATACTCCCTCATAAACACTCGTTGAGTGTACCCAAAGGCATAGCCTGTGCGGGTAGAGGCGGCTATTCTTATTATTTGCCGTGGCGCTCCGGGGCGACTCACTGATGTTTCAGGTGATGTATTCACTTTTCAGCTGTAGGAAAACCCGGAAAACCTACAGCACCACCTCGGATGGTCGGTGTGCACTCCAAGCTAGCACTAGACGAGATTGGCATCTAGACAACTCACCATACACTTTCAACAAGGCATGCGGTCGCCTATCGATCCGATATAAAGCAGTTGAGAAAAATTCTCGTTACTACATCGGACTCGAACCGACTATCGCTATGCTGGAGTTTCGAACGGCCTGTGCCTTAGACCGCTGATCCACCGACCACTCAATTTACATTCAATATGGAAACCATTATATTTTCCACCAAAAATACTCGTATAGGGGCAACTCCCGATGATACTAGTTTCAAAATCTTTTTTCTAGTTAGGTTTGTTGTTGTGTGATTGTTATTTTATATTTTGAAATGATCGCTAACGTTTATGACGACATGAATGAGTATAACGTATCAAAACAAAGCGATAAAAGTTCTATTAATATTATTAATATAATATTAATAAAGTGTTTTTGAATCGCCGGTACATTATTGATACCGAAGATAATTTTTAATCGAATTAGTTGATTGTGAGATGAATCTGCAATGGATAAATAATAATGTTCAATTGATGAATTTTGATTAATGAAAATCTGAAGTATCGTCAGTACAATAATTGCTAACCATGATGTTTATTTTTTATATAATGTAGACTAAAGTGAAATTGATATATTTCTTAGATGGATTTGTAAAAAATAGGAAACTGTGAGACATTCTGGGATTCCGTCTGCATCTGGTCCCGCGGAAAAATTTGGTTTTAATATCTTTGTTGAAATTCAAATGAGGAACATCGGACTGGTAATTGAAAATCGTTATTTTCATGTAGTCAATCATATGTCGATGGGTTCTGTTCTCAAACAAGTTCGAAATATTACACAAATCTTTCAGATATGTCAATTGTGCCCAACAACTTTTCATCTCATTAGCCATATTCCAAAATAGATGGGGATTAATATTATTTTTTTCATTATGTATGCATATATAATCTTTTTCAATGTCTTGTTTCAGGTACACTGACAAAAAAGATTTTTTGCATCAATGCATAATTGCATTGATTCAAGAAGATTGTATTCTTGAATAAGTCCAACCAAATATAAGTTTGATTTTTTGACAGAATCCTCTTGACCACAGGAAAAGAAAACGTTTAGATCACTTTCTTCTTTGAAGGATGGGAATTGGTTGAGGCAAGAATATTTCAACTTCAATAATGAACACTGTTGTTACTTATTTTTGAATACTTTGTATTGATTATTTGAGATTTATAATTTGTAGTCAGGGTTATGAAGAATTGTGACAGATAATAAAAATGAAAAAAGGTAACAAATCAGTACCGTCAATTTACTGAAAAAATAACATTTATATTGATAAATTCAGTATAAAGGCAACAAATCGAAACATTTGTTTCAACATCAATGGTCCTTCGAGCAAAAGAAACAATCCAAAGAGGAAATAATGTCCACTGGAGAGCTGAGGAGAATTAGTCGGGTTACCAAGGGAATGCCACCAGCTAGATTTGTAGATGAAAATAGAATGGACAATAAAACACATAAAGAACAACAAAAAACAGCAAATGAAGATGAAATTCGTGAAAATCAATCATTAGCATCAAAAGGACGAGTTCACTGAGAAGACGGAGTTTGCAGGCTGAGTTGGAAGCGCATTGAAAATTAGCTGAAATCGCAAAGAAGGAATTGGAAATTGAAAGAAATTTTATGGAAACTTACTAGGTTGGCTGAATTGGATGACGTTCAAAAAAGTGTTGAGAGTTTGATATTGGAGGGTCCGACAAAGGCAGAAGAAAAATTTTCTGAGGGTACATCTAAAGAAAGGAGAGTAAAGCATATGGAAATACAACACTGGATAGATACTATTCCATCTGATCGTTTTTCCAATTATAATTTTAGGTCTAACGATGAACGCCCCGAAGTAAATGACAATATGGGCAAAAATACGCAAGATATGAATAACAGGTTATACACAAATAAGCAAGATATGAATCGTTTTATGGCTCGTCAGTTGGTAAGCAGAGATCTACCAATTTTTTCAGGAGATCCTAAGGATTGGTTGCACTTTATATCTCAATTCAGAGATACGACAAAAGTATGTGCTTTTTCTAATTCTGAAAACATCAATAGACTTCAGAAATGTCTTCGTGGAAAAGCAAGAGATTCGGTGCAAGCGTTGTTGAATTTTACTTGCGAAATCTATCAAATTATCAATATTTTGGAAAAGCGTTTCGGTAAACCAGAATATATAATACAAGATATGATCACAACCGTCAAAAAGTTTCCAAATTTGCGGAAAGACAGGGTAGAAACTATTATGGAATTTTCCAATTTGATTCAGAATTTAACGGTAACATTGTCAAGTTCGAAGTGTCAATCCCATTTGATGAATCCACAGCTTTTGTCAGAAATCATTTTCAAACTCACCCCTGCTCTGAAGTTGGAAAGGGGTAAAGAAGTTAGAAATAATGCAAATAAATATAAATTGAACGAAATCAAGGTGCAAGGGGTCAGAAAAAATAAAGTTTGTTTTGGATGCTTGAATCCAAAACATCAGATTTTCATGTGTAAAAAGAAAAGAAAATGTAACGAAAATGAATGTGATAAATTCCACCACCGCCTTTTGGACATGGAAACAACAACTTTTCAAGAGAACTCTCAACAGAGTTCGAATTCTGAAATAGTGAGTCATCATTTCAAACATATTCATAAAAGAGAAGTCCTACTTAGAGTAGCTCCAGTTATTTTAAGAGGACCTAAAGGAGATTATTCTACATACGCATTATTTGATGAAGCATCGACTGTCACCCTTTTGAGTGAAGACGTTGCCAAAACAATTGGGCTACAGGGGGAAAATGTGAGAACCGTAAAAAAACCTTGACTTACCATTACAATCTATTGATTCAAAATCAATGACAGAAAAATGGAATTATTTGTCTTCTTTTCAAATTCACTCCGATAAAAATGCAAAACCAACAATTTTGCTTGGGCAAAACAATATTGGTTTGATAATAGCTAAGGAAGTGATTGAAAATGGTAAAAATGCCCCAATTCTGTCAAAAACAAAATTAGGTTGGGTTCTTCATGGAAATAACGCTTATGTAAAAGGGCGACAAGACATCACTTTATATATTTTACGAGCTAGTAGAAAAATCTTTCAGGCTTGATGATAAAGAAGAGTTCATGTCAAAAGAAGATAGAAGAGCACTTGATATAATGGAGAAAACGTCTAGAAGAGTGGAAGAAAACAGATGGGAAATCGGTTTACTTTGGAGGGAAGACGAAGTTCAAATGCCAAATTCGAAATGAAATGCTATTAGTCGTTTGAAGTCGATTGAAACAAAAATTTTTAAAAAAAATTTTTTTGAATGAATACAAAAATAAGATTGGAGAGTACTTATCAAAAGGATATGCTGAAAAACTTGAAAAATGTGAAGAAAATATTTTGGACAATGGCCCCATTTGGAATTTACCTCATTTCGCAGTTACAAATCCAAACAAACCTGCTAAAATTAGACTTGTCTTTGATGCTGCAGCAAAGGTAAATAATTTCAGTTTGAATGATTACTTATTGAAAGGCCCTGATCTATTAAATAGCCTCAATAGCATTTTATTTAACTTTCGTCAGAGAAATATTGCTTTTACCTCTGACATAAAAGAAATGTTCCATCAAATTCATAAAAGAAAAGAAGACAGGGGTGCACAGAGGTTTTATGGAGAGAAGAAAACGAAATTAAAGAATATGAAATGGTTTCCATGATATTTGGAGCAGCTTCTTCGCCAACATCAGCAACATTTGTCATGCGAAAAAATGCATTAGAATTTAAAAACGAGTTCCCAGAAGCTTGTGCTGCCATATGCAATCAACACTATGTGGATGATTATTTAGATAGTGTAGATCACCAACAGGAAGCTGCTGAATTGATAAAATCAGTAACAGAAGTTCATAGGGGAGGTGGATTTATTATAAGAAATTGGATGACCAATTCTAGAGAAATTTTGAAGAAGATTCCATTTGAATTAAGATCAGGAGAAATGAAAGACTTAGATTTGTACATGGAAACGAAGTTACCCAACGAAAGAGTTCTCGGACTTTTTTGGAACCCCAACAAGGATGAACTTTCTTTTACTATTGAAATGAAAAAAATTTAAGATTTTTCAGAAGGGAGAAAGAAATCTACTAAACGAGAGGTTCTGAGAACTTTAATGTCAATTTTTGATCCTCTTGGGATTCTTATAAATTTTTCTATTAAAGGAAAACTTTTGATGAGAAAAATTTGGAATTCTGGAAGAGGATGGGACGATGAACTGGAAAATGAAATAAATGCGAAATGGGTCAAATGGTTGGAAACATTGAGAATAATTAAAAACTTTTCTATCCTCGTTTTTAGTAGTTGTTATGTTCCAGATATATATATGGCAAAAAATTTTCAATTACATGTACTGTGTGATGCGAGGAAAAAAGCATATGCGTCAGTAGCATATTTGAGAGTTAAATTTGAAAATGATATTCAGTTATAATGGCTAAGTCAAGAGTCACTCCTCTCAAACCAATTTCTATTCCCAGGCTAGGACTACAGTCGCCGTATTAGGAATTAGACTGTCATCATACTTTGAAATTTGATTCTGTTCAATTTTGGTCAGATTCAAAAACTGTGCTGGGATGGTTGAAATCAAAGTCTTGTCCTGAATTTAAACCATTTGTTGTCCATAGGATAATTGAAATTGAGGAGACATTCAAAATTGGAATTGGATCTCAACAAAAGAAAATACGGCGAATACGGAATACTAGAGATACAAAAATTATTGATTGGGATCCAAAAAACAACTGGATTACTGGACCAAGATTTCTAAAAGAAAACAACGAAAACTGGAACAAACTGAAAGAATATGAGATGGATACTTCGGAAATCAAGAAAGAATTCATAGCAGTTTCAATAAAGACCCCAGTATACGAATTTTTACCTGGATGAAACTAGTCAGAACTACAGCATGGGTTTTGAGAATTCTGAAGTATAGACAGAAAATCAAAGGGGATATACAAGGCATGAGACGTCGGAATTGACTGATCAACAGATATCCAATGCAGAAAAAATGTGTTGAAATTTGTCCAGAAGTCTGATTTTTTCGTAGAAATCGGTGACTTGTTTAAGAAAATTATCTCCCTACTTAGACGATGAGGAAATTTTGCGAGTGAAAGGACGGATAGGAGCGTCACAAGATGTAGAAGATTATACAAAAAATCCCATCATCCTAGATTCAAAAAATTTACTACACTAGTCTGTTGGTGAATTATTTTCACATCAGAACTGGTCACCACAGTCAAAATTTGGTAATAAATGAACTAAGGCAGAAATATTACATTCCGAGACTTAGAACAGCAGTCAGGTGCTGTTGGAATTCCTGTCAACTTTGTAAGAATAACCGAGCAAGACCTTCCAATCCAGAAATGGCACCGTTACTATCTTGCAGACCTTTCACATATACAGGGATGGATTTCTTCGGCCCTATGGAAGTATCCATCGGAAGATGCCATGAAAAACGGTATGGTGTGATTTTCACATGTTTGAGCACAAGAGCCATTCATTTAGAGTTAGCTAACTATTATGGCAATTCGAAGACTTTTGGGACGGAGAGGATGCCCAAAGAAAATATTGGTTAAATCTGCAAAGACTGCAATGAAAGCAATTTTAAAAGAAAGAGCCCCAAAAGAAGAGATACTTCATACATGTTTGATCGAAGCGGAACACATTGTAAATAGTCGGCCTTTAACGCATGTCCCTTTAGAAGCTGAAGATGACGAAGCTCTCACGCCGAACCACTTTTTGATAGGATCGTCCAGTTCGAACAACCTTGTTAGAAAGTTCTCAGAAGGCGATTTGTGTTCCCGTAAAGACTGGAAGATTTCTCAATTTTATACCGATCTATTTTGGAAGAGATGGATTAAGGAATATCTTCCAACCTGACAAGAAGAACTAAATGGTATTCCAAAGACCCTAAAACTGTCAAAGAAGGTGACGTAGTAATCATCGTCGATGGAGACCTCTCTTGAAACTGTTGGCCCAAAAGAAGAGTGTATCCTGGACGAGATGGCATCGTCAGGGCAGCCGATGTGAAAACCCATTTTGGTGTATACAGAACACCAGTAGTCAAGCTGTGTATACTAGATGTTAAATGAACTATTTTTATTTCAATGGGGGAGAATACTTTGTATTGATTATTTGAGATTTATAATTTGTAGTCAGGGTTATGAAGAATTGTGACAGATAATAAAAAATAAAAAAAGTCTAACAAGTCAGTACCGTCAATTTACTGCAAAAATGACATTTGTATTGATAAATTCAGTATAAAGGCACAAATCGAAACATTGGTTTCAACAAACACTATTCTTCCATCAATGTGAACCTTTAACACCTGTAAGCTGAGCGTTAAACCTCTTGACACAAGAGGTTTCATGTTTGATCAGGATGAAAATATCTTCTATTAATTATATGGTATTTTTCCATGAAACCTCAACACTTTTTTTTTCAAATATGTATGTATTCCAGAAATAATAAAATGCTCATAAAAACAACATTTATTAAATAAATACTCATTGAACAATTTTCAACAATTACAATTTCAACAAGGGAATAAAAAATAAATTTACCATAACATTAACTTAACATACAATACTTATATAGATTAGCAAAAATTTTCAATTGTTCGTTATTCATATGACCATACTTGTTGATGAAATGAGTAACTGCCAACTATGCTAATCTGTCTGTCGGTGTTATTTAGGGTGCTAGAACTGGCCTTCGTCAAAAGAGCTTGTCCCAAGAAGTAATTTCTAAAAAATACAATTCTGTACAGAAACTTCTTATAGGCTTTCTTATGACGATATCAGTTTCAATGTCAGACGTTTCGTTATAGAAAAACCATCAACTTATATTCTTCAAATACCTACTGCCTTTTTTCGAATAAAAGTTTCGTTAAGTTCTTTTTTTCTCAATTCAAATATGTATGATGACTAAACGGGATTTTGAGTTGACATAATCTTGAAATAATGAGAGACAGGTGTATGAAACAAATATTTTTTATTCAAGATTATCTCCATTTGGAAGTTGAGTATGTGGACTGTGCATGCACTTTAAAAATATGCCATGAAGACAATTTTCAAATACTTAGGATATTTCGCATGAAATGTTCGAAAAGGAGTTGGTTTTGGCCTATTGGGAATGGGAATACCAATAATTATTGATGAATATGGTTAACTACCTCTTTGTTGTTAATTGAACGCACGAAGTTCATTACAAAGGTCAATTGAACAGAAAATAATGCATTAATAACTACAAACAATTGAGGTATAATGGATACATGTAAGAATAGTTTTTTAATATTATACCTACGTATTTAATGAAAACCGTTAGCAGTGATGCATAACAATGCGATCGAATACAGAAAATAGTATATTACACACCGAGGTGGGATGAGATTCATTCCTGTCGTGAGATCAAAGCAAATGCAAACGCAAAGCGTCGAGGTTAGCTATGATCTCGAGACAGGAATGAACTTCCTACCGAGGTTTGTATACTATTTTATTTACAACCATCATATTTCGATTAAAATAATAAATCTCAGTTTCGTTCCGAACATACCTAAAATATTACAGTGACAAATTACCAAGAACGCGGTTTTCTTAGAATAATCAAGTATATTGTTACCGTGACAACGGGGTATACAATTGTCACCAATATAAATAAATTTCAGATAAAGTGGGATATTCAATTCGCGAATAATAAATTGAAAAACATGCCTTCCGACGAAGAATTTATGGATTGTACCCCACCAGAAGTACGACAGGCTGCTCACGCAGCAGTCCAGGGCTTGGTGCCAGAGGAAAGAATAGAATGGATGAAAGGAGGGCGGGAAATGAGGGCAGGAAGTGAGGTCGGGAAGTAGAGGTGTGTAATGTGACACTTCCCAACCTTCAATGACGTTAGTAATGACAGCATTACATATATCGGTTGTAAATAAAATGTTTTTCGCCATTATACACACAACAATTGAAAAGGAAAATATTTTCAACCTACCTTCACAACTGGCCCATAAATGATCTGAATTTCAATTCTGCACGAATAATTCAACCTCCATATTGCACTTCCTTAGTGGCACATCTGCACACAAAATACTATGACGAATATAAGAACTTCGATATTTGAACTCACTCCCTCAAACAGTCAGTCAAACAGAATACGATTACAAGATGGAGGTCCTGGTAGCAGTTATCGCTTTCGCGTGGGTTCGCAGGGTTTTGCGAGCAGCCGCTATGGCTTAAGCTTATTGGTTGACTGTATCATGTGCTTCCTCCAGATCTCTGCTAAAGAATTATATTTTTGAATCAAGAGGAACATGTTCTGCAGAGCAGACGAGTCAATGTTGGCGTTCTCTACTTTGAAGAACTAGAATGTTTTGCTGCGATCAAATTCATTCCAAGAGAATTTATTTAAAGAAGCAAACAGCTCAATTAGTTTGAAATTAGAGTACATTCATCAATTAGAAATAATTATTCTTCTCAGAAGAGTATTCTGTTCAAGAGTTTGTATATATTTGATTGAAGATATCCTTTTTATCTGTGTTGGATCTCGATTCGGTTAAGTGAGCTTCCTATACAATTCTTCCTCTTATAATATTTGGGTGATTCTGGGAGTTTACCAGAAAGGAAAATAATTCTTATCTCAATTTTTATAGTATCAAAGGTTTCATATATTTTGTGATAGAAAAAATTCCATTGATACTTTAATATCTTGTATTGCTGCAAGATGTTCCCGATTACAGTAAATCTCTCAACAATTCATCTTAAGGTTTGAAATTTGCTTGTTTGAAATTAGATTTCGAAGACCTATTGTTGGTTTCTGAAAAAATCTTCATTTATTTCAATAACGTCAAATTTTAATTACAGCACAGGATGTTCATTATTTTCCACTGTCAAGTGGTGATTGTATTTAGAAACTATAACTTTTAATTGCTCAGTACTAGGCCAAGGGTTCTAATTTTCTTATTTACAATATAATTGAAGAAGCTATTATTATAACTTTTAATCAATTCAGCAAGTTATATTTCAGCCCCATTTATTCTGGGTATGTTGAAATTACCTCGTAATGCGGGCTGATGTACGGTATATTCAACAGAGTACTACTCTCACACTTTTAGATATTTTTGGTCACTCTCTTTTCTCTCTCCTATTTTGTAAACTCATTTTAATTTATTCAAAATAGAAATAAGGTCTTCATTTGTGGTTCTGAAAACGAATCTGACTTTGAAACTTGGAAAATCCTTACAGGATGAAGCATTGCATGAAATAATAAAACCCATCACGGTGTTGGGTGTTGCTGAAAAGACTGAGTGCGGTAGTACCACCTCCATTACATACTCAGCGACGACTCACAGTCGAAAAGGAAGGAAAGCAGGAACCGCCGTCGACTCCAGACATGAAGGAGTAAGATTAAGGAAACTATCATACAGATGAGTACACTTCTGATGATGGAAATTATGAGTACTTGGAATGTACCCCTTAGTAGCATCTATATATATACATTCGTAAGTAAAAATCGTAGAAGATCTGGCAAAATCGATGCGATTTCGATAGAGATATATGGAAAATTCGAATTGACGGTGTTACGTACATAGACAATCCGGGACAATATAGTTTGATTTTCTACAATTATTTGAAATGGCGGAACTGACATGGCGGCATATAAGCAAATTTTGATAGCAAGGCAGGTTGAAACCGTCTGAGACATCCACATACGATACTTTTATTCAACCAATGTTCAAAGACCCCCAATCATAAATAAATGGTGGTGGTGGTGCCAGTAATGGCATCCAATACCAATTAAGAGATAACATGAAACTTGTAGAACACTTTACTGGGACGACAACGTTAACGAGCTAGTTGACAGATATAGAAAAAAGCGAAAAGATGTCCTGTGCTCCTGCAATACGATTTTGGAACTTAATTCTACAGTTCCAGCTTTCAGTCTCTTCTCAAAAAGTATAATCTCAAAGTACAGCTTGTGAACCGTGAAGAAAGCAGCCAAAGCCAAAGGTTATAAGGACTTCAAATGAAAACTCTTCAAGTATTTCAGTTTGAATGGATCCTACAAGTGGCTGGATATTTTGCAGACATACCCTAAAACTATAATCAGCGTAAACATAGACCAGTGTTGCCGATCAGTGTACAGTTATACGATTTTCGTATCTTTTGGCTTCGGCATGTATAATTTTCTAACCCTCAAAATTGTCGTATAATTTCGAGAAAATGTACATTATTGTAAAAATTTGATGAATTTTGAACGACCGATGATCAATTTCACCCCTACAAAGCAGTGGAGTGTAGTGCCATAGAATCCGTAAGTCATTTCGGTTCTTATTTACTGGTCGGACATACTTCTGCCATAAGTTATTCTGGAATCGGTTATTTATTTTTATGCAGTGCGCAGAGCATGAAAAGTGTTATGTATACATACCAAAATTTCAAATTGAAAATTGTACTGCAACAATGAAAATCAATTATAATACAATATCAACTAGCAATGCTAGATGAAGAGACAACTCTAATATTTATCACCTACTCACTTTCAGTAGGTTTTAGTGGATGGGTAGAATATTTTTATTTTGCATTCGATTACTAGAGTACATTCGAGTTATTATGACGTCATCAGCTGAACCGCTGTCAAAAACACTATTATTTTTGCAAGACCAATACGGTTGGTGTATAAAACCGTATAATTTGGTTATACCCGGCGAATAATTTGACAATTTCGAATTGGCAAATGATTATGCTGGATGAACTGGCTAAAAAATATCAAAATTGAAGATTTTGCGAGAATCAGCAAGGCATAGGTCACCTACTTGCTGGAGGACATGAAGGGGCTACCAATTAACGGCGCTTACGAAATTAAAAAAAAAATCCCAACGTCTGACTGGAAAAAAAATCATTAGATGTAGGGAGCATAAAGTACTTGTGGAATGGCTGAATTTTGATAATTCACTTAACAGCTGAATCGATGCGATGAATCATTTGTAAATCAGTGGAAAATTGATACATTTTCCAGTTGAATTCTCTTTTTCTCTTTGCCTGTGTGAATCCGTTGTAAATATTTCGAAGGAGAAACCTTGTGCCGGTATCAGTCCATCGTCATGCTAGGTGAGGTGCACTTTGAGCACAACGATCTGACGTCTGATTACGAATCGATCTCTTCATCATTGGTGTCGGCAGAATACGATTATTCGTCATTATCAAAAGAGTGGGCAGAACGTGCTAGTGAATCAGATCGATATTTTACAACAGTTGAACAACAGGTAGGCAACTGTTGCCTAACATGTTTCCATGGGGAGAAAACATTTTCGACAAACTGTTGGGTTGGGCAACATCTACCAGCCTGCTTTCTCCGGTGTTTGTCCAGTGTTCGTTCAGTCAGGCACCATGAGAGACGAAGAAGATGCTCTACTCGCGTGGTGTGCGTTTTTAGTTATGAAAAGTATCTCGAAGAGACTGTAGAAAGCAAAGGTGGTGGCAAAGAAGTATATACGCTAACAGAGAACAACAGTTTTTACCAGAATTGAGCTTGTTCTTGTCTTTTAAAAACATTAAATGTTTATACCCAAACCAATGAGAGACATACAATTCACTTGTTCCTTGGCCGGATTTTGTGGCATTTTTGATACATTCTCATCTGAATTGATTTTGCAGAACTTTCCATTTTCGCTCACATTCTTCCCGCCCTACTTGATAAACTGCTCCGAATGGAAGACCATCGCCTCCCAAAAATATGTTTCATGCGACTAGCCACCCTCAGTGGCACCGGTGTTGATACTAGGTTTTACTAGGTATCACAATTAAAAAAAGAGTTCGACTTTGTTGGTTTTGAAACTTCTATCAATGAGCTCGACAGCAATACCCTCAGACAAAATAGGAAAACCATTCTCTCTACATATTATAACAAGCTCTATGAGTCTGACCTATCTCTAGCTGCTTGTACCCCATATCTGAGATTGTATCGCAATTTTCAACTATCACCGTCACCCCAGAAATACTTACTTCGGAAAGGACCCGTAAAAATCATAAGGACTGTTGCACAAATAAGGATGGCTGGTGAGTATGTCATAAAACTAACATACAATGGTAGTACACCCCAAACGTACTATGTACCATGTGTAATCAAAATGAACTCGAAACATTGCAACATATTCTCTTTGACTGCCCAATATATTTTTCTATGAAACCCTCAGATGTTCGATGCCTCACAAGTTGTAACGATCTAATTACGTTTTTCGAAAATGTTACTCCTTCTGAAGCAAAAAAATGTGTACTCATATCTGGAATATACTTAAGCTTCGATCATTTATTCTTCCGAATTATTTAAATTATAATTCTTGTAAAATTCATAATAACTTTTTGAAAATTTTTCTTTTACGATTTCTCGTTCTATACTATAAGAGTGAATTTATATTCACTATACTTTTCTACTATATATATATTATACCGGGTGTCCCAGATCTTTTCATACAGCCAATATATCATCTAAGCTGCTTAAAAAATTAATTAAAAAAATACACTCATATCAAACCCGTATGACTTTGAAGCTATTGTGTCAAAGTCAATTTCTGTCAAACTACCCCTGAGAAATCACCCCCAATCTCAACTTTTCAAGTAGCACCTTATACATTTTCTTTTTGAATTGTGAACTGCAGTTAATTCTAACTTCAACGATGTATCACAACTGATATTTGGACAGATGTCAAACTGACAGGATAAGATAGTTTGAACAATAATGTACAAAATTCCATAACAGATAATTTATTGATAACAAAAATCATAAAAGATGCTCAAAATGTATATCATTATTCGTACATGCTTAAAATTGTCTTATCAGTTTTCTCGTACAATATTTTCTCCGATATCATGGTGCAGTTGTGTACAATATTTTTCTAATTTCATACACGATTTCCTTCAAATACCCCCACATAAAAAAATCTAACAATGTCAGATCTGGCGAACGTGCAGGCCATCTAATAGGACCTCTGTTTCATATCCATCTATAAAAATATTAAAGTTCCTTATTTTGTGAGTTTGATGCCCGTCAAAATATCAATCGTGATACAGAGATGAAGTCAGAAATGATATTGATAACACTTCACAAGTCAAAAAAATGTGTAGGGTGCCACTTGAAAAATATAGGTTGGGGTGGTTTCTCAGGGGTAGTTTGACACAGCTGCCTTTGGCACAACAACTTCAAAGTCATATATGAGTTTGGCATAAGTATACTTTTCTTAAATTTTTCCTAAGCAATATAACTGAGATATTGACTGTATGATATTTTCATACAGAAAAAAAAAAGAAAAGTACTTATATTAAAGTCATAGGACTTTGGAGCTGTTGTGCCATATACGTTCGCCAGATCTAACACCTTCAGAGTTTCTCCTTTGGGGATATTTGAAGAAAATCGTGAATAAAACTAGACCAATCGACTTGAACGACTTATAAAAGAAGATTGTATACACCTGAACCACATTAACGGAAGAAATTATTAGGAAATCTTGTACGAGAAAACTGATAAGATAATTTTAAGAATGTACGAATAATGATATACATTTTGAGCAGCTTTTATAATTTTTGTTGCCAATAAATTATCTTTTATGGAATTTTGTACATTATTGTTCAAACTCTCTTATCCTGTCAGTTTGACATCTGTCAAAATATGAAATGTGATACATCGTTGAGGTTAGAATTGCCTGTAGTTCATAATTCGAAATGAAAATGTATAGGGTGCCACTTGAAAAGTTGAGGTTGGGGGTGGTTTCTTAGGAGTGGTTTGACATAAGTTGACATTGACACAATAGCTTCAAAGTCATGCGGGTTTGATATAAGTGCATTTTTTCTTAATTTTTTTCAAGCAGCATAATTGAGATATTGCCCGTATGAAAAGATCTGGGACACCCGGTATATCCATACATTATGCTATACTATACCATACTCTCTGTAAAAAATTAACAACTGCTATATGATTATTATCATTAGAAGCAATAAAGATATTGATTGATTGAATAAGGCTTTTTCGTGGGAGCTAATATTTATCGAATTTACAATAGTCTTGATGATTTAAATGCAGCTAAGACCACCCCAATCACACTAAACTGGGACGATTTCATGGACTTTGATTTGGATATTTTTATGAAGGGGAAACAAAAGTGCGAGTTTCCACGTTTCTACTCAATTTAGCCTTACTGTAATGAATCGCTAGGGGGGGTTAGGCGACGATATCTTTGATTCAGTTTCAAACTGACCAAAGCAAACAACCACTCCCCAGTCGCCCACCCTAGGAAGTAAATTAAAGTATAGATGTTAAATACTTTTGCTGTCACCAGACACAGAGTATAGTTTTGAATCCGCTCTGGATCACCCGGATTTGGGCTCAGGGGATAGCCTCCCCAAAAGCCAGAATGCTCTTCTTACAATTCACAGCTCTACTGGTTTTCGATATTTCACTATCATCTTGAAGGCAAAGATGTAGATTTGTAGGTTCGGTCACGGCTTCTCAAATGAGTGAACTTTGTATGAGGGGTTGAAGGGGTAAGTAATAGTAAGAAGCAAAGTTCCACCAACCAGCTTTATTCACAAAAGCAATAAAATGGTAGATAATAAACGAAAATATTTAAAAAAATTGTAAAATATAAAAATAAAAATTGTAAAAATTTGTAAAATAAACCAGTTGTAAGAATTCATACACTCATACATATGAAAAACAAGCGCAGGAAAAATAAAGTATATAGTTAAAAAAATAGGTCACAAGAAAGATAGCTCTACAGTTGAACATGCATTTTTCTAAAGTGCTAACAACCCTTTCAACAACATTACAACATTTCAAATTAACTCACTACTATATATTATAATTACAACAAAAATTATGGGCAAATTCAAACTATTATTATTATTATTCTCTCGTATTCGCCCTCCTAACACCCTCAAGATTATAATGAAATTCCTTCACTTTACAAAAAAAAAACAGTTTGAGTTATAATTATTATTATTTACCTGGAACTTATTTAAATGTCTCAAGCTTATATTGAATAACTCGGCGATACAGTAAACACCCCATATTTCTATTCAATCCAGCATTGCTTTAAAATTAATAGTCCAAACACGCCCAGCTTTTAATGAAACTACTATTACTCTTATCATTTGTCTTTGAAAAATTATAATCAATTAACAAACACACATGTCGGCCTACAAAAAATTCATACCTGTTTTAGTGCCATTCTTGAGGGTGGCATATTTGCCTACACCCTCACGGGTGGGTGGTCCTCCCAAACCCAAGCGATCACTTGCACTTCACAACACCGAATGAATTTATCAAAATATCAGAACTGTTCCTTTCCAACGAAAATCTCGACTTTTTGTTTCTTAACCCGACATCCCTATCTAAGGTCATAAGCCATTGAATTTATCAACCCAGAGCGACCCTTCTATGTAAAAACAATTTTTCCCCGGTTCAGCGTAGGTATAAATTCTTATCTCACACTAACACTGAATCCAGACACGCACATATGATTCCTTAAATTTCAAAAGACCGATTTATAATACAGGCTGCACTGAAAACATATAACAGTGCCCACTGTTACATTACAGTCTACTCAGTTTTGAGACGAGGATCGGTTGTAACACCACCAAATTTGACATGCTAGTAGTTGGAACCATGTCAAACAATACAAAAAAATTGTTTCCCAAAAATCAGAGAGTAGAACCCCAAAAAAAATTGATTTGAAAAAAAAATTGTTTTTTTTTGTCATCTTGGAAAAAATTGGGTTTGAAAAAATATGGTTTGAATATGGATGATTCTCTACAAGAGTGATCCTCAGTAATTTCTTATAAAATGAGCTCATTTTCTCAGTAAACGTGCTTGAACGCCGACATTAAGTTTCAGATTAAGGCTCGTGTTAGCCAAATATTTTAAAAATTCTGATGCTGTCCAAGAACTCATTCTTTTCAAACGATAAATAATTTTGTCGAACTACAGAATTTTCCGAAACGAAAGATGAATTTATCTGTTCATTCCATATATGTATACAACATAGTCCAGGATCATCGAACCGTTATCTAAGCCAACAATTGACACACTTTTCTCAGTATGTTGTCAGTTCAGATCATGAGCTGCGAGCGTAGTTCAGAGTGTCGGTTTCCGACTTATTTCAGACATGTCAAACCCTACTGTCATGCAAATGTTTTTGTTCTTGCTGTGAAAATTTGTGTTTATTATTGAGAAATTTCATAGTGAAGGATACTAATTAAGATTATAATAGATCCAGCTGCGATTATTCGTCTGAAAGTGAGTAGAAATTTATAGTAGACCAGACAAGAAGTCAAAAAATCTTAGAGTGGATTGGAGTTGTATTAAATGCTGTGTTTTCTATGGAATTATTAGTGCTTATCTTTTACAAAAAGTAGGGTGGAAATGTGTCAGAGTATTGAATTATTCTGGCAAAGAACAAGAGTGTTGTCAAATGCATATACCTACCACAGCTTTCTTTCTCCCATTTGGATTGGTTATGAGGACGTTTTTCCTATAGGGATTATTTCAGGTAATAACTAATACCCAGGAGTATTTGAAGTGAAAAAAATAATGGAATATATATTATCATGCACTGATCTTCTCTGAAGTAAACACAAGTATATTAGCTAGGTGCCAACAAATCTGTTTTCAGGATAATGAAATTTTTACAAAATTGAGAGTACGTACGTACGTAATCATGGAGATTTTTCCGTCCCAGGAAAATTAAGTATATGAAGAAATATTTTTATAAATAATAATATACATTTTTTTGAGTTGCTTTAAAAAAATGTTATATAGAAAAAATACCAGTCGGATAAGAGGGATCATAAGTGTAAATTTAAATGGTTGAATCTGCGTTTGTTTGTAGGATGTCACAAAAGGGAGGAATTTGTATTATTTGCAATACAGATATATTTTGCCTGGATTGGTGTCTATTCACTCCAGCAGGGCTGGAAACATTGATTTCTGTGAGCAGACAAAGATAATTTTCATACAGAAATCTTGTTGAACTGGCGAACGTCAAAGTATCTACATAAAAAATGTCAACAGATATACACACTCAAGTTCTAAGAATTTCAAGTATGGCAATGAAAAAGTCCATAGCCCTGACCCTCGTATCGGTTCATATTCTCCAATGAAATCCAAACTCAAAAACAGTTTGGAAAGCAACTGAAACTATTGAAAAAGTGGCAACTACTTTGTTTGGATGAAGTTTCGAGAGCAGTTATAAAGAGAATAGCTCATGTAGATTTAGTAGCGGTTTTTACAAAATATCACCGGGACTGGCCATCCTCATAATTCTCATAATATCATATGGTAGATATTCTTCATCGCAATTTCAGGACGATGAACACCGTTCTAGAGCTCAAAAAGACCACTTTGCTTCAAATATGAGCATCAACCCCACCGAACCTAAACGTAACCTAGCCTACAAAAAGTATTCCTTCTAATTCCATTTATTCTATCGAAGCCGTTTTACGATAGCATTTCTATTTTCCAAAATAACTCAAATTTTTTTATTTTTTTTAGTCAAAAATTTTTTATGTTCCACCCTCGGTTCCACCTCTGATTTTTTGGTAAACTATTTTTTTTTTCAACTAAACATGAAGTCACGTGCCAAGTTTCATAGTGTTACAATTCATCCTTCAGTTTGGGCACAAATTTGTCTGTGGTTATTGTACTACCTGAAATTCGAGAAATCCTGCAACTGGATGTGGGCAGATTTGAAAATTTATTGATCATTGAGTTTTGTCCGAATAATTACGATTTACTAAGTAGTGCCAAAAATGTGTGACACAAAGGAAAATATGCTATTTCACTAACAGCTCTCAAGCACTTACTTGCTGTAAACAATGGTTTGTCATTTGATAAGACTTCAAACTTGTGTACTATATCAACAAAAGATGACAAACACCTATGTTTTAGTGAAAGTCAATTTTATTTGAGAGAGTATTGTTTAATTCTGAAATAAAATAAATAAACGTATCTATTCTACAAAGTTGGCATTTTCATTTCACTATTCAGAGATTCAGTACGAAGCAAGATTAGAGACTTTTTGATACTGTACCTCGACATTATCTCTGTCGAAGCCAGTTTTACGTATACCGGCTCAAAAGAGTTGATCATATGTCTTTAGTGTCGAGTAGAATTACTATCCTGTGGCAGACCGCCACCACAACCAGACGGCAGAACCAAGAGATGATGCTGATATTCCTCCAGAACCAAGAGTGGCAGATAATAATAATGATAATAATAATAATACTCCCCATGTTTTAGGTGATGTATTCACTTTTCAGCTGTAGGAAAACCCGAAAAACCTACAGCACCACCTCGGGTGGTCGGTGCACTCCAAGCTAGCACTGGACGAGATTGGCATCTAGACAACTCACAATACACTTGCTTTGCAACAAGGTATGCGGTCGCCTATCGATCCGATATAGAGTATTTTAGAAAAAATCTCTTGTACCTACATCGGGCTCGAACCGACTATCGCTGTGCTGGAGTTTCGAACGGCCTCTGCCATTAGACCGCTAAGCCATCGGCCACACATAATTCAAAATCTAAAATGCATTTATCAAATTCATTATTGCAGTTTTACATCTCACAACAAATAGGTGTATGTTGTATGGTCGCAGTGGTTAATAAGTATTGCAATATCCTCGGGATTCCGATTCCACCCCTATGCCGTAATCGCATCTTACTACTCACCACTGTTAAATGGTCAATAAAAACCTAATCAACATTCCGACCCTTTCGAACCTTTTTTGTGGTCTGTCTCGCGAAGCCCTAATTTTCGAGTTCCCTTTTACCTCATTTAAAGTATGATCATTCCGATATAAGTACAGATACTTATTATATACCGAATCTATCTCCGCCATCTCGATATCCACGAGGTCCTTATCGAAAATGGTACTATTCCTAAAATTCGGTCTGAAAACCAAATTTTTTGTGCCATACGCCCCTCTCCTTACCCACTTGGAGACCATTTTCATGCACCATGGTTTCATATGTTTTCAATGGTTTTTCCAAATAAGGTAAGCTCGGGTAAGTGTGACCGTGATTTTCATTAGTTCGCATTGAATTTAGTCCATCTGATGAAGCTGAACTAATATAAAAATGAAGTTTTGCAGGTATTTACTTCGAAGGTCAGTCTTTGTAATACGCCACAGAAAACTGTTTAAAAACGTATTCTATTAATTTTATTTATATATTCAGATATACATCTCCATAGGTCACACTTCCCCGGAAATTTGGGGCAAGTGTGATTCTGGCCAAATTTAAAGATATTAATGCACTTAAATCTCTCTTTGGGGCAGGTGTGAGTAAACAGTAAAGGAAGTTTCACCACAATTTATTTGTTTCGAGATATCTTTATTCAAAACTCAGTTAGGAACTTTTTAATATTGAATTTGAAATGCCCCATTGGAAAAAAACAAAAAATAATCGTGAAAGTGAACATTTGTTGAAAAGAAAAATTTACAGGTAGAAATCTGAAAAATCGAATGAGAATTTCATTGATCCCCATCTTCTGACGAGTGGTGATGGAAGCACAGTTGTTATTTCATCCTCAGAAAGTGTATCAATGTCTTCCACATCTGGCCAGGTATATTGTTTGGCTCTCTGAGATTTCCGTATATAATTTCGTACTATAGCTGAAAAAATATTACTGTTCAGATTGGCCAAATGAACCAGGTTCCCACTTACCCCGACAGATAGATCACACTATCCCCAATAACATTTAATTTCGGTGTAAGTGTGACAGGCAATGGAAAAATGTAAAAAAAACAACTTCATGAAAAAACGGCAATCTATAGTCAGATTCATTGTTTAGGCAGAAGAAAAGTGTATAAAATGGATTCTTACCTTAGATTTTAACAATACACTCAAAGCTTGAAATAAACTCGTTAGTTCGGGTTGATGAATTGTAGGTTAGAAAATTGGGGAAAATATTTGGATTTCACAAGATCTCTTTTGTATTTTATATGATGGTTATGGATTCATTATGAGTGTAGGCTATTCGTTAATAGATGGCATTGGGCTGTTGCCCGGTTTAGCGAAGATAGCGAGCAAACTCACACTTACCCCAAATTCACACTTACCCGAGCTTACTATACTGTATTATTGACTCGTTTGTAGTTACTTTGTCCATACGACAGTTAACCCAGCGGTCTACATAATTTTCCTTGTTATACATGTTCAGTGTACTCCAAATTGAATTCGAGAATGTAGCCGATAGGTGAAGTATCTGACACTTCAGGCACGTTGAATTCGTTGACATTTTCCAATCATTTGAATCCCGCGTACGGAAGATATTCAATCATAGTCCAACCGTACTAATTATTCACATCGCCTTCAAGTTCGAGCGCTGTAACGGCTGTTTACCCTATCGCACATTAACGACTGTACATGAGCTCTATGGGAAATTTACTCCCCTTTTTTATATAGCGCGTTTTCATTGCCAAATACGGAAATTTCATCAGTTTTCTACTTATTTGCTCACCACCTGACGGTCCTACACTCAAAAATGGTGTATGAAATTTCTGGTAAATTGTGCCTTTTCACATTGTGATGAAATTTATAGTTTCGGAGTAACTGATAACAAACTGAGTGTTTCGAGAATATCTCGAAATTGTTTGCATACTTTACATACCCAAAAATATAGGGAACCACAGAGACAAAAAGTTCTCGAATTTTGTCCACATGCAACTACCATTTGATTGTATTATTCCGGTTGAATGGGAAGTGAAAAAAAACTTCCTAACTTCAAATTGGACACCGCATTCTATTACATTTTGGAAATCTAGTAATAGTAGTAAATGTATTGACATGTCGAATGACCATCGGCTCAGGTGATCCGTCCGAAAAATTTCTTGTAACTTTGTTACTAACTACAAACGCTACCTTAGAAACAGTTCTGTTAAATCAAATCCAACAGTGAATGATGGACAACTCTTCCTGGTCAGTATGCAGAATTTGATATTCAATCTACCACTATAATCAAATGAAAAGGTCTAGCTAAGAACCTATCCAAGGACTCTCGGCCCTTGAGTCGGATGCACAAACCTTAGCACTGCCACATTTTGAAATATTTTATGAAACTATTGGTATAAAATGCCCCTAGAGTAATTTTCAGCTCTTTACAAGTTATTGCGATTTTTGGAAAAAAATTGTGTTTCCACTATTACCTTAAAAAATGCATATCTTCGAAAGTTTCAAATTCTGATCAACGTTAGTATACATGACCACACTGTGAGGAAGATCAGGAAGAACACCAAAACAATTGGTAACGAAGGGGACAATAAGGAGCACACTTGAAAGGGCGGAACAAACAGAGGAGATCCGGGGATGGCAAGTGGTAAAGTTCAATATTTATTGTTAAATCCCATGAATTATGAAGCTATTTTGACGAAATGGAAAATTAAATTTTACTGAAAGTCTACCCATATCATGACTCGACTTGTCCATCAAAGTCTGTTGATTATTTTTTATGAATTCAGTTTCTTTCATACATTTTTTGAAAAATTATGACATGGTGTCATTATAAATCACGGAAATTTAATAAGAACTCTTGGACTGATCCTATGCGCTACCATATCAATGTTTATTTCGGACCCTTTGTATATTCATTTACGTCGCTTCAAATAGCGTGTTCACATGTTGCGTAGTAAGTAAATTGATAGGCAAGGTCGGAAGATGTTTTTCGTTGATATTCGATATCGAATACATTTTATCTTTTTGTTTGCACTGAATCGTTCTTGGTTTAATTGGCAGAAAACCAACTAGGTTCTTGTTTCAAATGTTTTATCATACAATGATATATTTCTTATTCAACAATGAAATTACATCAAATATTTTCTATCGTTAATCAACAAAGGTAGAGTATTGCTCAATTGGGAAATATTTCGGAAAAAAATAATATCAAGAAGTTGTACTTTTTGTTGTTTTCAGAACCGAAAAACTTGAGGAGTGAATGGAAAAAAGGTCTTTTCATTATACCCACCACATATGATAGAAGCATGTAATGTGAATGATTGCTTAGCCATTTTTATACTTTTTTTTATTGTGCTATACACGATCCCTTATCCTGGCTAGCAATATTTTTTCAGATCAATATGAAATTAAGAATAACCAATGGAAGGAATTTCTGTCTGAAAAATTGAGGGAATAGCCAAGGGGTCCTTTCTTGGATGGTATGTGTTCAATACCATAAATATCCCACTTACTGTTGGCTTTACTGAAATCTACTAGTCCGAGTGTCCTTCTGAAGATTGGCATCATATGGAAAAAAAATTTAAGTGAGTTTTAATAATTTACTTTGAAATTCGACTTGGGCGTTAAGTTTTGCTTCAAGAATGATTATTAATAGTCGTAATTAATGCACTAGTTGATTAAATTACTATTCTATTCGAATTTCAGATCAATTGATGATGAGGAACAGATCTCTGATTCTATAGAAAAAATCGAAAAACAGTTACGGATAGTTCATCAAAACAAAATGACCTTGAAAGTCAGATTCATCACTAGAGAATAGGAACAAAATACTTCCAGGCTGACACTTGCCGAGAAGGATAACGACGATCATTTTTGAAATCCTTACCACAAATATTTTTTCTACGAGCGTGCATGATTCACCCTATAACCACACGCAATTTAGTTTGAGAGATGTAATTTTTCCGTACTAGTGCGAAAAAATATTTCCCTCTCGCTATAGTCAATTCAAAGAAGTTGTTCCCACACTAGAGCGGGAATTTTTTTTTCCTACAAGCGTGCGTGTTCTGCCATATTCCCGCATGCAATTTAGTTTAAGAGGTGTAATTTTTCCGCACGCTCAAGTCACTTCAAGTGAGATATTCCAGCCCTAGTGCGGGTATAGTTATTATCCTAACAAGTACGGAAAGAGTACCATTCCCGCATGAGACTGCCGTTACCCGAACGACGCAAAGCGGAGTTCGGGTAAGCAGACGAGTGCGGGAGAGTACCTTTCCGTATGAGTTAGGATCAATATTTTTTATACAAGCGCATTGAAACATCTTATGTTGCTCTCTTGAACAAACTTTTGCGTGCGGGAAAAATTATTCCCGCACTAGTGCGGGAAAAACTCACTTAAAGTGACAGTAGCGTGCGGGAAAATTTTTCCCGCACTAGTGCGGGAAAATGACACCTCTCAAACTAAATTGCGTGCGGGAATAGGGCGGAACACGCACGCTTGTAGGAAAAAAAACTTTCCGCACGCGAAAATTCATTCAAGAGTGCTACATGATTTTTTTAATTCGCTTTTTGATAGCTTTTGGATGCATAGAAGATTTAGACGGTATAGGCCTATTGGAGTCCGCTTGGGGAAAGTCAACAATAAAAAAATATTCTATAAATGTATTTCAATAACTTATTATTCTATTTTAATAAGTACCGGCATGTCTACAAATAGACGATGAAATTAGCTGAAGATACATATTATAACGAAAAGCTATACAGGCCGTTTCTTTTATCATGTGGTAACATTGCTATATTCTAAACCGTAATAGATTCAAAGACGATTAAATGGGAAAAAATGTAACTATTTTGGTGAGCAGTACATTGGCCAGAGAAAATCTACGGGGACTCTCGCCCTTCTCGACGTATACAGGGAAAACTAAAAATGCTGTTTTCGGTTTTTTACGAATAGAATGGTTATTTCAGAAAATATAAAAAAATTAAAGAGGAAAGTTTTATTGTACTCAAAATGTACTAGAACTAACTACGTAATGATGAATTTTTAAGTAAACGTTTCGTGTCAACACGGCCACCATCAACTATTTTTTTCAAATACGGACCTGTCTATTTCATCACAAATATTGATAAAGCGATGAAATCACAATTCAGTGGTATATCACACTTGACATTTTTACAGCGTTTCATATAAAATAACTGGCATCATCAGTGACAACAATTTTTAATTACGGTCCTGTCGTTAGTTCTTCTGTAAATTGTTTTGATTTCTTCAAAACTCATTCAACTATTAGGATACTTCAGTCATTACCCAATACTTTCGATAGAAGGATACCCCAACACAACGAACATTCGTATTTTTCCGTTTTGGGGATTTTTGTATTACAGTAATCTCCTGTATCAATTTTTACACGGATTATTTTCATAATTCTCAATCCTGGAAGTAATGAAAATATCAGTTTTTGATCAAAATACAAGTGTTGTCTAATTTGGTACAATTAAATAGCATCTCACTTCTTTTACCATATTTAAACACGTATAGGCTTTGCTTGATTTCTATGGCAGGAAAAATAAATGAGTTGTTGATATCTGTTAAGAACTGTCAGACATTTAAGCACTCGGTTACATATTAAAGATGTATTCGAATGACAAAAGGACTGATATGCTATTTATTTATGCAAAATCAAATAGAAATCCTCTTTTGGCAAGAAATATGTATGGTGAGCTATACCCGAATCGTCGCATTCCAAACATTCAAATGTTTTGACGATCAGAAAGAAATTTGTAGTCAGTAGTGGTTCACCTCGGTGCGCATGTTTGGCCAAAAGAATCGTCGTTTTAGGTTTGCTAGGGTTTTCTGTTGTCCAATATATCCAGCCATCGGTGAATCGTGAAAATCTTCTAACACCCTTGCTGTAAATTGTTTTGGTACAATCAATTTGTCCACATCTTCCTCAGTGCGATATAAAATTCCATCCTTTGATAGGTAATAGTATTTTTCTTTGTCCCAATCACCCTTCACCAGTCTAATAATTTCTTGACAGAATATGTCCTGTTCCTGCGCGGCTGAACCTACACCAGCCAAATCCGGAAGTATAGAACAATTTTTTACATTTTCATTACAATTCATTACACCAGGTCCGAATTTTATTACACTTGCCGTTTTTGAGGTATGCTTGGGTGGTGTGAGTTCTATCTAAAGCTACACCACCAACTTATAACTTTTTACCGAATTGTGATAGCGGGTTGGAACTTGGACCAGAATTCAGTACAAATAACTTACAACTAACTGGTTAAGTTCAACCCCCTTTTCTGATCTTCCCAAGAACAAAAAAACTCTGATTATCGATTGGGCTATCCAGTGTTTTCTTGGGGAACCAGGATAATTTGCCGACAATCAACAATCCACTGAGGGCAACAGGGACCTTTGAAATTTTTACTTTGAGGGGTGGAAATTTCCACTTTACGTCATGGGCTGCAGATTGATGTTAAAAATAGCCCAATGGTCAAAATATCACACAGTCGATGGTACCGAGTTGAATTGAGTTGATTTTGTGATTAAACTTCGTTTGGTTGAAGGAGATCGTGAAATTCCTACTGGCATACCTATGATTCATTTCGAATTTCCATAAAACAACTATTATAATCGTACATTACTTTATTACACCAGACCGCCTGATATTACAGCAGTGAATCACTCTGTATAGAGTTATTTTTGCAATGGAAATGCTGTCGTTTGAAGGAGAATGTGAAATTCCGACAGGAATATGATTTTGTGTTTTCGAAATACTACTATTATAATCGTTCAATAATTCATAACACCAGACCGCCTGACGTTGCAGAAGTGAAACACCCTATATAGAGTTGTATTTGTAATAAAAATGCATACGGTTTAACGATAATATGTAGTTCCGACTGGAATATGAATCGTTTCGTGTATTCGAAAAAATATTATTATCGTTCTATGATTTATTACATCAGAGCGCATGGTGTCACTGGATTAAAACACCCCATATAGAGTTGATTTTTTTATAAAAATGCAGTCTTTAGAAGGAGAATGTGAAATTCTGAATGGAATGTGATTTCTTTCGTGTATTCGTAAAACTACTATTATTATCGTTCAATATTTTATTATACCACACCGCCTGGTGTTACTGGATTGAAACACAAAGTATAAATTTGTTTTTGCAATATTGATTTAGTCGTTTGAAGAAGAATTTGAAAATCCAACCGGAATATGGTTTATTTCGTGTATTCGAAAATACTATTATTATCGTTCAATATTTTATTACACCACACCGCCTGGTGTAACTGGATTGAAACACTCAGTATAGAGTTGTTTTTGCGATAAAAATACATCTGTTTGAGGGAGAATCTGAAAATTCTGCTGGATTCATTTCGTTTATTTGAAAAACTACTATTATTATCGTTTAATACAAGGCGGTGTGGTGTAATAAAATATTAAACGATAGTAAAAATAGTTTTTTGAATACACGAAATGAACCACATTCCAGTCGGATTTTTACATTCTCCTTCAAAAGACTGCTTTGTTATCGCAAAAACAACTCTATACTGTGTTTCAATTCAGTATTACCAGGCGGTGTGGAGTAATAAAATATTGAACGATAATAATAGTAGTTTTTCGAATACACGAAATGAACCATATTCCAGTCGTATTTTCAAATTCCTCTTCAAACAACTGAATTAATATTGCAAAAACAACTTTATACCGGGTGTTTCAATCCAGTAACACCAGGCAGTGTGGTGTAATAAAATATTGAATGATAATAATAGTAGTTTTTCGAATACACGAAATGAAATTCTTCTTCAAACGACTGAATTAATATTGCAGAAACAACTCAATACCGGTTGTTTCAATCCAGTAACACCAGGCGGTATACTGTCATAAGAATTGAACCATAATAATAGTAGTTTTTCGAATACACGAAATGAACCATATTCCAGTCGAATTTTCAAATTCTTTTTCGTAAAGCTGAATTAATATTGCAAAAACATCTTAATACCGGGTGTTTCAATCCAGTAACACCAGGCGGTGTGGTGTAATGAAATATTGAACCATAATAATAGTAGTTTTGAACGATAATAATAGAAGATTTACGATTACACGAAATGAACCATATTCCAGTCAGATTTTCACATTTTCCTTCAAAAGACTTTATTGTTACTAATACTTTGCTCAGCTATTGTGGATTTACCTGATTCTTTTTGTTTTCACTTGTTTTCTTGGGTTGAGGGATATAAAATTATACACAATCTTTTAATGGGACCTAGAACATTGGGTTAATGGTTTTGTGGGTGCCTTGATTGAATTGAAAACAATCAACGCAAGTTACTAATTTTGATTTATTCAGTGGAGTGACAAAAGACGTGTGAATCTGAACAATAAAACTATTCGACTGACGGCCTTAAGCTTGACTTCGTCTTCGCTAACTGACTGGGCGAGGGGGTTGGTGTGTCAGACGGACAGGACCGTCTTTGAATATATGTGGGTTGTTATAGACCGAAATTTAATAAAAAAATTAATAATTTTTGTTTCGACAAAAACTGTCAGGGCCTCGACAAGTCGAGCGTTCCCTCTGTATGTAATAAAAAAACGAAATGAAAACTTCTCAGAAGGAGGTAACTAAAGGTATTCTAGCAACTCATAAATAACTCATCAAAATCAATATGACTACTTTCTACCTCTTGGAGCCAAGTTTCCTACTAAAATAGAATAAAAAAGGTTTTCCCCTACGAACGGTTTGGTCTAAAAAAATCGGCGATGTCTACTTATTCACATTTACATATACTCAAACACACTATAGCAACTTTTTCGAATCAGGGATAAAAATATTCCCGAGTCTGGTAAACGACTCACTTCGTCTGCACTCCGTCCCGAAATTTAGATTCACTATTATCAAATCACCGAGCAACAATCAAACGAATTTCTTTACATAAAAATATCACAACCCTCTGAAATCACAAGTCCAAATTTTGAATTTAATTTGAATGCCGGTACCAACCCCCTCCGTATATTTTCCGTCTCACGAAACTTTCAACTCGAAACCCCGATTTACGACTGCTCAATCATCTTCCAGTCCAAGAGAGATTTTTCTATCCCCGTCGGCCGGAATAGCAGAAGCCTTCCTACTCACAGATTTGAACCTCGCTCATTCGTCAATTCCGTAATTAATTGTTTTCTGGTACCTACTACAATAAAATTGGTACCACCCATTCCAAAATGGCTTTATCGCAATTTTGGTTATAATCACAAAATTTCTGTCGAGTTTCAAAACGTGTCTGAGCGCAAACGATTCCTCGCATCCAAATCTATACGCTGATTTGTTTCCGTTGTTTAATGAGTTAAGATTAGCTATTTTGTATGAATGGAAACCATTGATTCACTTACTGATTATCACTTGGCCGAATACATCACAATGAGTCTCGAAAGATTATTTTCTTTCGCAACCAAGAATTTGTTCGATAATCATACAAAGTATATTTCGACGTGGATTGTTATACAGGATGGTATTTTAAAAATGTTTTATCATTGCCTTACAAGTGCCTTAGCATTTGTTACACAAAAGTGTAACTGGCGAATTACTAACTAAAAAATATGATATAGCGAATAAATTTAATAGGACGTACATTAATATGGGGAAAAACTTGACCAAAGAAAACAAAACAGACCCACTATTCCAGCACAGTAGAGCAACTATGCCCAACTCATTTGTATGCAGTCCTCTTGAGATGAAAAAATCGAAAATGCAATAATAGACCTCAAAAATAAAAAGGCAGTTGGGGGTGATAACTTGAAAGCTGAAACCATCAAATTAATAACTCCCTATATCCTTGAACCTCTAACTTATATTATGAATATAAGTGATGATAAGGCAGTGTATCCCGCAGCATTCAAATATTCTATAATAACCCCATTGTTTAAAAGAGGCGATATAACGGAAACTGGTTTATTCTATTAAGCATTGCTTGTAAGAATATCTGAATTGCGTTAGCTACTTCAAAATTGATGAAAACTGCAGTTGATATTCGAAAAGTCTATTTGACAACTTACTTCAAAATCATTCCTTTTCTACTGTCAACTAAAAAACATAAGTCAACCCATTTAAACATTCGCGATACTGGGGTGTGACTACTTGTTCATGGAAAAAACACGAGAATAACATTCCAAATTACAAGGTAAACCTATTTATTCTCCCGCCGAAACAATATGATTTCGAAAAGATACATTTTTTGAATCATAAACTCAGTCGTTTAGGAGTTCTAATAACTCTTCCAGATCGGGTAACTCTTTTTGGCACATCATCTTCCTCGTTCGGTTGATCAGCATTTGTTTCAGGTAGAACAGGTGAATGAATTGGCTCTCTATTCTCTGGCTGGTTTGCAATTTTATTTTTCAGGTTCTCCACTTCTTCTTCTTCTTCGGAAATTTCCAATGGGTAGAATCTCTGAATTGGTCTCAAAACTCGATTGTCCGATGGAATTTTCAGGCGTAGCAATCTTACAACACCATCTTTTCCTGGAATCACCTCTTCTATTCGTGCCAGAGGCCATTCAAATCTCTTGGAATTTTCAACTTCTATGAATCCTAAATCTCCTGTTTTGGGGACGGATTCCCTAATCTTCCTCTTTCGATTTTTCATAATGAGAGTACCGAGATACTCATTTCGAAATCGTCTTCTCAATTCATCCCTCACTTTCAATCTATAACGGTACCTCCGTCTCAAATATGTGGCTTCTATACCATCTAAATCTGGAATTCCATTTTCAGTTATATCTTGCAAAAATGTTGCAGGTGTCAATGTTCTCCAGTCATCAGGGCTCTCTGTCACACATGTTAATGGGCGTTGATTCACAACCGCTTCACTGTCGCATACAATCGTCGCTAGTTCTTCTAATGTTAATGAAGTTTTCCCCAAAACTTTCCTGAGTAATCTTTTCAATGTCTTGTTCAAACTATCCCACCAACCTCCCCACCAGGCGGCTGTTGGAGGATTAAATTTCCATTTGATTCTTTCAACAGAGGCTTGTTTTGAAATTTCTTCCCAATCTAGTTCGGCTAGGGCATTCTCGGCTCCAATGAAATTGGTACCATTATCGCTCTAGACAATTGAAGGGCGTCCTCTTCTAGCGATGAAACGTCGAAAAGCTAGTAAAAAACAGTCCGTTGACATAGACGTAATTATCTCAAAATGAACAGCCCTGTAAATAGCGCAGGTGAATATCAATATCAAAATTTTTCCCTTATCTTTCGATATCAAAGGACCTGTTGCATCTACTCCTATAATTTCAAAAACAGAAGCATCTTTCACCCTATTTCTTGGTAGTGGAACTTGGACTGCTTCAAGATGTTTTGAATGGTGTCTTTGGCAAACCGCACATCTTGAAATGACAGCTATCACGGATTTTTTTCCTCCTATTATCCAGAATTCTTCCCTAAGATTGGCTAAGACAGTTTGAACTCCAGCATGCAACAGTTTAACATGTCTTTCGTTGATGAGGTACTTCACAACTGGGTGTTTTCCTGGTAAAATAGCTGGATATTTGAAAGATCTCGTGTCATCTCTTTCGCTAATCTTCGTCTCTATTCTCAAAATCCCATACTCATCTTCTTGTAATTTGCAATTCTTCAACGAGTTATGGATTTCTTCAAAATACTCTTGCTGAGTATTCCAGATAATTGCTTTCTCGGCTTCCTCCAACTCTTCTACTGACAATGCTTTGTCTAAATACATAGGTCCAATTCGATTGGTTTTCTTCATAATAAAATTTCTAATGAAACGCATCATCCAAGTCACTATTCGTATGATGGTTTTGTAATTCCCAATTTTCCCGAAAGTATCTCTGAACCATGTAATTCCATTTTCATTTCGAGTCAGCATTGACGTTACTCCTTTGGATTTTTCTTCTACTACAAACTGCTCATTTACATCGTAAACTTGGTTTGGCCATTTTTCAGGCGGGTCTAGTAACCATTCAGGACCATCCCACCACTTGCATTCCAACAACTTTTTGGGTAGGCAGCCTCTTGACAGTAAGTCCGCTGGATTCATGGTTCCTGGAACGTGATGCTAAGATTCAGGAGAGGTGAGTCGCAGAATTTTATGGACTCGGTTCCTAACAAAAGGTTTCCAATTCTCACTGCGTTTGATCCAGCTCAAAACAGTTGAAGAATCAGACCAGTAATACACAGGCACGTCAATATCAAATTCTGTTTTAACTGATGCCAAAATTCTGGAACCAATAGTCGCTGCCAACAACTCCAAACGTGGAATTGAAAGGTCCTTGATTGGTGCCACTCTGTTCTTGGATTGGATCAACTTAAGCTCTGTTGTACTTGAAGATTCCACTCTTAAAAATATTACAGCTGCGTATGCATTTTTGCTACCGTCGCAAAACAAATGAAGGCTCTCATGCTTACATTGTTTTTTTACCTCTGGACGTATCCATCTGGGAATTCTGACAGTGTCTAAGTACTGGATTTCATCAAACCACTCGAAGAACTTTTGTTTAATATCATCAGGTACTTTGGAGTTCCAAGGTAATTTCAATTTACAAGTATTTTGGAACAATATTTTAGGAATAAGCAGAGCTGGAGAAATGAAGCCTATCACACCAAAAATTCTGCTCACAGTGGAAAGGATCATCTTTTTGGACAGGTTATCTGTGATTATACTATTTCGGAGACTTTCTAATGAAACTCCGATTGTATCGCTAAATTTATCCCATTTCATTCCTAAAACTGATGTCAAATTTGTTACATCCATGACATTCTGTTTTTCTGTGAATTCCCAACATCTCAAATCCATGTTCGCTTCCATCATCGCATTTTGAGCTTGTTCTTTGAATTTCTCGATTTCTTCAGTATAGTCGAAACTTATGATACTATTGTCGACATAAAAACTCTTTCCTAAGATGGTTAGAAAGTCTTGAGGAAATTCAGTATTTTTCGCTAAAACACTCTGAAGGTGGTGTTGAATGACTGCTCCAAGTAAAAACGGACTGCAAGTCAGACCAAAAACCACTCGGGTGTGTCTAAAGATCTTCAGTTCATTTTCAGGGGTGTACCATAAGAACTTGAGAAAGTTTCTGTCATAATGATTCAGACTTATCTGAAGAAAAGCTTTGCGGATGTCTGATACCACTCCATATCTGAACTGTCTGAATCGGATCAAAATTGATGGGATGAGTTCAATAAAATTCATTCCTTTTTCCAAGCATTGATTCAATGATGGACTCTGAGAATTTTCTCGTGCTGAAGCGTCAAACACGGGTCGTAATTTCGTAGTGGCACTATTTAACTTCAGAATATGTCGATGAGGATAATGCCCTTGAAATTGGTGATCTTCTCTGGATACTTCTTCTATAATACCTTCTTCTAGCCATTCCTGTAGTACTTTATCATATTCTTCACGATAACCATCCTTATTCAATTTGTTCATTAGTAAATCTAGTCGTTTTTTGGCAACGTGAAAATTCGTCGGCAGAACAGGGTGGTTTTCTTTCCATGGAAGACTAACTTCATAGGTACCTGAAATCCTCATCTCTCCTGACAGTCGATTTGAAATAGTCTATCGTTGCTTTTTCGGTTTCTGCTCTTGTTAAATCTTTGACTGGGTCGTTGATTCCGAGAAGTTCGAGGTTCCAAAGGTCAGACACCATTTTATTATTCACCAACATGCTAGTAACAAGCATGCAGCTAGTTTTTGGGCCGGTGGCATCTGTTGGAGTTTTACCCATCAGTGTCCATCCCAATTTTGTTTCGACTAGAACTAGACCACATGTCAAAATGTGTCGTGCCCCAGTGTAGAGTCTACCAATTACATCTGCTCCTAACAAAAGTTCAATTGGGCCATTTTCCGTATCAGAAACATCAATGCCCAGATTTTTTATTTCTTGATACCAACAACCATCATAAATACTGGCAATATTTCCACAAATAACAACTTGGTCATAGACTTCCAGTGAACAAGAGTATTTCCCATCTATACTGTCCAACTGAGTTTTGAAACAGTCATGGGTTACTGTTTCTGTGTTATAACCACCAAAAAGAGAGTGCATCATCTCTTCAGTTCTTACAACTTGCATATGCATGCCAACAGCTGTTTTCTTCAAAATGTAAGATTTTTCAGAACCAGTGTCGAGTAGTGCTCTTGCTCTTCTACTCTGGCCATTGTGAACGATGTTAACCGCCAAAGTTTGTAAGAATACATGGTTATTAGTCTGATTTGACATTCCTGAAGTCACTTGAGTATCTGTCAAAGATTCAGTTTTTGTAGATGCATTTTCTGTTGGAATATTCTTGGATGAACTTGATTTTCCAGAGTCTTCGTTCGAACACATCAGCGGAACATGTTTACCACCGCATTTGGTACATTTCAGTTTAGAGAACATATTGCATTTTCGGGATAAATGACCTTGACGTAAACAACGATAACAGCATCCATTCTGAAGGAGTTTCTTTTTTCGTTGTTCGAGTGATAACTCAAATGCTTGTTGACATGTGTTGCTTTGGTGTTGTTCTTGGCAAAAACTACATCTTGGGTTCTGGTTGAAAAATCCAGTTGCAGAAGGCACGCTAGGTTTCAAATCTGGTTCTTTCTTTCGATTCCTCATTTCAAAATTGGTAGCCAATGATATCCTTTCTTCATTTTAAACTTCACGTTTCAAAAATTCCATGAGTTTTTTCAAACGTGTCTTCAAGGGATCAATTATGGAAAATTCGGTATTTCTCTGCCATGTTCTCAATATTTCCTCGGGTAAGCACGATTCCAATAAGGGGTACAACATTGCTGCACAATTGTCAGTAGTGACACCAAGAGTTTCTAGTGCCCTCAACTGGGATTCCATTTTATCGTACAGTGATGTTAAATTATTGAATTATTATTGAAGACTAGCTTTAGGAGTTCTCGAACATAATACTCTATAATTGAGTCATCTCTGCCAAATCTTGATTTCAAACTATCTATTGCCTTATTATAATTATCGCCTGTTGGTGGATAACTCTCAATTAACTGTCGTGCTTTGGAATTTGGGATTGTAGATTGCAGTAAATATTGAAATTTATCATCGTTTGGCATCTCATCATCATCGTGTATCCGCTGGAATAAACTCCAAAATTGTAGCCAATCTTTTATTTCGCCGCTAAACTTTCGAAGATCGATTTTTGGTAGTTTAAGTTTGGGTCTGTTCGAAGAAACAGAAACATTCTTCTCTAGATTGGCTGTCATGAGCTGTTCAATGTTGAAAGCTAGAGAACTAAATCTTATCATCGCTTGGTGTGAGTCTTTCATAACTTTTGCTATAGCGTCTTTACATTTATTTGCGCTAAGCATCGAATAAACTAGTTTGTTAGACTCTTCTTCGAATTCATCATTCAATTTCGTTAATAATTTGAATGTACATTGAGTTCGAGCTATATCAGGGTTCGGTTGCTTCAAAGCTTGCTCCAGATCACTGCAGTACATATCAAAAGAAGTCTTCAACAGCTCCATGGCCACAGTGTAGTCGTCGTTGCTCAGCATGAGTTTTCAGTTAGCAGCTATCTCGTCGGGGCCTCCAAATGGTTTATTCTATCAAGCACTGCTTGTAAGAATATCTGAATTGCGTTAGCTACTTCAAAATTGATGAAAACTGCAGTTGATATTCGAAAAGTCTATTTGACAACTTACTTCAAAATCATTCCTTTTCTACTGTCAACTAAAAAACATAAGCCAACCCATTTAAACATTCGCGATACTGGGGTGTGACTACTTGTTCATGGAAAAAACACGAGAATAACATTCCAAATTACAAGGTAAACCTATTCAGAAACAATCAACTACCGGCCCATATAACTACTTTCCAACCTATCTATTTAAAATCTGTTCTATATACACTCTTTAGTCTAGTTTTTATCAGTAATTTTTTATACCGAATATGCCAAGCAGCGAGTGGTAGTTTTTATATCGGTGTATTCATCGAATGGCATGGTATGGGATTTTAGTTGAAAAATAAACACATTCACAGTTCAACATATATATTAATGATCTGTTCTCACTAAAAACTCGAGGCAGCATAACCGGTTTTGCTGATGATACAGCTATCTTCTATAGTGCTGAATGCTGGATGGATTTAAAATCTAAAGCAGAAGAAGACTTTTCAAATATTAAAAAATATCTAGATATCTAGATATTTCGATAAAACAAAATACGTCAATTTTAGCTGTACCTCAACTGACACTCCTCCCTTTAACCAACTCGAAATCAAGGTTGACGCAGACACCACATACATTTCACCAAAAAAATAAATTTAATATTTAGGAGTTATATTCGATCCTTACATGAAATGGAATCTCCACATAAACCATTTAACAAATAAATTAAGAAGCATTATATTTAAATTTAGAAAATTGAAAGACATATTATCCTAGGAACATCTGAGGACCGTTCCTATATTTCTCCCTCATTGGAAGTTATCTCAGGTATGCGATAGTTGTCTTGGGGGCAAGCTCTAAATCACACCTTCACTCTTTAGAAGTTACACAAAGGAGATTTCTAAAGCTAATATATAACAAGAAGTAAGATACCCAACAGATGACCTCTACAAGGAATCACAAACACTAGATTGTAGACAACTTTATTTCGTCTGCTCTAGCAAAAAATACCACATCAACAAAAATAATTCACAACTTTATGCTACCCGTTAGAAACATCATTACGTCCCACCATTGATGTTAAAAACGGTTTCACAAAGATCATACTCCTTTTTCGCACCGAAACTAGGTAATATAATACCAGATAATATAAAAGGTATAATGAGTAAAACGAGATTCAAGAAAACATTGAAAGAGTTTATACTCTCCAGTCCACGATGCATGATTTCGAGTTACTTTGAAAATCACTCTTGAGTTATTGACATTTATACAAACGTTCTCATAATTCTTGTGTCATACACTGTACTTTATTTTTAATGCATTTTATTCTGTTCACAGTCGATCTTTGCTTATATATCCTACATGATATTCATGAAAAACAATCACAAAATAATTCCAATTTACTTGATTAAATTTGTACGAAACAAGTGCAACAGCACTTATCGTTCACCAAATTCATTCATTTTTTCCATTTACCTATTTGTTAGTTTTGTATTGTTCTTTTTGAATAAAGCTCTTATTATTATTTTTTTCCTTGTTAGGAATTTCCCAGACAGGCCGTCTCCGGAGCCCCGATACTTCCGGAGGGCGCGCTGGATTATTTATCCCCATAACCACTCCCCACACCGTGGGTTAAGTGACTATTGGGTCCGAGTATCATGTGCCCTGAGCAGGCGGAGTGCACCAAGAATTACGGCCTTCTGCATTCGCCCGGCTAAGATTTCTGCCATATCACGGCAAGCCGGTATGATTTTTAAGTTTGAGAGCAGTGTGTCCATCATTCTACCAAGGACCCCTATTATCAGAACCATCATTTTGACAGAATGGTTTGTATAAAACCTGCGGAGTTCAAAGAGTAGATGTCGATATTTAGTCCGTTTTTCCTCCTCTTTTCGGACGATTTTCGTTTCGCCAGGAGCTGAAAACTCAATGACGAAAATCATCCTATTTTGATGGTCGAGGAGGACTACATCAGGCTTATTGGCTTGTATTTGCCTGAGGGTGGGGAATGAATACTTCCAATAGATTCGGCACTTCTCATTCTCCACAATGGACTCAATATCCTCCGGAGCATAAGGCAACACCGGTGTCTTGTCTACACCGTACGAGTGTCGTAGATGATAGTACAACACTCGTAGGGCCGCGTTATGACTGTGGATATAGGCTGAGGCCGCATAAGCTGGACAAGCTGACAGCAAATGCATTATGGTCTCAGCTGCCCAACGAAACGCTCTGCATCTAGTGTCAGGGACCTCTATACCCATCACGCGACTACGGTAGGCGAGGGTGTTGAAGACACCATCCTGGTAGGCCATTATGAATCCCTCGGTTACCGACTTCAGCCCACTTGCCCTGAGAAAAGCAACTGTCAGGTTTCTGGATAAGCCAAGATCTTCAATGTTCCTAGTTATTTTTTTTCCATAAGGAATGAACCAGTCAGGCCCTGTCTCTGGAGCTCCGATACTACCGGAGGGTGCGCTGGTGTATAATTAACCACAGCAAACACTCCCCACGTCCGTGGGGTGAGTGATTACTGGGTCCGAGAATCATGTGCCCTGAGTAAACGGAGTGAAACAAGAATAATGGCCTTCCGGCTAGGTTTTCTGGCTCCATCCAGTACCATTCTGTTATGTAGACACTCCAAACTCAAAAGTCCACGGCCTCCCAGTTGTTTTGGGAAGTATAACCGTGGAACAGACGATTTAGGATGCAAACTTCTTCATCATTTTGCGAATTTTTACGTCGAGTTGTCGCAGCTCTTCCTGAGTCCATTTCATTACTCCAAAGGAGTAAAGTAGGATCGGAACGGCAAGCATATTAGTTGCAGCAACTTTGTTCTTACCCGACAGTTCTGATGACCAGATCTGTCGGAGATTGTGCTGATACTTGCCGCGGAGAGAGATTGTAACAGTAGCTACCTCTTGGGTGTGGCGTTGTTCCACCCCTAGGTAGTTATACGTTTCTCCGGCATCCAGATGATGTAGGATGCTTCGGTCTACGAGCTGAACGTCCTTTCCATATTCCTCGCATCGTCTCTTTTGAGATGAACCGTGGCACATTTGTCTATCTGAAACTCCATTCCGATAGCATGCGTGTACTCTTGCACCACCCTTAAGGACTGATGAAGATCCTTTTTTTCGGAGGCATAAAGTTTAAGGTCATCCATGTAAAACAGATGGGTGACTTATGCTTCCGGTTGCTGGGGGTGCCGCAGTTGTATCCGCGGGTTTTCCATAGTGCAACGGACAATGGCAGTAGTGAGATGCAGAAGAGAAGGGGGCTGAGGGAGTCTCCCTGAAACACGCCCCTTCTAAAGATATCCTGCTCTGTTTGGACTTGACCAGATGTTATGGTAAATCGAGTCCTCCAGAGCGGCATCAGCTGTTCAATGCAACTCACTATTTGATCGGGTACCTCAAGGCATCTGAGCAAATGCATGATGAGTTCATGCGATGTTGTATCAAATGCCATGCGATAATCGATCCAGTCCATTGAAAAGTTACGCTTATACTGCACGGAGTCCTGCGAGATGCATCTGTCTATCAGCAGGTTCTCCTTGCAGCCAGCGACCCCCTTCTTTGAACCTCTTTGCTCATATATCCGTTCATACACCGGCTCAACTGCGGAGAGTATTCGCATGTACAAAATGTGTGTAAACATCTTATAACATGCGTTCAAACATGTTATCGGTCTGTAGTTCTTCGGATCGGACAAATCTCCGTTTTTGGGGATTAACACGGTTCGCCCCTCGACAAACTAATCCGGAATCTGCTGTTCCCCATCTAGCCATTAGTCTATGAATAATCATTATTATTATTACAGGCCCTGTCTCCGGAGCCCCGATACTTCCAGAGGGCGCGCTGGATCATTTATCCCAATAACGACTCCCCACGCCGTGGGGTAAGTGACTATTGGACATTATCATTATTATTATTATACTTGGTCCAATCTTCCGCAGATATTGAAAAAAATCAAATTTGGTTTGATGCAAATGAGTTGATTTTGAATATTTCGTATGAATTATCATACTCGTGAGAAATAAGTGCCATCCCATGCTCGTTGTACAATATTATATTCCCGCACTCGACTGCTTATCTGAATTCAGCTTTGTATCATATCGGTTATGGCAGTCGTGTGCGGAAAAAGTTACTTCTTTCGTACTTTTGTTAGGATATCTATTTTCTACAAGCGTGCGTGATACACCCCATCCCAAACGCTATTTCGTTTGGCAAGTGTAATATTCCCGCAGATTGAACATTTTCACGAAGGTTTGTTCAAGGAGCGTTACATACGATCATTTGAGGCGCCTGTAACTCATACGTAAAGGTACTTACTTTCCTCTTTCCTAACAATAATAACTATATCATATTGTAATAAAAATGCACTCAACTATAATCCGCTTATTTATATAAGACTTGTAACATGTAGCATCTAATTTATTTCAACGAAATAGGTACAGTCACTATTGCTAAGCCTAAACTGTAAAACTGTCTCTAATATGTTCAGAACTTCGCTTCAGATTCCTGTATTCATACCGTAGAACTGAGCAAATGAAGTAATTTAAATTGTTGATTGATATAATATGTTTATGTAATATTACACTTTCTTGAAAAGGAATTTTAAAAAGCTCCAAAATTGATATAAGTAAATTGTTCTGTCAAACGTGTAAGTAATTTTACCATTGTTCTCTCCGTTCGGGGTCATCAATTATGGAGTATTATATATACTTCAGAAAAAATATTTCTTCAGGCCTCCGTGCATAATGAATGATTTTACATTCGTAAAAATCGTTTCAAAACACTCATTCGTCTTTGATAGAAATTCACACTAGTATTCTGAAAATGAGAGCTCGGCTTCCAGCCTCTGACTTCAAACATTACTCGCACTTGCAAAATAGTTATTATCCTTACAAGTACGGAAAGAGTACCTTTCCTGCATGCGAGAATCAAGATTTTTTAAATTGTAAAAAAATGTATGTAGCACTCTTGGACAAACTTTTGCGTGCGGAAATCACTCACTTGAAGTGACTTCAGCGTGTGTGAAAGTTTTTCCTACACTAGTGCGAGAAAATGACACCTCTCATACTAAATTGGGTGCGGGCCTAGGGTGAATCACACACGCTTTTTGTATGAAAATACAGTTTTCTGTCTTGTGATACCAATAACTGTATCATAACATTGTCTTTAGAATCTAATCAAATTGACAAACAAAACTTAAAAGGGGACTGAACATTATATTGATTTACACCAGGTACTCAATCAAGCTAAGCTCATATTTTTTACCCATAAATCGGCCTCCATTCCTCAGTCACAAGTCACAGGTTGGTGTGATTAGTTATCTCAGTTGATTCAGTTGACATGTTTTTCAAATTTTTTAAATAGCAAAGGCGTCGCTAGCCATTGTGTCAGAACGGAGCATGGAGCAAGATGATAGAGGATGGAATAAATGAATATTTGGAACCTTTGGTATGAATAATTTTCAGGAAATATATAACCAACATTAATTTCACTCGACGCGCATGTCGCCAACAAAGTTGACATCCTCAGGAACTCATAGGGTAGGTAGTTTCTATTTCTTCAATGATATGAAAAATATAAATTGCTGATGCAATGATTAATATTTGGGATAGAATGTATTTATTTTTATACGAAAAAGTTAAAAAATGAAATATCTAATCATTTCTTATCATCATTCCTTATCATTTAAAGATGTCGATCGGTGAGTTCCCCAAGGATCCATCTTAGATCCTCTGATATTCTTGCTATACATCAATGATCTTTCGTTCCATACTAACGCTGATTACACTGTATTATATGCCGACGACACTACTCTAGCAGCAGATGCTGACACCCCTACCGAGCTTGCCTATAAGCTTAACATTCTGGATGAAAAATGTATACTGTGGTGCAAAAAAAAACTTTCTAATAGTAAATTGCAATAAAACTGTAGGAATGCAGTTCTCTTCTAGGAATCAGTTCACTGTCAAAGTAGAAAGCGAGAATGAGTATTCATCTATCTACTGAAACAAAATTTCTACGAGTGATGGTTGACAGTAATATGAGTTGGATATCTTCATTGACTATGTCTGTAAAAACTAAACAGTGCTTACTATGCTATACTGCAACTAAAAAACAAGTTCATTACTGAACAGCTCCTCCAAGTCTACTATCCACTCGTGTATTCCACTATATCCTATAATATCATGCTATAGGGAAACGCAACTAGCGCATCCAGAGTATTTATTTCACAAAAAAGGATCATCAGGTTGATATTTAACTTAAATTTCAAGCAAACACATAGAGATCATTTCAAAAACCATGGAATTTTAACATTATCTTCAATATACATCTTTAAATGTATTTTGAATGCTAAAAAACATTTTTCTGAATTTTCTAAAAACCAAGATTTTCATAACTATTCGACAACCCTTTATGAATCAAGTCCTCAGTATAATGGCATAAAGTTCTTCAATCATCTCCCATCTAAAAAATATCACAGATCTTAAAATCTTCAAAGGGCGCCTGAAGAAATTTTTAATAGAAAAGTGTGTGTATAGCATTTCCAGTGATTTTATGTGCTGATGTATGTATACTTTTTTTAATTTTGTACTATTTTCTCACATGACATGTCTTATATCATCATTGTATGATCAAGAAAGATGAATAAATTTTATTATTATTATTCACATTTCACAATCCAAACAAGTTACTCTTACAAGTTACGTTTTAAGATTAGGCTCATTCTTACATTCTGACAGCTATATGTGACTGACAATTGGGACAATTTCTCTTATTACCGCCCTGACCCATTGACGTTATTATTTTTTTTTGTTCTTCCATACGTATCCGTAATAGCATTCATCTCGATCAATTAAATGCAGTGGCGTATTGACGGGGGGGCAGGGGGCCTGTCCCCCCCCATCAGCCTCACAAAGATTAATTTCTGTATCGCATCTGATTAACTATCAGGCGAATTCGCGAAATTCGTAGGCAACGAATCTTTTTTCCCTAACATTAATCGATTGTTGCAATTACTTGCCACATTACCCGTTTCAACTGCATCAGCTGAGAGATCTTTTTCGACATTGAAGCGTCTAAAAACATATCTTCGAAACACGATTGGGCAGGTATTAATTTTTATTGATGATTTGGAATTTAACACTGAAACTACATAACTCTTCATTTTAGAATCGTCTCAATGGGTTAGCAGTCCTGAGTGTCCATCGCCAACAAGAAATTAATACAGAAAGAGTTCTAGATATTCTTTGCAGACAAAAAAATAGGCGCGTACAAATACTTCTATGAAAATGTTAAAAGTATTGTTACGAGATTGATAAAAGCCCCCTAGCTGCGCCGCTGAGTCCATTCCACGGACGCCTCATCCATAATTAGTTCCAAGAAGTGTTTATTTGGATGGATCGTTTTCTGTAATGCATGAATAGACTAGATAACGGAGCTGCCGCGTCATCGCTCAATTCCTGGAAATGTGTAGAAGTTCTCCGTTTTGAGTATTCTCGAATCTTCGCGTTTAATCCAGTCTACTCGATGAGCACCTATATAAACGGAGACGTTTGACTGGGAAGGGAGTTTTTATGAAGAGAATTATTTAAGAAGATTAGAAAGTGATAATTAGCAGAAGTGTTTGGAATATTTAGCTAGTTGTATTGTTGTATAGATATATCTAAGTGTTTTATTAGTCAGTGAAGTGTTGTATGTTTATTTATAGTGAAGTTAGAAAATAAACAGTTTAGTAGTGTGCTCGGCCTATTATTTAGCAAAACGTAACAGTATTATAAATGATTTATAAATAAAGTAAATTTTTTATATTCCATCTATCGGGCCCCCCCATAAGAGTTTTGTAAATACGCTACTGATTAAATGCAGTTAGATAATTCGTTCACAAAATATGTATGTAAAATAGTCATATGATATGTTTGTTACTTGAACCTTGAACTTATTTGAATTGTTTCTTAAATGTGTTTGTTGTTTATTACCTGTCTATGTATTGCAACAATAAAAACATGTTTCCTTGTCCGTATTCCTGAGAATTTAAACAAATAAATTGATGTTTTGTATCATTTCTATCAGTAATTGCTTGTAATAAGCTTATAAACAAGCTAGTTATTATTAAAAATAGAATATTGTCATGAGTTACTGCAATAACCTTGATACCGCAAAGGGTGATACTGGAAATTAAATCAGATATATTCAAATAGATCACGGCAAAAATGTGCATATTTGAAATAAAAATCTGTATAAAGGCGTTCAGGAATTTGGGTAGGTCGATACAGTTAGTTACACAAATTAATTCACGGTAAAATTGTACCTATCTTAAGTTCGATACAAAGCAATACATTTTATTCATGCAGAATGGCTCTCAACAGTATTTTATTCCTAGAATTTGAAAACTATTGCTAAATATCTACTAAAGTACAAAATCATGGATGTGATAATAAAAACACGATTGGTAAGTTTTCCGGATAAACCTATACAATAGGTACTCCAACAGAAAAAAACTACTGCCCCCTATGGCCTTTGAATGATATCTGTTAGATTCTTTGCGAATTTTCCTGAAAGAACTGCTCATAGTCATAAATTAGCACAGGCCAGCAGAATTGAATAATAATGTATATTTGGGATAGGAATTCCTAAAATGAACACTGAAATAGGTAAACAGCGCCATCTATAGTTTCATTATGATCTCATAAATATATACAATCCTCTGGGTAGACAAGTGGCTGTTGGCTTCTGGATCGCATCGGACAGACTTTCGAGGCCCCAGTACGCGTACCTTCCATTCCTCTGGTTCCCTTTTTTCGGGTGCCTGCCTCCGCACCTAGAGTTGTAATGTTGAGGCACCCTGAGGTGGCTCCCCTCGAATGGGTTCCAGAGGTCCCTGCTTCGGTAACCCTCACTAGTGAAGTCTCTTAGTCGACTTTTACGATACCTGGGATCAATTAGACTAGCAAGCTTAGGCAATCAAATGGGGGTGAGCAAATTGCACCAGTATATTTTTGGAATACATTTCACTAAGTATATGTAGTGATCACAAACCATTGTTGAGTGATTTTGGCAGAGAAAGGAACTCCAATAACGTAGCTTATGATTTTGATTTGGAGTGTGTGAAATCAGCTGATAATATTGCTGACGGACTGTCAAGATTGCTCTTATAAAAAACTGAAAAAGACTTTGCAAATTAATTTTCATATTGTCACTATGTGCAAGAAATTTTGCCAATCAGTTTCCAAGAAATAAACTTGGAAAGTATCAGGGATCCGTCTTTAAGTAAGGTCATTCAGTTTGTACTTAAGGGCTGGCACAACGAAAATGTTTCTGAAGAATTCTCACCTTTTGTCAGACGGAAGAATGAGTTTACGATAGAACAGTGATGTCTTATGTGGAGCTAGATAGTAGTTGGTCCAAAGAAATTCCGAAGTATGAAAGTCACCAAGGCATAGTGTAAACCAAATCGTTAGCTCGTTCTTACGTCCGGTGGCCTTCAATTAATGAATATTTGGAAATTCTCATAAAAAATGTACCGCATGCCAAAAATATCACGCAAATCCCGAAAATTCGGAATTGCAACCTTGGAAATAATCAGAACAAGTATGGTGTCGGTTAAATTTGGATTTTCTTGCACCAATTTTCAACACTTAATTTTTTATAGTGGAAGATTCCTCGTCAAAATGGATAGAATGTTACCGAATGCAAAATATCACATCTGATGCGACAGTTAAAAAATTAAGAGAAATTTTTGGGCTATTCGGTTTCCCCAAAACGGTGTGCACCGACATTGGTCCAACTTTTTCTTTCAATAAATTTGTACAGTTTTTAAAAATGATTGTTAAAAAACATTTTACCATTCCCCATATCACCCACAAAGTAATGGGCAAGCAAAATCGGCTGTCAAAATTATGAAACAGGCAATAACTCGAACAAGGGTCCAAAATCCAAATGAAAATTTTTACACAATCATAAATCGATTTATGTTTTCATATCAAAATACTGAACAAAATACCACCAATGAGACTCTAGCAAAAAAATTAATGGGGTGAAATTTAATATCCAGATTGGATTTGTTTTCACCACTTAATAAGGACAGAGTAGAAACCAAACCAAAATGGTCAAATTGAGAATTTCAGAGGACACAGAGAAGTAAATATTAAAGTAGGGGATAATGCTCTTATAAAAGATTGTCATGTAGGACAAAATTCTTGTTGGATACCAGCAATAATGAAAAAAAAAATATTGGGAAATCGAAATTTCGTTGTTAAAACAGAAAATGATATAGAATATAAAAGGTATGTCGACCAAAGTTTGTCAAATGAATCTGTTAAAAGGGATGATAATGATTTATCACATGTGGATTGTACAGAGGATGATATACCGGATGAGACGGAAAATCGTTAATTGATTCTCCATATGAAAAATTGTATGCAGTTCATTTCTTCATGTGATTCAGTGTACAAAGTCCATTAGGGCTTTTTGAAAATTCGCCTGAGTATACAAGGCTGAGACCGAGAGAGGTTATTCGGAAGTCAGAAAAATTCTTATCTGATCGAGGGCTCAGTTGAAAAGAAGAATGATATAACTAATATTTTCATCCTAGGCTGACCCAGTATGCTGTTTTTTTGGAATATCACAAAAATATAATCTTGAAGTATTCGCAGTTGTATTTCAAATGATTGAAATCGACTTATTTAGTTGAAATAAGAGTTTAATTTCCGAAGATAGAACAATTATGAAGCTCATATGTTGATTAAAAGCAATTGAAAGTTTTACAAGGCGAACCTTTGAGCCCAATAATTTTCCCACTGTTTATATTGAAATTTATTTTGTAAATATGGGATGCGTCGAGGTCAATATATCTGGTAGTAGAGATCTGAACTTGTTGCTGTATGCTGATGATCTGGTTATTCTGTGAACACGAAAGAAAAAAAATCGTAGTTTTCAGCAGGGGTGGATTTGCCAATAACAAAATAGGCCGACTACTCCTGAAGATAATATCAAAATTATCTACAAACCCAGTAATATCTCAGATCTGCAGAAGATAATCGGGATCCAATCTTAGTTTTAGAGGTTTATCGTACCTATTCCTTCCTTGCACTTGTGGAAGCGTAATTATCGGAACCATAGGTTAAAGAAACAGGAGATGGAACACGACTATACAAATTAATGTACGCGAAGCCTGCCAAATATTTAGAGTTAAAGCTTAGGAGTGGGGAGCTGCACAGAGTCGTATTCAGGAAAAAATTTCAGTAATTTCGTCCGAAATTGTATCTTCATTAATGAAGATGGTTTTCTCAAATTTCATATAATGCGTGTTACAGAGACAAATTGTGTGGAGTTCGATAAAATAATACCAATTGAATCATACAGTTTGTTTCTCTTTTTACCGTTGCGACAGTAAAATTGGGATTTTAAGTGCAGGATTTCTATTATATTTAGGATGATATGCCATCACCATGATCATTGGTGGTGGTGGTGGTGGTGGAAGTGGTCGTGGTGTTAGTAGTAGTAGTAGATGTAGGGTGGCCGCTACTGCAGCCAGGCAAGTAAGCCCTCATGGGCCCTTTTTACCATTCCCTTGTCTCCTCATCCATGACATGCTCTCAAAATAACCTCTTTCTCCTCAAAATCATTTCTAATACTATATGTGTGAAGGTGTGGGTGCTTGTCAAGGGAGCGAGTTCATTCAATATGCCTATTCGTGGAAGTCCTGGTAGGGCTGGTTCTCAGTCGGGCGGTGCTGCGGCCGCGGGTGATTCTATCTCCCGCTACCAGACCCGCAGTATCCGATCCGAGGCCCCTCCTTAGCTTCTATTGGAGACTATTTCTCCAGTTCTTACCGCGAGTTCCTTCCATCCTCCTCCTCGTGAAAGTCCTGGTAGGGCTGAGTCCTGATCGGGTGGTGCGGCGGCCGCGGGCGATTCATTCACCGGCTATCAGTCTCACAGTACCCAATTCAAGGCCCCTTCGTGGCTCCCACCGAAAACCAGATATTCCAGTTCCCACAGCAAGTTCCTTCGATTCGCTTCCTCGTGAAAACACTGGTAGGGCTGGTTCTTAACCGGACGGAGCGGCGGCCGCGGGTGATTCATCACCGGCTATCAGTCCCGCAATACCCAATCCGAGGCCTCTCCTTAGCTCCCACTGAAGGCAGATTTTCAAGTTCTCACATCCCTCTGTAATGTGTGTGAGTGTGTATATTAAGTGTCGGCGGAACATGTGTGTTTTTGACGTCGGTGTAGGGTAAGCTAAGGCCCACGAGTCGCTACTCCCGTTGGCTGCAACGTCTCAGCCACCCTTGGGGTGGTCGTTGTGTTAAATGTTTGTTTTCCAACCAGGCGTCGTAAGTTCGATCCCCACCGCCTGCCACTGAGCTAAAGTGGTTCGGAATCCACTTTTATTTAAGTTGTAGGTCCCAGATCTCCGTTACTCGACAATATCTGCTTTTGAGGTTTTTTTTCCAAATTTTTTTACAAAATCTTGGGCGTGTAATTTTATAATACAAACCAAATTTAAATTGCATACCTGAAAAATTGCCTCAGGTGTGTTTTGTCCAAAATATTTTTTCTAAGAATTACCTTAGTTTGCAAATTCATTTTTGATTCAACTGAAGATTGGCACAATACGATTGTTCAACACATTAAAATATGTGTTAATCCTCTATGCTTTTTCAGGAGCAAATGAAACTAGCACTCGGTTGTGATACTTGTGGAGGTGAAGACGCTTTAACTGCAATCTGTTAACAAAATTCGAAATCCATTAATCAAAGTATTATCAACATTTTTACAAGATATACGAAAATAACATAGAAACAGCGTGTCTCCTCACACAGAGTTTTTTCCTAAATGTAGTCGAAACGCGGATATTTCGAAATCGAAGGAATCTACATTGAAGTGTAATTGGCATACACGAGAATTTTCATACAGATCTTCTATATCGACTGCCATGGCACGTCTCCATAATTCTCTTCTTTCAAGATCGCGCGGAAAACTGAAATAGGTCATGGTAGTGAAATTATTTCATCTAGTAGAACAGTTGTAGGAAGATCTGATAAAGAACGAACACAAAATCGCATTATCAAATTAAAAAATTTATGGGGGATTTTGTGTTTATTCTTTTTCGGATAAAAATTTTAAAGAATCCACTTTAATCGGTTTTTGTTTATATTATGGCGAGTGAGAACTGCGAGCAAATTTAGGGAGGAATATCCCCATTACATTTTATCTGAATGTAATGTGATGTTATCGATAATTTTGTTTACATTTGAATCAATTTAGATTTGAAAACTAATAAAACCCATTGCAATTTTTTCTATTTGTTCGCACTATATGAGATGGCTTGTGGCAATCGAAACTAAATATTCGAATGAAATGAAAATACCATCACGGTTTATCAGGGTATGCAAGAAAACTGAAATGTTGTTAACTCTGATTGTGAAACAATTACGGTCCTGGTACTCTGGCCACTCCTGGTACTCTGGCCACTCTCATCAAAATCATAACAGACTACCGGAATAGATGAGTAGTTTTTATATTCTTCTTATAATTTGCTCTGGGGTAGTATCTGCATTGCTTCAAAACACACCATGACATTTTTTATCGATGAAGTTCACGAAACACATGAAAGAACACTTTTATAGTTAAACAAAATTTGACTTGTAATTCAATATAAACTCTAAATTGCGAAATCTGACAGCATGCACATCTTTCAAAGCGGTACGTTGGTAGGGATAAACGATTTGATTGGAGAATCTTCGGAGTGGGAATATCAGGGGAAATTGGCAGGGTGCGCAGTGGACCATGTTCTCCTGTTTCTTTAATCTATGATCGGAACCAAGAAGCGGTCAATTATTAAGAGAATCTCTAAACATAAAGCTAATTGTTGATTGGTACAGATTAATAAATCCTCTGTCGCTGAACATACATTCACAAAAACAGACCACCAAGTAAAATTTTATGAAACACAAGTCCTAGCAACTAGATCTTCTTACCATGCATGACTGGTTAGAGAGGCTATCGGGATCAGCAAGCATAAAAATAATTTCAACGAAATTGAAGATTCCATTAAATTTGACAATACCTAAATACCAACCTTAGAAAGAGCGAAATGTTTACCTGGCCCCTCAAACTCAATTACCCAATAGGCCTTTTCATTTAGAGGACAAACGAGTACTTTGTTTACCTGTCAGACCCAACAGCAGTGAAGGTAAATATTATTCGTTTTGAAGGATCAAAAATAATCTTTCCGAGTTTTCATTTATCCATCTAGTACTAGATAGATAAAATAAGGTATGTGGGCAGACGGTGCCATAAGCATGTAGGCCTCTCAATCGGGCCCGTTATGCACCCACCACTGCTGGGAAATGCTTCAGTTTTGAAGGTAACCTATCTCGCGAGCGAAAGAGGCCAGCCTTCTAACCGATACCACCCTCACACTCTCCGGGTTCAGTACGATGCTCCCGAGGTGTGCTTTCCGTATTGCTGCCACTGCCGGGCATTCCGTGAGGATGTGGATGTCTGACTCCTCATCCTCCAAGCACCACCTGCATTCGGTATCATCCGTGAAACCTAAAATGTTGAGGTGCCTGTTGAGATGGCAGTGTCCCGTCAGGAGCCCTGTCACTAATCTGATTTCCTTTCTGCTCAGTGTGAGCAGAGTCTTGGTCCTCCTAGTAGAAGGGCCTCCGATGTGGAGTTTCGATTGTCTCATGCCTGGTGCATCTTTCCATGTATCCTGGAATTTTTTTCCAGGATTTCCTTCATGGTTGAGATGCACCATGATCTAGAAACTCCTAGGATAGGTTCTGGTCCAATCGTTGGGCTTTTCGCACCTTGTCTGGCCAAATAATCAGCCCGTTCGTTTCCAGGTACTCCGGTATGACCAGGGACCCAAAGTAGCTTTACTTTATTGGCGAAAGATAGTCTTTGCAGATCATCGATGCATTCAGACACCAGCAGCGAAGTGACTCTATATGATGTGAGAGCCTTGATCGCCGCTTGGCTGTCGGTGCATATTGTGATTTGCTGGCCGCGGTAGCCTCTGTTGAGATTTTCTCTTACACGTATGACAAACATTTCTGCCTGAAATACAGTAGCAAAAGTTCCTAGAGCGTAACAGAGTTCCGCTTTCGGAGACTGCCCGTATACCCCGGCGCCGGCTGACTTACCCATCCTGGAGCCATCTGTGTACCAGATAATCCCCTTGGTAATAAGCAGGCGGTGCCCGATCCGCTCCCAGTCCTCTCTTTTGGGAATGACTGTCTGCGGCCTTTTACTGAATCGTATGGCAGGTAACGAACTGTCACCCGGCATTTCAAGAAGGGGACAATCCCTTACCGTTAGATTCTATAATCGAGAATGTCCATATATTCCCTCGCTCCGCCATTAGTTAGACGTCAATTATTAAGAGAATCCTCTGTCGCTGAACATGCATTCACAAAAACAGACCACCAAGTGAAATTTGATGAAACACAAGTCCTAGCAACTAGATCTTCTTACCATGCACGACTCGTTAAAGAGGCTATCGGGATCAGCAAGCATAAAAACAAATTCAACGAAATTGAAGATTCTATTAAAGTAGACAATACCTGGATACCATCCTTAGAAAGAGCAAAATGTTTATCTTAGAACTAGATTCCTGGTTAATCCAAGCTTAGGAAACATTATATTAGTATTTTTTTGAGCAGGATATGCAGCTTGTGTTCCCTGGCCTATTCACTCAGACCAGCTACGGCAAATGCGATTTATTTTCAAGGCACGTCTACTTGGGGCTTTTTTGCTGATTACATCATCAGCATATGCCAGTACTCTCGGAGAAGTGGCTCGACTGTCAGATTCCACAGAACCGGGTCCAAACGCCGAGTCCTGTGGGCAGCCCTTTGTAAGCCCCCCATTCTTTGTTGGCATATCGTGTACTATATTCAATAGATGTCTTTAGGTAATTCTTCACGAGTTTGGAGATATCCAATTCCATTAATTCTTTGGATCAGACGATTCTCCGCTTTTGGGAATGAGCCATTCGTCAAATCAATCCAGAATTTGTCGCTTCCCATCTAGCCATGAGTTAACTTTCTCCAGATGGTGGTGGGTGCTTGAACATTTTTCAACCAATTCTCATTCAACCCATTGGGGTCTGGAACAGCGAGGTTCTTCGATTTTCCAAAGCCTTGTCAAACTTCCTCCGGGGTTATCGGAATGCACAGATCATTTTGCATAGGCTGACGAAGCCTCTTGTAGAAAGCTTTGAACTACGCTAAGACTATATAGTATCTAAGCTGAGTCTTCGCGGAAACTTGGAAAAACAGAAAAGGTTTTTTGCGAAACGCCTTGTTTTTCGCGATGCTTCCTGCCTGCCTCACAATGACTTCTTTGAGGTCACCACCATTCGTATGGGAAACAGATATTAGATAGGTAAAAAATTATGGGTGATCGATGACCTGAAAAAAATTACTATGAAGTGGCAAAAAGTAGGTTGAGATAGCAAGTTAGTAGGATAGTAAGAAACTGAGTTTTGATTATCTCTCCGTAAGATAGTCACTTGGTAACTGAAACACTCCTCGTGTTGTAAAAATAGAGGTTTGGTATCGAGTTGAAACTCCAGTTCATTCTACTGTAGTGATTCAGTTGTATTTCGATGGAAATGACAAAATCCCTTTCTAATTTTCTCCGCACCTGACGGCACTGAATTGAAAAAATATTTCAGAATCAGATTTCCACTACTTTTGTGGTGACATTGCCATTCAAATGAGTAATTTTTGATTTGAACCAAGCTTCGATGATAATTCGGCAGGTGCGTTTTACTTCGCACAATATAACCTTTGACTATTTGACGCACTATTTTCAAGTTTATATGCATGATCATCAAATTTTGGTTCTAATCAGGATAGAAGTGGAATTTTGATACAACTGTTAGATACGAATCAATGTATCAGCGAAGGTCATGGCTAAAATCAAATTTTCAATTTCCTGTCACCTAGTACGGAGAAAATGAGAAAAGAACTACAACTGTTTTACTGCAGTAGAGCTATACAGAAGGAAACATTTTAAAGATATTCTGTTTTCACTTCTCTTGAATTATAATTCGAAACTTGGTATTAAAATTCAATTGTTTTTCAAATAAATAATAAAATAAAAAAAAAAATTCATTTGAAACGAGTGTCATAGGTCGTAGGTGGTAGTTTAATACTCGTAGCGGTGCGGTAGCTATAGGCAGAGACAGCATAAGCATGACAAGTTGACATCAAATGCATTATGGTATCAGGACTCCTACGAAACGCTCTGTATCTAGTATCCGAAACCTCTATACCCTTTACGCGACCACGGTACACCATCCTGATAGGCCATTACGAATCTTTCGGTCACCGACCTCAGCCTACTTGACCCTAGGAAAGCAAAGGTCAAATTTTGTAATAAGCCGATGTCTCCTATATTCTTGAAAAAGATTCGATTCCATGCGCTCGCTTATACCTACAGGAGTACTTCCGTAACCGCTGCTTTGACATGAGCTTTGTGCTGAACGGGTTTCACTTCGGTCATCTCGTTAAGTGTAGAAAATGAGAACAAGTTCATCGGCTGTAAGGGCTACTGCCTTAAAAAGAAAGACTTCGATCCTTACTTTTTCATGTCCGCAGACTAAACAGAAATAGGGATCTGAACTCTTGTTTGATGACTTTACAGACTCCATCCAGTACCATTCTGTTATGACATTCCAAACCCTGAAGTCCACGGCCTCCCCCATCTTCGGGAAAGTATAACCGTAGATCAGACGATTTAGGATGCAAGCTCGTATGAAGATGCATCATTTTATCAGATTTTCTCGCACAACGCATATCTACCACTTCGTTAACCGACTGAGAAAAACTTCTGACATAGCCTCAACCCGAAGATGAGATACATAGTCCCTTAGATTTTGGGCGGTAAATGCAGAATGCTCTGGAAATCTTTCACACCATAGAGCAAGCATTCTTGCCTTGTACCCTCTTCGGGTCGGCTCACCTCGTAGCAATGCTGAAGGTCGAATATCAGTTCATCCGTCCACTCAAAGCGTCTGTTGTCGCGGTTGTCATTGGTTGGCAATCTATTGTTTTGGGCCTCACCACCTTGCTTTGGGCCCCTAATTCAGGGTCTTTCTCGATTCAGAATGAAGAGATAGAGTACCTATACCGGGGGTTAACCTAGTATAGTACCCAGCTTTTCCCTGCCGGATGCACCCAGAGTTCTACATTACTGAATAATTCATCTTCTCAACGATTGTGGCCAGTACGGCTTGGGTTCTCGGAGTTCTTGATCACCCACGTCTGGAGAAATTGTAGTTTTATAGACTCCACGAGAATGTCGGCTTTGGCGCAATCAAAAGCTGAGGAGCCGAGAACAATACAAAATCATCAGTTTGGCGTTTAGTGATCAGAGTATTGACATTTTAAATTGTGTCTCCTCGCTCTTGAGTTTAAAGAACACTTCATATAGGCCCCACTATATAGAGATCCGCTCTAACCCAGCCTGGTTACTGGCGTGGATAGTGGGGACTGAGAAGGGGCGTGCACTAAGCAATACCTCCACCCAAAAAAATATATAATTTTCTATTCAATGAATGGCACATTGAACCACAGTAGAATCACATTTGTTGTCTGGCGGACTTCACAAACAATAATTATTAATAACTTTGGTCGATGAAGGATGGTAGACAACCGAATCCCGTCCTCACGTGGCATTCTCGTACCATCTGGAGAACAGACATGGTCAAACGTCTGTCATCTACAATAGAAGGAACTAAGGTTAATTGTGTCATTAGAAAAGTTATTGGGTATTTCTTGTATATTTTGAAGGACTCAAGGAAGGTTTGTACTCTACATTTCTTACAAATCCTATGTATGTAATACCTATACCACAGAACCAAATTGATAATACCCTATATTCCATATTAGTTTCAATACTGCTATTTCGAATGATTGCTGTGCAAATATTTTCACGAAAAAATCTGGTATTGGGAATCATAGTAACCAGATGAGCTAAAATGTTATTTTTTACTGCAGCATAAAATATCCGGGCGTATATTGGACATTGAAATTTTAGATTATTTCACTTTCGAATTTTGTTCTCTGTTCCTGTTTACAAATAAAATATCCAGCACCACCATGTAAATGTTTGTACTGGTTATCATAACACTAAATACAAATGATCTCAATGATTAGTTATAATCAAAAACAACACATAATACATTATGCATAGCTCGAACGTTAAAGATGAAATTATTTACCAGGATGTCGCAATTTTTGTTCGTAATAAGATAATCATCTCTCGAATGAGTAAGCAACTATAAATTTAGCAGTGTGCAAATATTTGGAACATATTTTGAAACCTTCTGCTTATTTTTTCAACGCAAATTACTTGAATAACAAGTGCATATGTAAAGCATATGACACTCAAATAATAACATTTTACAAACCAAACAGACCTGATTCTTAAACAATTCGGTAAAATGAATGAAATAATAAACAGAAATGCAATAAATACAATTTCAGAAAAAAATGATAATATCGTTCATTTCAACAAATTTCAAAGTTTGTTGAAACAAATATTCCATCGAATTTATATCATGACCAGGTTTCGGTACATACTGTAACGATTTCGAGACCGGCCCCGAGACCGGCCCTAATCTAATTAATTATGCACCCTCGTTCAACCACAACTGCATATCTACTGGCGTACGGATCGCCGAGAACAAGCTGGAATAAATCGATTGTTCGATACTATTCGAAGAGCCATCTAGATGAAATGTTCTATACTCCTGAATATTCGAGAGTCGTGAATGGAAACTGCTTGGGAGTATATAAGCGGGACAGTCAGAATAGAGAGTTACAGTTCCAGAGTTCGCTGATAGATAGCCACAGTAGAAATAAATTGAAATAGTAAACGTTTAGTGAATAATTGTTGTAAATAGTGTTTTAAATAAATTAGGAAAATTAGTTAGTGCAGTTTTACTACATTTGGTGTCAGAAGTGGGATGTTTAAAATAAACAAGTGTTATAAAGTGTTCGTCGCGTTGAAAAACTGATAGACATTTATCGCGCCTAATAGACAGTTAGTGAACCCGTTGAACATTTGAGTGCAAAGTGGACAGTTTTGCGCGTCGCGGGACAATAAACTGAAAACTTTTTGTGTGAAATAAATAATAGACTGATATTTCGGCAAAGACAATGAGAGACAAAATGTTTCCGAGAAGAGTTCACCTAGTTGACCTTAAAGTTAGTGAATTAAAGCAAGAGTTAGAGGAGCGTGAATAAGAAACAACTGGAAAGAAGGCCGTACTACAGAAGAGACTTTCAGATGTACTGATTGAAGAAGGAGAAGACCCCGAAACATTTTTGTTCGAAGTTTCTGGAGTCGATTTGAGTGCTATAATGAACAAACTCGAGGAAACCACGAATAGTTTGAAGGAGGAACTTCAACAAAATTCCGTAAGTCTGAAAGAACTTCAACAAAATTCGGTGAGTCTGGAAGAGAAACTTCTAGAAAATTCTGTTAGCTTGAAAGAAGAACTCCTCGAAAACTCGAAAAATCTAGAAGAAAAGCTTCAAGAAAATTCTGTCAGCCTGAAAGAAGAACTTCTAGAAAATTCGAATTGTCTAAAAGAGGAACTTCAAGAAAATGTGAAGAGCCTGGAAGAAAAACTTCACGAAAATTCGAAAAATCTAGAAGAAAAGCTTGAAGAAAATTCGAAAAATTTAGAAGTTAAGCTTCTAGAAAACACGGAGAATTTGAGAGAAGAGCTTCTAGAAAATTCGAGAAGCTTGAAAGAAGAAGTTTGCAGTGTGGCGAATCGGTTGGAAGAAAGAATGGGAACTGTCGAGACAGAAATGGAAAAATTGAAAGAAACAATAAGTGACCAAGTCAAAGACGGCATGGTGGAAGAACTCAAAAAAATTAAGGAAACGCTCCACGATGAAATAAAAGACGGAATCGAGACAGAAATCGGCAGAATAAAAGAAAAATTCAGTGAATTGGAAAAGCGAATGGATTCTGCGCACACCCCAGAAATTTTCAACAGAAATTCAATGCCGGATCTGAGTACTAACGTGGAGGAAGTTCAAAAAGACATTAAAGATTTCAAGGTCAGTACGGAACCAGGAAAGCTCTCATTGAAACCGCCTCAGTTCGACGGAAATACTCCATGGTCAAACTACCGCCGACAATTCGAAGCTGCTGCCAAAGCAAATGGATGGAATGCTGGGGAAAAAGCTTTAGCATTGACACTGGCATTGCGTGGCGAAGCAACAAATATTTTACAAACGCTCACCGCCCAACAACAGGAAGACCATGTCCAGACGACTGTTCGCACTGCCGACGAACAGAGGAAAAGGAGTCGACACTCTGCAGAACCACGGCGGTCGATGATAACTGGAATGACCACAAGATCCAGAAAGACCAAGAGAAAGATCCAGATCTTGGTTTAGTCATCGGCTGGAAGAAGAGTGAGCGAAGACCGTCGTGGCAGGAAATAGCCAGTTGTTCTCCAGTCGTCAAAACTTACTGGGCCCAATGGAACTCTTTCACCTTAGACAATGGAGTCTTGAAGCGTGTATTGGAGTCGGAGGATGGCGGGGAAGAAAGACGTCAGGTAGTAGTTCCCAGGAGCAGAAGACAGGAAGTGCTCCGAGAAATCCATGATGGGGTCACCGGAGGACATCTGGGAGTGACGAAGACCCTCCAGAAAGTTAGGCAACGGTTCTACTGGGCCAATTGTCAAGCTGACGTCAAGGACTGGTGCAGAAAATGTGCTGTATGCGCTGCCAGTAATGGGCCTCGAACAAGACCTAAGGCCCCGATGCGCCAGTACAATGTGGGCAGCCCATTCGAAAGGATCGCCATTGACATCGCTGGCCCGTTCCCACAATCTGAACACGGGAACAAGTACATCCTTGTGGCGATGGATTACTTCAGCAAGTGGGCCGAAGCCTATGCCCTGCCCAACCAAGAAGCCATCACCGTTGCCGACGTCTTGGTGAAGGAGTGGATTTGTCGATTCGGTGTCCCGTTAGAGCTGCATTCTGATCAAGGCAGGAATTTCGAGTCAAACCTGTTCCGATGGAATGGTGGAGCGGATGAATAAGACGATAAACCGCCACCTGTCCAAGGTAGTCTCTGACCACCAGAAGGATTGGGACCAGTACCTCCATCTGTTCCTGATGGCGTATCGTTCCGCAGTTCATGAGTCAACCGGCCAAACTCCTGCTTGTGTTATTATGGGCCGAGAGCTGCGACTTCCATGTGACCTGAAGTTTGGGACGCCACCAGGACAAGACACTGCGGGAGATGACTACGTCAGCAAACTGCGACAGAGAATGGACGACATCCATGAACGGGTCCGTTTGAACATCCAGAGTGCCAGCGACAGAATGAAGGAGACCTACGATATCAAGGCGGATGCTGGTGGATATCAGACAGGTGACCTTGTCTGGCTATACAACCCTAAACGTCGCCGTGGACTATCACCGAAACTTCGGAATTCGTGGGAAGGTCCATATAAGATCATGAAAAGGATAAACGACCTCGTCTACCGCATATATAAGCCACCACGAGGAAAACCTAGGGTAGTCCACTTCAATAGGTTGTCCCCTTACGCCGGAAACCACGACCAAGTCCGCACCGTCAGATCACCGGAGGACGAAATGACATTTCAGAGGTTCATGTCCCTGTACTCGAACGGACAGAAAGTTCAATATGGGGTAACCCGAGAGGAGTCACGAGATCTTTTCAAGGTGCCTGCCAATTACGCGTTAGCTCACTGTGTGGCAGAAGATCTCCAAATGTCCAGAGGCATTGCAGTAGTTTTCTCCAAGAAGTTCGGTCGAATCCAGGAACTGAGAGAACAGAACCCGGAAGTTGGAGGGGTGTTACAGCTGAGGAAAGGCCAGAGAAACATCTACTATCTGGTTACCAAGAAGTGTTCTCGAGATAAGCCGTCTTATGAAGATGTTTGGAAGAGCCTTACGAGATTGAGAGACACGATGCTGGACCAGAATATTGTAGACCTGGCAATCCCAAAATTGGCCTGTGGGCTTGATGGGCTGGACTGGAGAGTTATAAGAAGCATGTTGGAGACAATATTCAGATCCAGCGGCATCAACATTCTGGTGTGCTGCAACCATCTTCCTCGACCCAACTTGAAGACTGTGGAGTGCTACTTCCATCGAACGTCCAGGTGCAGACATGGAGAATCTTGCAGATATCTTCACACTCCAAAAATGACGTTTCGGGGCGAAACGTCTTTAAGAAGGGGGCAATGTAACGATTTCGAGACCGGCCCCGAGACCGGCTCTGATCTAATTAATTATGCACCCTCGTTCAACCACAACTGCATATCTACTGGCGTACGGATCGCCGAGAACAAGCTGGAATAAATCGATTGTTCGATACTATTCGAAGAGCCATCTAGATGAAATGTTCTATACTCCTGAATATTCGAGAGTCGTGAATGGAAACTGCTTGGGAGTATATAAGCGGGACAGTCAGAATAGAGAGTTACAGTTCCAGAGTTCGCTGATAGATAGGCACAGTAGAAATAAATTGAAATAGTAAACGTTTAGTGAATAATTGTTGTATATAGTGTTTTAAATAAATTAGGAAAATTAGTTGGTGCAGTTTTACTACAATACTGTTCGAAAGATATGTCTGTTTTTGGTAGATCATTTATTATAACATTGGCAACATTGCTAAAATATTCGTTAAATTCATCAGAGGAGATCGGACAATCTGACGAACTTGGTTGGTTTTTATTTTTGTTTCTGATAATATTCCACATAGCTTTTTGCGGGCACGGTGACTTAGTGATATATCTATCGTGTGATGCTTTTTTAGCCGATGATAATTTTTTGTTATATAAATATTTTTATTTTATTTGCATTTTTGAGGAAAGGCATTGCTTCTGTACAGTTCCCTCAAAAAGTTGAGAGTATCCCTTTCGTGTTTTAATTCAGGTGTGAACCATTCAATTTTTTTCTGTCTATTACAATAATGTTAATGAATTTTTCGAAACGGCACTCTACCATCAGATTATCATCATCGACGAAATTCCAGTCTACGTCCTGTATGATTGAGTTTGGGTTGAATAATCCAATGTCACTAATAGGTCTATAATTAACTTTTTCGAATCTACTGAAGGAATCATTCTAGATGTTCAAGAGGATACCTAGGTGATCAGAAAACTGAGTTTCAATTATTGAGCATTTTTGAATGTTATTGTTGGTTGTGAAAATATTATCCAAACAGTTCTTTTGACGAGTTGATTTATTGTTTGTATGGATGAATCCATATGAAATGAAAAGATTAACTAGTAGTGGTGCATTTTTGTCTGATTCATCAAAAAATAGCCCCTTGATAACCCTTTGATAGCCCTTTAACAAAAATATCACTTGCACAGTACTGACAACGTCGTATTGTGTTCTTCCTAGTTTCCTTCATCTTGTTATACTTACATTTGACAATTTCATTGATATTAATTACAGTTGAGAATTTCAATTCAAATGAATTTGAAACTAATGATAATATGAAACCAATCCCTGTACGAATTGTTTTTTGTTTGGCTCGATATTACCATATTATGTTAAATGGCATGTGTTGAAAATGAATTAATTAGCAGTCAACTGGTTCAATTTCACTTAGTTATAATTTTTATATTTGTAGGGTAAGGGGGTACTGCCATACATTTTTCAAAAAAATGCAAAAACTATAATTTCCCCCCCAAAAAATGTAGTCCAATATTATTTTTTTGATGTTTCAAGGAATCTGTAAAAAATTTCCCCATCACGTATCGAAGGTCTAAACAAGCTTCAAAGCTGAGTCGAATACTTGGTCCTCAGTAATGAAGTTTGTTATTATTTTTGAAGATCCCCGTTAATTCTCGACGTTCATCCTAATTTTCACTCGAAACATATATAGATTACCATCACTCTAAAACGAGGAGATAAATCAAAATACGACAAAGCAAGTTCATACATAGAAAATCAAATGAATTCTGGTGAAAAGCTCATGGTTGTATAGCTGAAAATAGGACGTCTCAGAGGTCGCGTTCCTTTCAAGTCAATATGTTTGAATGGAGCATGGAGTTGATCGACACATTTTATTTCCTCTCATCTCTCAAGTATCTTCTACGACTATCATAATTTTGTATATTCTGGTTGCTATTTGACGTACCTATATAGTTAGTTTCAGGGAATGAATGAAAATAGAACATATTTCAGTGAGGGGACTGTGCAAAGATCTCCGCATTGAACTCTTGTTGTAACAAACTAAATCATCCGTAATATATACAGGGTAATTGATGTAGGCCGCGCATTAGAAGTTTCTCAACAGGGTATTCCAAAAGTCGGTACCAACTTTTTTGTTTTGAATGGAAACCTACATTTTTTTGTCATGGTTCGATTGGCCTTCTAATTATAACTTCACCTGCTCCCATATGGTACAAAATTGGACCTTTGAAGGAACATCAGGTGTTAGCCTGGACTACCAGCTAACTACTCCATTAATTTGGTTTCCTAATTTTGAAAGGTTTGCGGGCTACAGGTGTTTTTCTAAACTACTACAGCGGTAATTTTTTGCACAAAAATGGAAATATATCAAAAACCGTAATAGCTAAGTTAACATAATTCAGGTTGTCTAAAGTCATAATTAAAAGGTCAATCGAACCATGACAAAAAAATAGGTTTCCATTTAAAATAAGAAAGTTGGTACCGACTTTTGTAATACCCTGTATAGCTGTAGGGCTGATAAGATTTGGGATAGAACGAACATTGCAAGTTAAAAAACTTCTGATGCACGGCCTACGTAAATCATCTTGTATACAGTGTCATCGTTAAAGTCCGCATCATATGGGACTTTTTTTTATTACTCAGTTATTGCAAATTTAGAGTTCGTGAACAGTTTTTGCTTTGGAAATAATGCAAAATGACGTTTACGATTGTTTTCCATCGATTGGCTACACCTGTCAAATTTTACATTTTTTCAAAAAAAATTCAGAATGTTAGGTTATTTTCTCAACTTTTCGAAAAATATTGTATGAAAAAGATGTTAATTTTTCGGTATCCTACCCACCTACCAAATCTGAACCAGTTTGAAAAACTTCGATTTTTTTCGCGTTTTCTTAACCTTACACTTTTTCGGATAATTTAAATGTAAAATCTGAAATAACCAGTTGAGATGTAATCCTATCTGCTGGAAGGATTTTTTCTGTTTAAAAATGTTTCTACTTGTATATTTTCAAAAAAATACAAATATGCTAAAATAATTATGTTATAGTTGATGCAAAGTGGCTCTAGTTTCGAATTATCGAATTTTTTTCTAAAGCAATTGACCTAAAGTATTTTCTACTTCACTGATGTATTGTGATTGAAATGATTGAAGCAAATTTTGCTATGGAATATTGAAACTAGAGCCACTTTGCATCAAGTATGATGTTATTTTCTTAGCATATCTGTATTTTTTTGAAAATATCCAGTTAGAAATATTTATAAACAGAAAAAATTCTTTCAGCAGATGGGTGTATTACATCTCAACTGTTTTTTTCTATATTTCGTCAAATTCAAATTATGCGAAAAAGTGTAAGGTTAAGAAAACGCGAAAAAAATTAAAGTTATTCAAACTGTTTCAAATTTAGTAGGTGGGTAGGAAACCGAAAAATAAACAACTTTTTCATATAATATTTTTCGAAATAATGAGAAATAACCTAACATTCTGAATTTTTTTTGAAAAAATGTAAAATTTGACAGGTGTAGCCAATAGATAGAAAATAATCGTAAACGTCATTTTGCATTATATTCAAAGCACAAACTGTTCACGAACTCCAAATTTGCAATAAGTGAATAATAAAAATAAGTCCCATATGATGCGGAGTTTAACGGTGACACTGTATTTGAGGAAGAACCTCCGATCAAATAACACAACATAGATGATTAACTCGCCGCACACGCATTAAAATTTGAATGTAAGGAACATCTTCCCCCAACGGCAGTGTCGTGCATTGTTAACAGAAATATTGAGGTTCAATAAAATAGAAATAATGGAAATCCAATATGGAATAGAAATCTGAAATCATGATGGAATAATCTCCACAGGATTTCGAGAACAGCCGATGCTCAATTCGGTTTCCCTTTCCCGATAGTTACGACACTGGTAGCTTACCTATGAAATGACATATTTTAATTTACAGCTTCAAATGGTCTTTTACACATTTCACAATGCTTCAACCATTGTTTAATAATAAAAACTAACGATAGTTAAACACAAATTAACTCATAATTTGCCCTTTATTCTCGAGAAAACACTCCAATAAGCCAAAGACGAAAAAACAGAGATGTTTTATTGTTGTTCTGTCATATTTGACATTCAATATTCCAAATGCAGGGTTGCTATATCGACAACGAAAAATCTTCGTTCGGCGATGGAAATACTATCGATTTTACTTGCTCCCAACAAGCTGCAATGAACGTTTCAATGGCCTTCTTATTGCTATATATTTCATCCAAGACAGTATTTTTGGGTTTTCGTTGCCATGAATATACCCAACGCAGATATCAAAATTTAGCTGACGTGCTTATTGTGTCCTTAAAAAATTGCGACATGGCAATAATGTCATGATTTGAGGGATAACATTATAAAAAGATGTTATCTTCAGTTCTATTTGAGTATTACTCATATAGGTTGTGTTACTTGATCGGAGGGAAGAACTAAATTAAATGCACTACTGCACCGCGCAAAATTATATGGATTGCTACACAGTCACTTCAATGAATAATCCAAGCAATCGAAACGACAAGAAAAATTAAATCCAATGAATAGACAGACATCTAAAAGAAAAGTTGGTAATCAGTTTGGAATTCAGGTATTTCGAAAACCAATCCAAGTTATATGTTCATTAAAAATATTGTTATCCAAACATAGTTGCGAAAATATTCCAACGAAATCGCTCGATGGAAATATCTAGAAGGTAGTCACTTGGTAACTGAAACACGTCTCGTGGTGTTACAAATGTGGTTTAGTATATTGAAATGGAACAATTAAACGAATGAAAATGACCACGCCCTCACTTTCTAGTCTGCTTATGTATCTATATTATGCAGCCCATATAATTAATCTGATAGCCACTATATTTTTTGCAGTCACTCATACTTTCTAGATGTTTATTACAATACAATACCTAGGTCAACATCGCAAATGTTGTCTATATTCGAATGTGAAACTAGCGGCCAAGGTAAAAAAATTCTCACATTTTTTTATGATGAAACTGGTATTCCACCTTGAAATATAAAAATAATATACAATTGTATTGATTATCATCCAATGCAATAATTATCTGTCTGGCATCTAATTACCATGCACCACTCCTAAATCAATCGTTGCAACCAACAGCCAATAGCTTATAACATTGCAAAAAGTAACAATCTTTCGTGGAAGGACAATGTAAAGTTCATTGCCAAAACACTCTTGAAAACTTGACTAGGTATCTGTTTTATGTCAATAACCACTTTATATCCTGTCAGCTCATAGTAATTTATGTATGAGGCAAGATACGACCTAGTCTGTATATACTCATTTATTGAATTAGTGTCAAATCATTCACAGACAATTTTTTCCATTATTAAAAAATCAATATGACTCATCTAAGAGTAACCTGAATTCATTCTTCCCTGAACTCAATTGCACTAAAAACACTGAATTAATAAAAATCACTTTTTCTGCTACTGTGTGGTGTACTTCGAAAACCAGTAGGTATTTAATATGATTGTGCTTCGATTAATGGAACCAAAGTTTTCTCTAAGCCAGTTTATTACTAACTAATTTACAATAAATCGAGGTGGTCGGTAGCGACGCGGTTAGATATCGCCCGTTGAAACTTCTCCTAGCGCTTGGTGAGGTTCGAATCCTGATAGTAAGAGGACTATTCTCAATTTTATCGGAGTCCATAGGCAATGTTATTTGTCCAGACCCCAATCCTGACGTCTGGTGCTTGCTTGGATTGCTGCCTTGAGAAGAAATGCTCCTATCTCCGCTTTCTCATGATCGCATACTGAGCAGAGAAGGGAATTTGAACTCCTGATGACTTTACAGGCTCCATCCAGTACCATTCTGTTGTGTAGACACTCCAAACTCAAAAGTATCTTCCCGTTGTCTGGGGAAGTATAACCGTGGAACGAACGAATTAGGATGCAAGCTCCTATGAAGATGCATCATATGTTTTCTGTGGCATCATTTTTCGAGTTTTCTCTTCCTGAGTCCATTCCATCATTCGGAAGGTGTAATGTAGAATCGAAACGGCAAGTATATTAGTTGCAGTAACTTTGATCTTCTCCAACAAAAGGTACAGCACCTGCTCCGAATGTGCCTTCTTCTTCCAAACAAATTGAATGTATCCTTAATTGAAACGATCTAATTCTGAATTGTAAACCGATGAAAATTCTTAATATTTTTTGTTTTTCATTTCATTATCAATTTCAAAAGAATATAGGGTTAGTTGAAATTTGCAAATGAAATCCCTGTTTGATGATGGTGATCCCCCCTTGTCTTTAACTCTTTATGATTTTTTAAAAGACTTCCACGGAAATTTTTTCTACAGGCGTGATATTTTTTCCATCATATCTCTTCAATACCTTACTTGTTGATTCTAATTGTTCATCAAGGAAATCATTTTGAAATAACCGAAACTGAGGCACCGGTAACTCAAATTCAAAGCTTACATCATTGATTACAATATCTACATAAAAAGATTCGACATTATTTGAGTTTTGATTCAAATTATATAGTAAAATAATTATTTCTTTTATTTTTATATCCAGATCTCGAGTTGTTTTTATTTCTGTGCCCTTACTCCACACTTCGACAAATAAAATTTCGATACATGCATGATGGTAGATGCATATGTACCTTACTATATACGTCACATGACAGTGCTTCCTTCCTGGCTGCTGGCTCTGTTGTGGAAGTGGAAGGCCTGGCAAATGGTTGTATTTTCTGAATTTGTCGCCTAGGTCTGAAATGTCTCTCTACGGCACGATCCTACATAAACAAATATATCTGATATATCCACTAGATGTTATAACGTCATCCCACACAATCACTGGCATCAGAGCATAAATAATAAAGTAAATAGCCATCCGCGCAAAATACCATCAAGGTCATACAACTTTAAAGGTTAATTGTTTGTAGTTGTTGTTAATTTATAAATATTTAGTTCTTGTGCCTGTGAATACACTCTAAGTTATTTTGATCTTTTTTTTTCCGTTGTGCGAGGCAGTAAATTTTCAATCTCATCTAAAATATTACTATTATACAGTACAATCCAATTAGGGGGAGCCACCACGTAATTCTCACCAATACATCAATCCAGTGGCGTCAATTGGTATATTTAAAGGGACATATAATGATGGTGAAACTGGCTTCATCTTCAACCCTCCACCAATCCTTACCATGAAATTTTGAAATGGGACCGAGTAACACATTAAGGAATTCAGAAATACCTTCAAATCACCATCCAACCGTATACATAAATTTTTCAGGTACCGATAAAAAGAGGAGAATTTTTTTTATGAACTTCAAAGTTCAATTTTTTGGGAGGCAAAAACATACGAGGTCATTATGTTTCATTGTACGATGAATACATTTTTATTTGTACGATCATTATATTGTCATGACAAAGAATCTAGACTCAAGCTGAAGAAAAAATCGAGAGCACGTGCTTGGGAAATTTTTGACAGTATTATATAAATTCGATTCAGTTCAAGAAGTGTTTCGAAAAGCTTCAAACAAGTGAAACGAATAATTTCGTTCAGAAAATAACTGATTTCCCTTATGAACAGTGAATTTCACATCTGACATCTATTTGTGTGATATTCCTGAGGAGGACACTATTGCAAGCACTGATTGTAATCAAGCATGCAATACAATCTCCTATATATCTGATTGGGAATGGCCACCTGCCTATATGACATGTTTCAAGATTGTTACCTCGCATCAGTGATAGGATAGGTCAGGCAACATTAGAGTCGTCCAACGAACGATAACGCCCAAACCTCAAAAGCAAGAAGCAATCCTTGGCAGCACAGACTCCGGGAAGAGCAAATTCATAAATTCGAACAAAGTTCGAAAAGTTTCAAAAGCTTCAAACAATTGAAACGCATACCACCAACGGTATAAACTTTATTGTAATTGCTTCAGTATATGGGCTCACGGAGCAATCCGTGGTAGCCAGAAAACAAAGAAATTAGTAGAAATATTTTTATTGCAGTCTTAGTAACCACGGGACCATAGTTATTTTTGTCTTCTTTTGTCTTTCAAAAGTGTCAACTGGACTATCCTTCTTCACATCTTCTTTAATTTTTTGTAGTTTTTCTTCCTAACCCCTAGTTCTGCCACTCATACTCATATCAATGTAATTTTTTGTCCACATTATCTTTTCACTTTTCGAAGTTTCGACCCCTTGGAAAATAGAACATAATGATAACGACACGTTATCATCTGGGCTGTCACTTCCGTTGTCTACAAGTTCTTGACTTCAAGAACTTCAGATGAGGGAACATCGCCATCTGAAGAAAACTAAACTTCTACTTCTCCAGGAATATCACTGGAAAAGTTGGAACTACCCTTATTGTTATCATCAAAGTCGTCCTCGTCGGTTTGCATATTTATCTCAGGCGGAATAATGATTATTTCAGACTCATGGTTCGAAGAGGAAACTTCTTCCATTGCTTTTCTGAATGTTTTGGAACGTTTGCCAAAAAATATTTTGAAAAAATTGATTGGAAAGCATAATAATTGTCAAAATCTAAACAAATATTTCGAATTCACATACCTTCCCATTGTAATGAGCAAGCTACCGTTTTTTTCAGCTTTTTTCGGAAACTATGGAAAAATGTTTGTCCCAATATTATAAATAACTGGAAATATATTCATACACACCTACTCAAATAAAAAAAAATAAATAACGTAAGTATACGATGTGTCACAACTCGTTTACAAAACCTCTTCAATTGTTTTAACCGGCAAATTCCCCATCTACAAGTAGACCTTGGAATTACGGGCTTCCTGTATATTGCAGAATACTACCCAAAAAGTAGTTTGTCAGAAAATTCCAGTAGATAGCCTGGGGAGATAATAATTCGTGGTATACTGAAATAAGTAAAGTGGGAAGTAAAGTACGAAGGCGTAGAAGGGCCTCTACTATTCAAATTTTCAGTTTTTTTAATTCCGAGATACTAAGTCAGAATTCTGACTGAGTGTCCCAGAATATATTCGAAGCGAATGTTTATTAAACTTTATTAATTTCTCAGATCACTTTCTTAACTTTTTTGCTCATTTCCTCCAATTCTGCCGAATATCAGATTTTTTACCTTTCCCTTTGTTTGTGAAATAGTCTAATAAAATTCCACTCATTATTGAATGTATCTCATAAGTCTGTCTTTTATTTCGGAACTCAACAGAATTAATTAAAGAAAACACCACTCCTCCTGCGGACTCGTTGTGTTTTTCTCAGAGCAATTCAGTTTTGTCCAGAAATGAATCGATAACACCAAATTTGACTCTTGACTCTGGTTGGCCTGTCAAGTTCGGTGTTTTCAGATTTGTGTATGTGACAGTTAAACGGCAAATTCAAGTGATTACGCAATGTACGCATTTAAAAATGAACAAGACTACTCTTGCTATGATAACAATCTTGCTACTGAGAAACAGAATTGACCCGAATATGTATTACGTTCGAAGTCAATGTTTCCTCTTTATTGAAATTAATTTCTCAGATCAACTTCTTAACTTTTTTGCTAATTTCCCCTCATTCTGCCAAATTTTAGATTTGTTACATTTCACTTTGTTTGTGGAACAGTCTCATAAAATTCCACTCGTGATTGAATGTATCTCATGTCTGTCTTTTATTTATGAACTCAGCTGAACTGCTTTGAGAAAACATCACTCGTCCTGGTTCAGAAATGAATCTACAGATTCACCGCGAAAGTTCAATCACTTGGGTATTACTACTGACTATTTCACGCACTTGTCAAATAAACCCATCAGGAGCTTTAGTCAAGTTCGGATTATCGATAACACCAAACTTGACTCTTAACTCTGGTTGGCCTGTCAAGTTCGGTGTTTTCAGATTTGTGTATGTGACAGTTAAACGTCCAATATAAGTAATCACGCTATGCACCCATTTAAAAATGAGCAGATAACTGGTTTAGTTAAATACAGAGATATTGCAGTTCATAATAACGTCAGTCAGTAATAAAGTTGTCCTTATTTTGACATATACGCACGCGCAATGTGAATCTGGAATAATGACAACTTTATTAAAATACGGACTACTGCCTTTATTAGTGGACGGTTAAGGCCAGAATTTAAAGTTCCTTTATTTTCACTTCGGGTGAGATCGAGGACACGATATAACTTATGTATGATAATTTTATGACTTTTTCAACACAATTCGATAATGAAGCCCCCTTTGGCCATTCTATCATCACAAAAATTGTATCTTCGTATGAAATAAATTATGTAGAATGGAAAATCTGAGAAATTAGATTTCATTTATAGGTTATGAATAGGTAACGCCTGTGTGAATAAGGGACGAACAGACGAAACTGCAATATCTCTGTTCTTAATCACAGAATAGTGCCAGTCACTATTAAAATAAAGTTGTTTAGTGGCTGGCGTTATTGCAATATCTCTCTAATGTTTTGAGTTCGATGTCAATGTTTCCTACGAAGGCGTATTATTAAAATTTTTATTTTCGTTGAATCCGAGATACCAGAATTCTGACTTAGTATCTCAGGATTCGCTAATTCCGAGATACCAAGTCAGAATTCCAACTTAGTATCTCCTTATTCTGACTTAACATTTCGAGTTTAGCTAATTCTGACTTAACATCTCGAAATCGGCTAATTCTGAGATACCAAGTCGAAATTCTGACGTAGTCTCAGAATTAGCTAAATTCGAAATGTTAAGTCAGAATAATGAATGACAGAACATGTTCTAACTCGGTTTATTTATCTTTATGAATTTCTCAGATGAACTTCCTTACTCTTTGACTAACTACTTCTAATTCCTCCGAATTTCAGATTTTTTCTTTCACTTTGTGAAATAGTCTAATAAAATTCCACTCGAATTTATCTCAGTCTGCGTCTTTCATTTCTGAACTCAACTGAATTGCTTCATGTTTGTTCAGAAATAAATCGTCAGACTTATCGCGAAAATTCAATCACTACTGATAACTACTGATTACTACTACTAGAATCGATACAATACAAAATCTTCATGTCATTATATAATGATAACAGTGAAAATAACAGCATTGTCTTTAGACAATTACATTAGGACCACATCAGCGCGTCACACCGAACAGTCGAATTTATTCCTTACCCCGCGCAGCAAAGGTTTGTATTTATGAAGTATGTTCGTGAAGATATCAAACTCATCGAATCTTAATTCAATGCTAATATTAAATCTAGGGGGCAGCGCTAATCAGGTACAAATTTCACGATCGTAGGATCTTTTTTTTACAAAGACCATTGATTTTATGAAAGAGATATTTTTTGTATGAACTCGGTGGTCCCATAAGAATCTGGGAACTTCTCAATTTTTTTATTTCATCATGCCATTCCATTCTTGTTTTTCTTAAAAATTATCATTACCAAAAATCACTGAAGTTCCAGAATTCACACAAAAACATTGAATTGTTTTCTAAAGAAAAAAAAATCTCAAACAAAAACTGTAGGCGTAAAATCGATTCCCGTTTTACCAAGGTAGTGTTTGCTCTTACGGTCTCTGTAGTACAGCTTACGAACTATATATATCATAAATCAACTTGAGGTAGGATAAAGCTGGGAACAGACATGCGGTATTCGGCATATCGCGATTATTCGCTATTCGCCTAGCAACTCGGTAAACAAAATTTGTTTTGGGCAAGCAGGGCAGACACACATGCGGCGTATTTGCCAAAAAATATCGAATCGACAGCAATTGCAAATATTTGTCTCCTTTGACTCGGCCTAAAATACCAGAAGACGATGGGAAAACAACGTATTACACCGAATGGCGAGTATTCGCCACGAGCAACCCTTAAGGCGGCTCCACACATTCGGGTATTTGACAAATACTGGTATATTTGTCTGTATATTTGTGTAAATATTTTGCTTTATGTGAAATATATTTCTCCACATTTGCATATATGTCTTGGTGTATTCGACGCGGGAAGCACAAATATTCATACTATGGAAGTGGAAGACGTTTCAGTGATTGCATCAGCAGCATTTTTGGTAATGAATTCAGCTTTTTTACTGCTATAAAAAATTAAATAAAAAATCTAAAAGAATACTGTGGATATTATCGCTTAATAGGAGCAGGAACAGTTGAGTTACTGATAAAATAAATTATTAAAATATTTTAAAACTTTTTCAGGTATAATGGCACACATCTTGCCGATTTGTTAATTGAAGAAGCTTTCTGGTTCATTTGCAAACTTCTGTAGAATGTCTGAAATAAAGCAGTGCACTGCTATCTACTAAAGGATCACACCCTACGAATAAGTGGATCAGACAGGTCTTTGCTGTTGTGCCAATATTTGCGCCTTTGATTTGTGTTCATTTACCGACATCGAACGAGAAATTTTTATATTTGTCGAATATACCTACCCTTTTTAGCGAATATTTGCCTGTAAACACTCCACACACATATTCGTCTATATGCCAAATATTTGAAAATTTGTGACAAATACCTGAAGCCCCCTTTAGTAGCTACTTGCCGAAAAGCGTTAATTGGTATTCGAAAATTGCCAAATACCGCATGTCTGTTCCCGGCTTAACCCCAACATAGAGCCTTACTTATAATAAATTGCAACACTGAAAATGTATGAGAGGAATAAATGCTATATTCGCAGGATAACTTTAAACCGGGAACAGACATGCGGTATTCGACAAATCCCGAACACCAATTATTCGCTGTTCGGCAAATAGCGACTAGTGTGTATGGGTTTCACATGGCGAATATTTGCTATTCGGTGTTAATTCGGTGTTTCCCATCGTCTGTCTGTATTTTAGGCCGAATCAAAGGAGACAAACATTTGCGATTGCTGTCGATACACACATGCGTGCAAACTTCGTGAGCTACTTGTGCATTTGCGGTCAATTGATAATGTAAAATGGAGTGGAGTAATGAAACTGTTCTGGAATTTTTGGATATCTATGAAGGTGAACCGATCATATGGAATGCTTGGCATAATGACCTTAAAAACAGAAATCTCGTTTTTGACGCGTGGAAATGAGTCGAGAGAAGCATGGGAGGGAAATATTCTGTTACAAAGTTAAAGAAAAATAAAGATTCTCTCATGGCGTCGTTCAGGACCTGTAATAATAAGATTAAAGAATCTACAAAAAGTGGTGCAGGTGCAGATGACGTATACAAGCCAAACTGGTTTGCCTATGAAAAAATGGCCAGTTTCCTCAAAAATAAAGACCAGGCGAGTACTACAATACATTCAGAGGTAAGTAAATTCATAAATAGTTATATTGAGTTGTAAACGAATAAATACAGGGTGTCCGAAAAAAGGAGAACAATCAGAAATAATGCCATTTTACAAGGATTTATTCAACTTGCTCTACTAGTATTTATGTTTGTATGTGTATGTGGGTCAAATCTTGCAACTGAATTTTGACCCACTTCTAGTTATCCGATTGACTTGAAATATGGCAGGTGTTCATAATTCCGGTGACAATGCATTATGAAATTTTTGTTAGAGAAAAAACAAAAATTGCGGCTCCAATATGGGGGACGAGTTTTGTGGTTATGGTCCGAATCGATTCTAAATTGGTATTTCAGGGTTTTCGGAGTCGGAAATTACGAATCATTTGTAGAAATTCATAAATTCAATATGGCGGACGAATTTTGTGATTATGGTTCGATTCGATTCTAAATTGGTACGTGGGGGTTCTTAACTAAAAAATTGAAAAAAAAATATTAATTCAAAATTCAATTGTACCAAAACGAAAATAATAATTTTATGCAATAGGTCTTGCTGATGAATGTAATTTCGAAAGCTTGTAGCGCAAATACAATAAAGAAAACTTTTATTTATGTGCGCTAGAAGCTTTCGAAATTACATTCATCTGCAAAACCTTTGCATAAAGTATTATTTTCGTTTTAGGACAATTGAATTTTGGAATAAAAGCTTGTTTTTAAAACGGGTTTTTTATTCATATTTCTACATATCAGGCCTCATAATCGATATACTGGGTGTCAAATGAATTGTCCTTTTTGCGAATACTCTTTATAATATAATATTAGCAATATAAATCTTGGCAAGATACTCTTCCATTCGTCACAAAATATTCTGCAAACTCGTTCCTAATAGCTTTTGCTTCCATGCTGGATTTTCCTGGAATGTTCCGTAAAGGTAGTAAATTGGACAGGTTGTCTTGATTTTGGCGCCATGCCCCAGGTATAAAATTTTCATTTTCTTCAGAGTCAAAAGGACCTGAAAGTGCATAATTTGAACGTGATGTTTTGCTTCTTCTTAAAAAATTATGCAGAAGGGCACAAGTCATTACAATCATTGAAACCTTTTCTGGTTGGAGCAACATTGGTTTCCGTAAGACTCTGAAAATAGAAGACATAATACCAAAAACATTTTCTACTATACGTCGAGCTCGTGATAAGCGGTAATTGAAAACTCATTCTTTGCTTCCTGTTTCATATACGCCTGAATAAGGCTTCATGATTCGTTTACATAATCCAAATGCATCATCGCCCACAAATAAGTATGGCATTGGTTCATTTCGCCCTGGTAGTGTTTCATCTGGAGGGAAATGCAGTTGATTATTTTCAATTTTCCTAAAGAGTTCAGTGTTTCGAAATACACCACCGTCGCTAAGTCTTCCTTGACAGCCACACTCAGCAAATATAAAGCAATAATCAGCATCAACTAGAGCCATTAACACTACACTGAAATAGTGTTTATAATAATTGTAGAATTCAGATCCACTGTTCATTGGAGCCTGTATTGTAATGTGTTTCCCATCCATCGAACCACTGCAGTGGGAAAAATTCCACACATTTTCAAATTGTTGGGCTATAATCTTCCATTCGTCTACATTTGATGGGACCTGAAACTAAAAACAGACAAACCATAATATGCATACCAAATTACTACATGGCATGTTTTATTAAATTTTAGGTATCATACAAGGTAATATTATTTAATATTTTCAGGACCTGGCATCAGAACTTTCGCAGGATGAAACAACTGTGGCCGATCAGAGCACTGAGGAAAACGACTCCATTATAAAAACAGTAATCCTTAAAATGAGGTCTTGTATTGATTGGCAAATTCCTGCTATTTAAACCAGGGACACCCTGTATGATGTGTAGAAAATTACCCTCATTTCATAAAAACCTTATTTGTATTAAATAGAGGAAAAATTAAATCAATATATAACGTCTTGAAATTATTTTGTATGCAGAAGTACTATCTCCAACTCCACATCAGGCTTCTTTAAAGCCTCCTTTGCAGAAAAAAAAATAAAGTAACTGAGGAGGCTGCCCTAAAAAGGAAAATGGATGAGGCGTATTCAATTATACAAAGTAATGCCCACAAAAAAGAGAAGCAAAAAGATTTTTGTGACAAGTACGGGGAAATAGTAGCTGAAAGATTAAGACAGTTCGATGAGACAACAAGCGACCTAGCAATAAACGAAATTGACAATCTTCTTTTTCGAATGAAAATGAATTCGAATGTGCCTGCAAGTTTTCATCGGAACATTCCTACTGATCAGGATATAAACATCTTCACTTCTTCCCATCCACAAAATAGCCCTTTGTCGTTGACTTCTCAAACATCATATGGCAGTCATCAGTCTTCAAGTAATGCTATTACACTTTCACAGACATCAACATCCTATGAAAGTTCTCCAACTTTTGAAGAAACTCGAGTGTGCCCTCAGTCTCCTGAACCAGTATATGCAACTTTGGAACAGTGTTACAGAAAGTTTCGATAAAATAAATAAATGTGTCTGATATCTTTTGCAAAGCTTTTGTACAGATATAAATGTTCCTACATTTATTTTTGGCATAAAATAATAAACGTGTAAATGATTACCTTTATTTCACCAGTGAGTGCTTTCATTAAAGCACTACATACTTCTGGAACTATGGACGAAATAACTTGAGATGAAATTTTAAACAAATAATCTTAAAACTGTCTCCCGATGCTAGAAATCTCAGAGTTAAGGCAAAACGTTTTTTTCCCGGAATAGCCTTTCTCATTCTTGTATCTTTTTTGGCAATCATTGGCTCTATTTTTTGTAGAAGTAATTCAAAATCTGTGAATGACATTCCACAAAAGTTTTCAAATCTGCCAGATGGTTCCTTCAACAAATCTGCCATGAGGTGTGTTCCATCATATCTAAAAATAGTGTATTTTATGACATTCCAATTTAAAATCAATGTCAGAGTATTTGATGGTGAATTTATGAACTCAACAAAGCTAAAATTTCAAATGAACAATTAAAAAGTACGTATGAAGACAAGTAGTGTTCTTGTTGGTAGTTGAACAATATATCTGATAAGGTTACTACTTTTTTTTTCCTTTTTCAACGAACTTTTCATCTTTCTTTATTTTTATAGTGTTTAGTTTAATTACTGGTTTTGTTGAGTTTTTAAAGTTATTTCACAATAATTCCAAAACCTACCGTTGTCTGCTTCGGTTAACTGATACCTTCCATCACCTTCTTCTCCTTCTTGTATTCACTTTTATCTTTAACTGCATATAAGCACAACTCATCACTTTAAAAGCAGCAGCATTAATTGTTTCACTTTCCATTTTGAACGAATATTCGTTGTTCCCACACCGAGCAATATTTGGCAAAAATACGCCGCATGTGTGTCCACCCTGCTTGCCAAATACCGAGTTGCTACCGAATAGCGAATGGCGAATAGCGACTAATCGCGATTTGCCGAATACCGCATGTCTGTTCCCGGCTTTACTAGATTGTTTTAATACTTCGCTGAAAATGCGATTTTGCATACGGATTGAACAAGGCAAAGATACCTCTGATATACACAAAGTATAAATAGCCATGCACCCCAGTAGTTGCTTAATGGACAATTTTTTCCCTTCTTTCAGGAATTGATTGTACTCTCACAATTTTCCAAATGGAAAAACACCCAAATTATAACAGCTGGCGAAGAATTACTGTAGAACGATCGGCGGAATTCTGACTTGTGGTGGAAACTAAATCTGGAGATGGGTTGGTTTGTGGCAATACCATATTAACCATAAATAAATTGATTATTTATCTATGGTCCTGGGATCAAATAATGTCCAGGTCAGGTACATCGGTGACAGTTGTACAATTTGATTTCCAATTACCTCGAGCTGTTTTTTATCGGATAAATTTCGTTTCCCAACGAAATACTTTTGCCACGAAGTGATTTTACGGGAAAACCTGGCATGAAAAAACTGCGAGACCCTAGGCCGAGGAATTTTGTCAGTTTTTCGAGTAAAATTACTGATGAAAAGATGTTTAGTAAAAGAAATTTATCCAATGAAAGTTTGAGCGTTTTTTGAAAAGATGAATCAACAACATTACATAAATGTACTACAGTTCACTGGAACGATTATTTGAAGGAGCAGTTATTAAAAAACACAATTAATATGGTTTTATGCAATTTTTTCAGATGAAACAAATAACACAAAAATGCGAATTTTCAATCAACTAATATACTTCTCAAGTTTTTATATTTTTATTCTGATATTTTTTGCATAGTTAATAAATGCATTCATTCAAAAAAATATCATACTTTTGTAACCCCAATTGATGATCAATTTGAAAATATATCAGGTTTTATTATGTATCAAGCAAAAATCAGATGCGAATCGAAAAAATATTAGTACTTATTTTTTTTAAATACTGAATGTAATGTACAAGTAATATTTTAGATTCTGGTTTTGGCAATAAATGAAAAATGTCTCTTATACCTACAGCAGTTCGAAATTTCCATTTTCTATCTTATCAGATAACCAAATTGTGAAATATAACAAATAGGTACCGTTGTCACCCGGTATTTACAAAAATATATTTTACAATATCGAGAAAATATCCTCACTGGGAATAGTGAGCTGCCAGAAAAATTGTAAGTACTACCTATCTGTGCTACATGTATCTGTATAATCCAACAACAAACAAATACTTAATATGTGCCTCTTCGTCGGGTCGAATAAAAAATGTTTTGGATCGGTGATACCTTCGAAACATATTTTTGTATCGCTGCAGGGAATGGTAAACAACCATTTGAGAGACATTCTTGAGATCCTAAAAATAAAAAAGATTTTATGGAACACATATTTCTTCAATGACGTTGAAGTCAACTGTGTTGATCAAAACAAAGTTATTTCTAAATATTTCTCAATCAGTGACATATCCAAAATATTCACCAAAAACTATGAAATCTTGTCAAATATAACTTTTACTATCAAGTTAATGAACGAAATTCACTTCGGAAAATCTGACAGATAAATGAAAAAAATTCGAATTCATAAGTATGTCGATATGAAAAATACAACTGCCCATGTCACCACAGAATTGAGATAACTAGATCTATGTATACTTACATCTATGATTTGATGACTTGCGTTCATATACGGTTTATGAAATCATTTTATATAACAGAAAAACTTTGATCATGACCTTTGTATCTTTGTCTGAATGAATTCTGATGCTGCCTAATTGTCAACTCAGGAAAGCTTATCCCAAATAATTTTATGTTCAACCGGACTTTTTGAGATGTACGTGCTTATGAATGACTTATTTGAATGGAAACAAAAAAAAAATAAATAGAGCTTTGATGTATACGGAAGTTTTACGAAAAAGTGCATGTGAACAAATAATTTTCAAGTATATCGGGAAGAACTTATTCAACATGCTGCCTGAACTATGGAAAGTACCTATGAGTTACTATGCTTTCAAAAATACAATATTTGAATGGCCTATGGAAAACCGAATTTACATTAGCACATTGTTAGACGGCTAGGACTCATCATCCTGTTGTTCATCAGTTGTGATATCTTATCAGTGTTGTTTTAATTTTTATTGGGATTGTATTTTATATTTTCGCTGAACCCGTGAACTCTTACTTTTACTTTTTTACCTCATTATATGAATATGTGTATACCTATTTGTTTATATGTGCATGTTGTCTAATTTTATATTCGCATAGAGTTTTTATATTTAATGTTGTCTAGTTTTCTACATTTTAGCATTGATATGTATTTTTCCAGTTATATTTTATACATTATTTTTATATTATAACGATATTCATCAATTTTATATAATATGAATGCCCGTAGACCAGCTCCTGAGCTTAAACGGGATCCCTGTCATAGTTATCTATATTCATATATACCGTATAAATTGTATTTGAGAAAAAAAATGTAATCATGAATTATAAATAAATATATTCTATTCAATTTCATTCTGTTCTATAATAGTGGGTTTATTATTAAAGAAGGATAAAATCATAAAAAGCATATTTTGCAAATTCTTACTATAATAATAATGAAGCGTCTTTATTCACCAACAACATAATAAAATAACAGAAAAAAGCTTAAGAAGGTAACAGACTTGTGGTGAAATGGCGGAGTATCAGCTAATAGCTCATATGGCTGCTATTTTCTGAAAAATATCAGAGCTTAAATATTGATTTATTGCCAATATTCATTTTCTCATTCTGATCGATGAGGAGGGGTATTTAGATGAAAATTATCTAAAAAATATATCGTTCAAGAATTAAATTAATGGAAAGGAGCTTTCACCTCATTTTTGGACATTGCCACCCGCAAAACGAACGAATTTTTTTTGTCAGGTTTCATTTTAATATTGAAATCTATCAGTTAGTTAGACGACATTTTCTTTTTTTTAAGTTCCCCTGTTTTTTTATAAATAACAAGAATGTGTTGTTTTCACGAAATGAATTTTCTTGCATACGTCCATTGAAAATTCAAAATGTGTTATCAATGTCAACTAACGAAGGTTTGTTTTAGCCGTCAAGTGGTGAAAATTAATTTTTTCTTACCATTCTGGATCCCGACCTGAAATTGACGCGTCTCTCAGTCACTGTAAGAACTCATTTATGTCCTTATTTCTTGAAAAAGGAATGGTAATTCCATTTTTAGAGAGAATGAAGAAGGAATAAATATATTTTTTATTATAAATAAAGCTTTCTCAAAAGTAAAAATGGTCGACTTATTGATGTTTATTTCCTGTTTTCTCTTGGCGTTGTGCGTTTTGATTGGGTACTCACTCACATTATTGGCAGCAAAGGGTTATGCTCGAACAATTTTGTTTTTACTATCACCTTCAACTTGAATATTTCGATTCACTGGCCTTGAAGTCGACTGGGTTTGTTTGTACCCCAGAAAAATAATCAAGACTCAAAAATTTCAAATATACTGTTTGTCTAGAAGGGAGATTGGAATAAGGTCATTGACATTCGTGAAATATCATTTGCATTATAAATTACTTGATGACGAATTTGCTTGTTTGTTTATACACTTTTAAAGTGACGTTGATTTCTGTTACTCTGAGGTTATTATCCACCAAAGCTCTAAAACAGCACAAAAACAATACTATGACTCTTTGAAATTAACAACAGGAAATAAATTATGAATTATAGTGCAATACAAAAAATGGATGTTTACCACACCTTTCATTCTTAGTTCTCATTATTAATGGTATTTTCCTTTGTTGTCACTTTCCAAGCGCAACTCATTCGTCATAATGATAATTAATTATACGAGTATCCTGTATATTTCAGATAAACAGGAAATATTTGTCTATAACAAACAAATTGCTAAAATACCAGTTATTTTGATGGAATTTATGACAAAGGAACATTTATCTACTATGAATTGCAATGGATGAAATTTTGTGCAACGAAAGTGATTATATTAATTACTATAATTCAGGTAAGTAAGGAGTTAAAGCGAGTGACGTGAATTTCACACGAGAGTATCAACAGCTATAAGGTACATGGAAGTGTTTTTTTTAAATAAATTAAAACATAAAATTTAACTTGGCGTTGGTTGGGACTTGGTCAAGATAACTAAAACCGCTATGGATCTATTGCCGATGTTTCGACTTATATCAAGTCATCCTCGGCGCACTACAGTAGGAATTGTAATTATTACTAAAATAAGATGGTTTTGAATAGGTAGTTGATATTGGTTCAACAACCAGTCTGGATATGCAACTGAACCTTGATTGATTTTCAACAAGAAGAAAATACTCGTTATACAAACCAAAATTATTCGTATTCGTATTATTGAATGTTTCCTCAAATATCCCAAACAACACGTTTTTGAATTTCATAGGAGTCATTCATCATCCAATACAACTATGACACAGTAATATTCTTCTATGCAGTGCGAAAATGTTAAAAGAGCACAGGCGGCCAAACCAAAGGGCGGCAAAACAGATTACGATAGAGGAAAAATTATTATTTTTGGGAACTGGGCTTGAGTACAACGCATACCTATACTATTAGCGATTGCCGTGAGCGGTAAGAATCAAAATCAAAGGAAAAAAGTAAGTAGTTGTTTTTTATTGGAAACCGCACAAACAACGAATCAATTTGGTTTTGAAGGAAAAGGGTCATTTCACATTAGTTCTTCAAACATATCTGTAAGACTTCTGTGGTTACAAATTTCCATTAACTGATGCCCCCCTCCACCCCTGAAAAACTCCCTAGATCCGCCGGTGTACAGTGGTGACACATACAAGAACTGAAGTATCGGTGTATACGGTCGACTACCTATTCAAAAATTTTTGTAAAATATGTTAGCCAATGGTTCAATGAAGATTGTATTTTTGATTCAATCCTCAAAAGTATCTGCAAGTTGACTAGGTTGTGGAGATACTTAAAACGATAATATGTTTGAAATCAATTTATTTTCTATACAAGCTTGATCGAGTATCTTTGACAAGAGTTATAGGTAATTGATTATATATTATGATTCCTGAAATACTCACTGAAGTTCCGTCGAGCTGTAATGGATAATCGGATATACTGTCAATAACTGAAGCCATATGTAGCGGTGACATCCGTATATATATATATATATATTTTCCTACAAGCGTGCGTGATTCACCCTATACCTGCACGCAATTTAGTTTGGGAGGTGTTATTTTCCGCACTAGTGTGGAAAAATTTTTCCCACACGCTTAATATAGTGTAACTGAGTTATTCCCGCACAATAGTGTGGAAAACATGTTTCCCTCACACGAAAGTTTGTTCAGGAGTGCTACGTATTTTTTTTTAATTCACTTGTAGAAAAAATATTGATCCTAACTCATACGGAAAGGTACTCTCTCGCACTCGACTGCTGTTGCATGCGGGAAAGGTACTCTTTCCGTACTTGTTAGGATAATAACTATTTTCTTTGATTTAGCATTTTTTATTTTGAGACTACTTTAGACTTGAATTCCTAAAAAACCTTTTGAACCAGACACATTGAATGATTTCAATAAAGTAAACACCAACAAAAATTAAACGGAAACTTGAAATAGAAGACCGTACAATAGGATGAGACAGGTAAATACGCTTCACGTCCAGGGGTCCATTGGGACGACTTTTTCTTCGACACACAACGAACCGTCTCTATATATTTTTACCCAAGCTGAATCTGTTGTTGAACTTCTGAACAGTTATGAAGGCAACTGGTTCTGGTTCAGTTTGACTTTTCATTTATGCTTTTTCTCCTAATAATCGGGATATTAAGTTTGACAAAGTTTAATCTGAAACAGCAGTTGATTCCTAGGCAGTACAGAAGGTTTTGCATATGATTAACATGGTTCGAGAACTTGAAAACTGCAAGAAGAGAATTCTTGTAGAAGATTACATTTATGCTGCTCCGTATCTCGTTCATAAATACAGTTCGATTACTGTATCTTTACCCATGCGTCATCAATTTGTGATCGAAGAAATCACACATCCTCTATCGAACATCTCTTTCTATCAACCGCTATGAGCGATTCAAAATTCGTTTACATTTGTCTGCTAAGCTAAGAATTATGGTATTGTGACGATGACGCACGGGTAATGATATAATAATCGAACTGTACTTCAGAAATTTTGTCAAACATTTCTTTTCTTGTGTTGTAATGGATTATATGCATCAGGACTTTTTTGTCAATGGTTTATGAACGCGTGCATCTTTTTCAGTCTTTCACGAGACTCTCGAAATTCGAGATTTCTCGTCTCGTCTCGATTTCGAGACGAGATAGAGACGAGACTAATGGGTTTTTTCGAGAACGAGATCGAGAAAAAAATGTATGTGCTGCAATATATCATTTTAATTTTATTAGATTTAAACAATAATTTCTAAATCTTGTACAATGCTATTTTATATTTCTTTATTACAATAATAAAAAGATAATTATTATTACTTTAAAAATTAATTGATAGGACACTATTCGGTTAGTCTGGCATTTCAGGGTAAAGAAATTCCATAAAGGGAAAGGGCCATGAATTCAGCTTTATTTCTATTGTATTGTTTGAATATGTTAGTCCAAACTTATTACTATATTATTTCTAAGGATACTCTTATGGAAGACTTATGGCACCATTTTTGCATAAATTTCACTATTCAGAACTGCGACCCCTACTATTGAGATAAAATAATTTGAGTGATTTCGATAATTTTTTTTTTCAACAGACGACTGTTTCGATTATAAATGAGTTTGTTGCTGGTGCTGGTACATTCTTATTATCAGGAACGAAGAAACAAATTAAACTTTGACCTTTCATACCTAGGTGAATTTCAAACGTATGGATAAAAGATTAAATTAAAACCTCAAGGATTCGTTTAACTTTCATTTTTTGAAACAATATTGGTTATTTTTGTGCTGATACTCGGCGTTTTTTTTTGTTATAAGTGGCTTTCAGTTCATAGCATGTAGCCTCTGTATTTTAACGTAATTTTTTTTATAGAAACATTTTATGCAGCATTTGCCTTGTGATATAACCTATACATAGCATTTTTTTATATCATAAAGTTTTTGTTTTCGAGACTCTCGAATCGAGATCATGAAATTATATTCGAGAAAAACATCGAGACATCTCGATGATCGAGACGAGACGAGAAAGTGCCTTCGAGACGAGATTTCTCGTCTCGATGAAACCCTCATCTTTTTGTATCCATTCTGCCTTCTTTTCTTCTTTGATGGATGATAGGGTCTCGGTACCATTTACGATTTCGTTGAGCTTTGAAGAATATTGTCAATTCCTTCTTCATCACACAATTTTTCAATCTTTACTTCTTCTGAAGACATCGCTTTTTCAGCTCGGTTTTATTTCTTGAGATTTTTACTTTCTTACCTTATCTCCGTGTGATTTCTAGTTATATTATGCCGCAGAGTTTTTTGGGCTTATAACCTGATGAAATATTCCATTCATCTGAAAAATTATTTTCTCTTCAGACCTTTTTTAATAAGTTTAAATTCCTGTCAAAACTTGACTTGCTTCATTATACCTTTTTTATACAAAACAACAGTATTTTTAAATAATTTCAACACACTAGATTTAAACCTCACAGAAGGCTTTCATTAAATGTGTTCCCAACTCTGAATAAATGATATTTGTTGAATAAAGCAGTACTCCTCATTGTTTGATTACATCTTGTTTCTTATATTTTCTATCAGCATCTCAGAAGAGAAAATCTACATGTCCCAACCAGAGGGTTTCTTCGTTGCGAAAGAAGAGACAAAGGTTTGTTGTCTTCAAAGTTTGAAACAGTCGGATCGTTCATGGAATAAATATATTGATGAAGTTCTCCATAATCTAAGATTCAAAAGGTCACGCTACGAAACATACTCATATTCCAAAATTGATCACATTCAAAGATATTCAGATCGTAGATCATAGGTATTTGCCCCAAATTTTCCACTTTGTAGAATAGTATAGAGAGAAGGGGATTTTAACTTTTCATTTGTTTTGAACTCTCTGATACACTTTTTCGAACTTTGTTCGAGTTAAGGGTATACCAGTCATAAATAATATAATAGAATTAATTCAAGGACATAGACACAAGATGATTTGTATCGTTCATTTGATTTAAGTTTTGTAAAGTTTTTTGAAAAAGTTATTGAATATAAATATGTTAGTAACTTGGGAAGTCCTATTTTTATTTACTAATTTCTAAATTTCAAATTGCAAAATAGATTACACTGGGGATAGAAAGTTATAAAAAAGTGAACACCTCAGACCAAGACGAGGGTGACTTCAAAAATCGTGGAATTTGTGTGAATTAATTTATGCATGTCTCCTTTCATCTCTTGGCCAATTTCAGTTTTTCTAACAGGCGTCTTATTGGATCTTCACAAATTATAAAAGAGGGTCTCATTCTGATTTCAATGATGTAAACATGTAACAATACTTCGCTCTCTCACAACTACTAATATTTGAACCAAAACTATTATTTTTAATTGACCATCCAATACCACTTGTCAGACTTATCGATTTTCAAACTATTATCTGTCACGTCTGTTGTTACGCTCAAGGTTCAATGGCTGGTTCATGAAATAAAATTGCACTATTACCTTATCTTTAACTTTCACTTCAAGGAAGTTGACACAGTCTGTTCCCAGTAGTAACCTTCGTACAAAAACGTTTTCCTTTACTTCTACCCTAACAAAAGTTTGTTGGATCCAGCTTTTGCATTAAGGAATTGTTAAAGTTATTCAAGTGCTGGGCACGACCAATATGAAAATAAAATTATGTAGAAAAGTATGCATTACTAAGATCGTGTATGACCGGTCGATAAGTTTAAGTAAAAGTATAGTCTATATATGAACCAGTCATAATGCTTTGAGTAGAATGTTTTTCTCAACAAAGAAAAAGAGAGTTAATAATGAAAATGGTTTAATGAGCTGCATTCGTGAAATTCGTCAAAATTCTCAGAATTTCAGAACTTTCTGAACGGCATATCGTCAGTCGAATGAATGTGTTCCCATTCAACCATCTTTATATCTCTTAAAACATCCGAAATCCCAATGTTGGCCGTCAATCAATTGTGAATTACCCGGTATATGGTAAACACTTTCTATCAGTAACGTTATAAAAGGAAATACCAAACAAGCAGATTCCTCAATATTTATTGTGATTTATATTATTTCAATATTTTCGAAACTGTAAACATCTTTGCACTTTTTATCGTTATCTCATGGATATAAATACGTATCTATTTCGAAAGGAGAAATATTTATTCAGTGAATACGTCGAGAAAAGATGCAGTAAGGGAATAGACATGAGATAGAAATATAATTCCTCAGAATGAAAATATTCTGGTTTTAAACTGACGAATAGAATGTCAGATCTATTTTCGTTTTCTGCGTTCAAAATATTTCAGGGAGATAACATTGTGACTCTTTTGTCTATAATTTCCAAATGATTTTTACATCACCTGAAAAACTGAAACCAAATCAAACTTTTATAATTGAAAGAATACCGTGTACCGTTCATCTTTTTTGATAACAAATGACCGGAAACAACTATAGTTATTGACAACATTCAACATATACAAGGCTGCCTCTGAAGCATTTCCAAAAGTATTTAAAAACAATCCAGTTGGAGAATGAAACGATTAATTTCGGCGGAGTCGAAATACCCTTCTCTTCACACATTGCCATAAAGTGGAAAACATGATGTTAATATGACAGAAAACAACTACTTCCCTTTCGGACATTGAATTACATTTGACATACATTCGTGTAATGTTCCTCAAAGAGAAGACTACTGCAACAAGAATTTTCATGTCTCATTTGGTTGGAAATGATCAACTACATATTAAATTATTGCCTGTATTAGCATAGGTCAGATAACATAGTCTTGATTGAAAGTTTGCAAATTTGTATAGCGTTAAAACTTTCGAAATTTTCACAAGAAATATTCTATTTTTAAAAGATTCTCAGGAAATTTGGCCCTAGACCACAGACTGTGCCGAAACTATATACATTTTGTCCCAAGACCGTTTTGGATCTTTCTGAAAAAGAGTAATTCTTTCACTTGAGGACGCAAGGTCTCAGAACAAGAATTCAACATAAACATAAGATTTTGTATGAAATTTTTTTTGGTTTTATATCAAAAGCCTTTTATTTCAAGACAATGATTTTAAAGCACGTAATTCAGACAATCTCATAATGACTTTGATCGAAAATTTAGGCTCTCTTGTTTTGAGACCATATGACTTTGTGCTAAAAAAGACATTGCATTTCCCTCAAAGTCTTTCAAATTTGGATAAATAATGATTTTAGGCCAAAATCATTGTATACTATAGAAAAAATAAGGTTTCTTGCCTTAAATTAATATAACTTTGTGCTGAAGAAAGTGAGGCGTTTGCCTCAAAGAAATTAAAATTTTAGTACAAAATATCTATGCATTTCGCCCATATCAAATGCTCAGCGCGCTTGATGCAAATTCAAATTCTTTCAAACCAAGGAATTCTTTTTATCTGTGTAATTGTTTTAGATATGTTTTTTTCTCATCTGAGTAATTGGATAACAAAATTCTAATGATGAAATATAATACAAAACTTACGAAATTATTTCCACAGATGTTCAAAATGTCCACCATCGACTTGCATACAATGATAAAGGTGCATGTGATTAAAATAGCCTGTAACATGTCTGGTGTTATCCAGCTGGCATTCTCGTACAAAGTATTACTTTAGATCTTCTGAATATTTGTCTTCAAACTAGACCTTTTTTTGTTGACCAGTATTTTATCTAAAGCACATTTAAACTAATTTTAACTGTTAACTTCAAAACTGTCTGACCGAATTACACGAATGAGATGTCATTTGAAAGAGATTTGAGTGCCCTTTCAATAGAGGTATCACTTGACCCCTTCTCAGCAAGCACAAAAACATCACATGTCTGTAACGTAATGATAGACATTGAACGTCCCTTGTAATGTACTTTAAATGTTCGTGGGAGTTCCCTGCAACCGCCAAGATTCCGCAACACAGAACTTTCACACGATATACTGGTAATATCGCCACACAATTTCTTTGCCAAATACAACCATGAGAGATTTGTTATTTTTAATGAATGGGTGCAATACTAAATTATTGAGTGAAGTGAGTTATCATTGCTATAAAATGTTCTCTCAATGTTACTATTCAATATTAATTATACCTTTTTGTTTCGTTACGAATCAACATAAATACTAAAAGTTTTCAGTTGTAGAAAAGTAGAGTCAAAAGTTGTTCAGAATCAATATCAATATCTACGCTGAAAATGAAAAAAAGAGTTTTTATTGATTTTTACTACAATAATAACACATAATAATTGCCATCACAGTGAAGGGTCATAGAATACTCGCGTGTCAAACAAACAGACTCGAACGGTTTTAAATAAAATTTGTAGAAATAAGGTAAATTTAGTATTATTGTAGAGAAAAAAAAGGTTTTTTGTAGATAGCTATAATTGCGTATTTAAACAATCAAACATTTTTTCATAATAACAATAATTTTCAATTTTGTCAATAATATATATTTTTTAATTTACTCTCGTGCGTCTGTTTATTTCTGCTTGTGAACTGTATTTATTTCAAACTATATTTATTGTAAACTGTCCAATTGTATGTCTTGACGTGTCCTTTATCATGTAAATGATCTTAAAGCATTCAATAAATTATTATTATTATTATCATTTTAAGTAGGTGCTTTACTCTTTACTCGTACACTACTGACAAATTTCAAGCTATGACTTTTTCCTAAAACAGAAATTAAGAAAGTTTTTCATACCTCGAGAACTTAAGTGAACACACTGTTAAATATCAGCTGGATGACATACCAATGAAACACCACTAGTGATTAGTACAGATATTTATTCATACATATTACTTTATAGGATTAAAAACATAATTTTAATTCAATTAATTTCAATTAATTTTAATGTGTTATCATTAAATTTGTCTTACATTTCGAATTTGACCACTAGATATTTTTGGTTTCCTCTCTTAACCGCATCTGCTTTGAGTGACGAAGCCACTCAATACCTCCTCAAACTGTTTCCGAGTGCATTTGGCTGTACTACACCTAAACAGAAACAAGAAACAAATGAATTAATTCTCTCAATTCACCTTTATAGATTACATCTTTTTATTCAACAGTTAAAACACGAGCTATTTTTATAGGATAAATTTCTTGTTTCAACAAAATAATTTTGCTAATCAGTAGTTTTACGAGAAAAACTGGCTTGCCTTGTAGATTGTAAGGGGGTCGTGCAGGCTGTGCAGCCTCACAAACACTTCGACCTATATAGGTAAGTTCTTTTGTGGTACTAGCTTGCCTTAATTCTGTTATTTATACATTCTGAAGTACAGCCTTCTGATTTTGTATCGAAGGTACGATCATTTTTACTGGATGTAAACTCGTCATTTAAGTTATTGATAATTGATGAAGAATAATTTTTTCACTCATCTGGTCGAATATTTTCAATGGTTATCGAATTATACAGTGCCTTGGGTGCATCTTGTAATGGGCATGGTAATTCTGATTTCAAACATTCTTTTTGTAAACTTGTAACAATTTGATGATATCTAAAATTACGTTATTGTCTCTGGAACAAATGTTTAATTGGTTTATACATACCTTAAATAAAACAATACTTTATTTTTCTACCTTCACTCACGAAAAAAAATGGCGTATCGCGTAACAACGTAACAACTAACAAGTCATAAAACTATACCAACCTCTGTCTGTGTGAAAAAAGTTGGAATATATTGAATGAACGTTCCCAGTGTATACGTTCCAGGCACATATCTTGGAAACTTCTTAGTTACATAATTGTGTATCAAACTTGCGAAAATAGCTACATCGTCTTTTATAAGTACATTAATTAATTGAACATTATTTATTTCTGTTGCAGAAACTTCATAAAAATACATTTTGGGTACATCAGGTTAGAATGTTTAACAAAACATAACATTTCTACATTTTCTATATATCACGGGTATATTACAATCAAATGTGAAACATTAACATATCTACATGTGACAATCAACGTACTGCAGTTCTGCCGTCCTTAGCGAAAACGCCGTATCTGCTATCTGCTATTTTGCTGGGAATTCTGTAGATCTGACCTTCATACGAAGGAAATTCTCAAACTTTTGTATATACGTCAAAATGATTTGTTAACTTTGGCTATAAACCGGGAGTAAAGACCATTTCTGCGTGGTAAAACGCAAAATTTATAGGTTCTCAATTCTACAGAATCCAATATCTCAATAATCATATTTTTTGTAGATACAGCATTTTTGCTAAGGACGGCAGAGTTACGTTCAAGTGTTATCAAAGTAACATTACAATTGAATGTTTCTTTGTTACCAAAATAGAACATCGTAAACTGCCCAGTTATGTTATGTGCTTGCTGGGTTGTTCCATTTGAAATAGTCAGGGTTGGTCCCACCCTCCCAAGAGGGTTTTAGTTGCAGTGTTGAAAATGGTAACAGAAAGCCTCCCCCTTAACAAATGAAAATATTTGTACATGCGATTTTTTTTCAAATGAACATGGAATCAGATATTTCGTCTGTTTCTTTCCAAATGGTTCAATTTCAATACGAAGGCAGTCTGGTTGGATGTAGTTCAATTCTTGAAATGTGAATAACATTATTCACTGATGTTTATCTTTACATTTATTCCCATTCGAATCACTTTCACGGGATTACTTTTCCTTCCAGACGAGGGATTATTAATTTCAGAGGCAATTTCTACAACCTACAAAATCTGCGTTTAATACAGAATATAGGTGACAGTTTCGAGAAAATGCATGTAATAGTCAGTTATAAGTAGGTATTAGCAAAGAAGTATGACGTTATTATTTGCTTTCTTCGTTCACGCCTTTCTGATGATGATTGATGACTCAGTATTTTCCATTTGAGAATTGATATACAATAGGTCGTCGGCGTTCTGGCAAAAGTCAAGTCCAAATTTCAAGTTTTGAGAAAAAAGATGATTTCTGCCTGGCAACAAAATAACTGTTTGCGACTTAAGTAGTTTTTACATTCTGCAACCAGGTATACAATTAGTGCTGGACTTAATGAATTTTTGCCAGTTCAAAAATGCAAAAATGTTTAAACGATTTATATACTTAACTAAAAATTGACAAATATGGACTTAATGACTTTTGCCAGAACGCCGACGAGGTATTCTTCTTACGTGTGAGACAAACGTTCTTGTTATTGAGGTTGGATGACAACCTATTCATTCAATATATAGGTATCAAGTTGAAATCGAGTATCTGATATTTTTCATCTGAATTCTTCAATGAAAATTTGAGATAGAACGAGTAGGAAGAATACATAGTGTCCTAGAATGTTCTTCATAGGCAATATCTACCCCACAGTTCTGGCTCAGACTAAATACAACAAATATCGGGGTGGTGCTGTAGGTTTTCTATTCTTTCCTTTTTTTCTGTTATTGTTATTTCTGTCATTCGGCTGCACCCTTTCTATTGAGAGACCTGGGATCACGCACCTACCGATGAATTGGGGTGAAAAAGCGAACGAACGGCTAAATTCAGAAGGTTGTCTGTAGCGATTATACAAGAATTACCCTTTAACTTGCTGTCTCAAGTACTGAATTATCACTGAAAATTTTCGAGCATTCGTATAGATTTTAAAAATTTGTATTTTGTTTGTTTTTCCTCATCTTTCCGTGCGGTATGCATTTCGCATTTTGAGTACCACAGCGCGTCACACCGAACAGTCGAATTCATCAATCACCCCGCACAGCAAAGATTTATAGGCATATATTTAAGAAACATGTATGTGAAGATATTGAATTAGTCAAAGCTTAATTCAGCCACGTTTAGGTATACCGTCTCTTGGTAAGCTGACTAATAACTTTATTTTAACCAAATACCCTTGGTCATCTTGGTGTATAAAATACAGTTGGTCAAGTAACCAGCTTGTTTGATACCGAAAATTGTTGCGTACCAGACCAAAATAGTTAAATGACTAAGAGGGTATAAACATCCACTGCCTTGACTCTTCCGGCAAGATGAAAAATTTGGTTTGAATCCCTGCTAAGCCTTACGTCTGTGTTCTAATGTACAGTGTCCTCATATCCTCTTTTCTCGCAACATAACTTCGAATAGATGATGTTTCTAATCTACACTTAAAATATCTAATTCGGTTTTATGTCATGAAATATGGGATAGTAGTGTTGCAACCCTATTCATATTTCAGTGGTATACTGTCTAAATGATTACCAAACATACCAAATAGAAACCGAACTGTTTATTGAATAAATATGTTGAAAATAGGCAGTAACTTTTTCTCTTGTTCCGAATTTGGTATGGTCTACTTGGTCATAGTAATAAATTCGCGCCATAAAAATCGTTCACCTACACTATGAAAACACTTTTCGATTAAAAAATTTTTCAATTCGTATTTGAAAGAAGACGTTATAGTTACATTCTTCAGTTTTTGTGAAAGATTATTGAAACATTTAATACCAATATGACTGGACACCATTTGATAAAAAGAACATGAAAGTGGTTCATTGTTCGAGTTCTGAATTCGTGAACATCAGAATTTCTTATGAATATTTCTTTTTGTTTGAAAACATAAAGATGAACAGATTGGGAAATGTCATAACATTAAAACATTTGAAAATTCTTCTACAAGTTTCCCTAGGAGATATTCCAAAGATACATCTTAAGAATTGTTTTTGACCAATAAAAATATCTTTCGAACCAGCTGAATTGCCACAGAAGGAAATGCCATATCTAATTCATCATCATCTGATCCAGTTCTAACACTGATTGTAAATTGACGAAAAAAAATTTCTGCGAATTCAATTTAGAGGATAGTTGTTGACAATGGGCTTTCCAACATAGGTGTTCATCCAGTGATTCCCAAAACTCTGACCTCACTGTGTGAATTACGCAAAACGTTCTCACCAAATAAAACTTCAAAGTTTTAAATATTTTACTGCCGACAGTGTATCCGTTTCATTTGGGTCTTTCGGATATTGAAAATAGTTCGATCAGCAGTCAAGCAGAGCAGACATGTACTCAGGTAGTCGGAAGCTCTCTTACTAACGATAGGCGATTTAGTGCGACGCTACGAGTAGTGAAGTTACAGTGAAAAGTGCGATAAGTGAGCAAGGATTAATCATTAGTCCCCTATTCTAATTTCTGGCCCCGGCCAGGGCTCTTCTCACAACCGATGCTATAAGAGAATTCGTTTTACTGAATAGGGACGGTGTTTTTATCCGCAATATAGTGTAGTGAGTGCCAAGACAATATGGGAAAGGACAGGTCGCTCGGAAGGAGCGAGTCTTTGCCTAGGGAAGAAGGCGCCAAAAAGCTGTAAAACAGCAAATAAAAGACCAGGCCAGAATGTCAAGCTGGACAAACAGGACGAGAAACTGGCCAAGCAGTCGGACCAGATAACAAAGCTGGCAGAGCAGCTTACGAAAGCCCTCGCGGAGATCGCCAAGCTCTCGCAAAGCAAAGACGCGTACAAGGCGTACTTGCTACATGGTGTCCACCCAGCCTAAGGAGAAAGCCGCCGCGGAAACCAACGTGGAAATTGACATGCAGGATGTCCTACCCGAGGCCCCCGCAAAGGAAACCCCCGCCGAGGCCCCCGCTGAGGTCCCCGCTGAGACACCCGCCGAGACCCCCGCTATCGGAGCACGGAAGTGAACCGTCAAAAAAGGAAAGTGGCAAAGCCAGTATATCCAACTTCAGCACCGACCCCTGTCACCGGAAACAGAAGGGAAAAACCAAGGGTAACCCGTACAGGCACAAGTACGGCCACTACCTCTAGTCAGGTAGTCGAAGATACGACAACAACTGAAGGGAGCGCCGATCAGGTACAGGACAAGAAGCCCCCAGCGATAATAATCAGAGATAAGGCTAAATGGTTGACAATCTGGACTTCACTGAGAGACAGACGGATTGGGTTCAACAAGGCCCAATCAAGGCAGGATGGGATACACCTGTTCTGTTTGGAAGCCGATTGGAGGACGGCTTCCAAACTCTTCGACACAGCGAAGATTGATTTCTTCACATATCAACTGAAGACGGAGATTCCACTGCACGCGGTAATACGCGGTATACCGGAATCAGTTACAGCTGAAGATGTTAAGACCGACCTAAGCGTGAGAAACCTCGAGGTAATCGAGTGCTCTCGAATGACCTCGCGGCGGACAAAACTCACCCTACCCCTGTTCCTAGTGAAGGTGCCTAGGACACAAACAGACATCTTCAAGCTACTAGAGTGCTGCGACCTGAGGGTAAAGGTTGAAGCACATAGAAGCCAAAAAAACAGAGTGTCCCAATGCCACATGTGCCAGTGGTTCGGACATGCACAAAAGTGTTGCCACTCTGTCGCTACGTGCGTCAAGTGCGGAAGCAGTCACGTCACCCATGAATGTCGAAAGGCGAGGGAACTCCCTGCCAAGTGCGCCAACTGCGGCGGGGACCACCCTGCGAACTATCGAGAATGCCCTAGGTTCCCGAAACCTAGGCCCGCGCCCCGGCAGCAACAGGGACTTCCACGCAGGCAACAGCAGCGCCCCAACACACAATGAGGTGCACCCAGGACCAACAGCGGACCGCAGCAGCAACCACACACCGCCCCTCCACAGTGGGGCCCCTCCAAGAGCACTGAGGCAGTATCGACTCAGGCGCAGATATTGCAGACTTTGGCTAAGGTTACCCCAGAGGTCCTTACCCAACTCTTGGTGGTATTCAACGCCAACAACAAGGGACAGTAATGCCAGCACGAATACCGAAGGTACTGCAGATCTGTTCTTGGAAGGAACATAAACGGCGCAGCCAACAGGAAGCTCGAGCTCCTAGAGCTGATCTCCAGGATCCCGGCCGACGTGGTGGCACTATAGGAAACCAGACTGAGGAACGACGTAAACTACAACATACCAGGATACACATGCTTCAGGAATGACAGAGCAGGACAGCGAGTTCGTTCGGGCGGCTCGCTCCTCCTAGTAAAATCGGACCTGCAGCACAACGAGGATACACTATCGGAACTCTCACTCGGGGAGGCGGTGGCAGTCATAGTGAAAGTAAACGACGCGGATCTGAGAATCTTCTCCGCCCCACCAGGACCAAACCTTAGAAGAACGGACCTAGAGAAACTGTTTCCAGATAACCACCCTACAGTATTGATAGGGGATTTCAACGCGAAATCAAGGAAATGGAACTGTCGGGGAGGAAACGCCCGCGGCAGAGACCTCTCTGAAAAACTACTACCAGACTTCGATGACGTCACAATCATAGCAATACACGGACCCACACACTATCCTGGGAGAGAAAACCAACACCCGGACATACTAGACATGGCCTTATTACAAAGCATTCCAACGCTGGTGGATATATCCGTACTCGACGAAGGGTCATCAGATCACAATCCGATCCTACTAACAATAGGAGAGGAAGAAGCCGAGGTTGCGCAAACAACCAAACGGCAAACCGACTGGAGTTACTTCTTGAGGGAGATCCACGACTCAATCAACATCCCCAGGATAGACACGATTCCTCAACTTGAGGAAGCAGTAGAAGAACTCACGAAGACAATACTCACAACCATGGACCGGTTCTCAAAAGACACCCCCACCACACGCTTCGACTTCCAAGGAGTACTTCCTGTCGAAATCAAGGAATTGGTTAGGCATAGAAGAAGGTTGAAAAGATGCTACCAGCGGACACTGACGCCCGACGACAAGCGACAGTTCAATATCGCAGCCCGATTACTACGTAACGAACTGAAACTATTCAGAGAGCGACAGTGGGCAGACCGTCTAGACGAACTCAACACGGAAGACAATTCACTATGGAGAATGTAGAAGGTACTCCGGCAAGGCCGGAGGAAACCCTGCCCTCCTCTCCACGGCGAGATGGGCATCGTCTTCACGGACGCCGAGAAGGCCGAAGCTTTTGCTGATTCCTTAGAACGGCAATGCCGTGAGAAAGATGTTGATCTCACTGACGAAGTCGAAGAAACCGAAACACATGCACAACGAACAATCACACAACTCAGACGTACTGACGACTCAGATACTCTTCTGGAACCCACATCTCCAGAAGAAATCAAAAACATACTCAAGCACACCAAGACAAGGAAAGCACCAGGCCCAGACAACATACCAGTTAGGGCACTCAAAGCCTTACCGAGGAAAGGCATAGGTGCTCTGACAAACATCACCAACGCCATACTCAGACACAGACACTTTCCATCCAGCTGTAAAGAGGCAATAGTTATCACACACGTTTCCACAAAACCACTGGCCCATCAGCCTTACGCCAGCAATGAGTAAGGTCGCTGAGAGAGTAATCCAGAAGAGACTCAAGTCGATGACTGAAGAATTGAACATCCTACCGGACGAACAATTCGGTTTCATACACGGACACTCGACAGAACTTCAAGTCACCCGGATCGTGGACGCATCTATAAACAGCTGGAACCAATCAAGGAAAGGACACTTCGCAGGAGCAGTCTTCCAAGATGTAGCCAAGGCCTTCGACAGGGTCTGGCATGACGGGATGATTACAAAGCTAGTGGACGCAGGTTATACTACGCCGAAGGTTGAGCTGATCAACTCCTTTCTAAGAGGGCGATAATGCCGATGCAGAGTCGGAAATGTCCTCTCCGCCAGAAGGAGATTAGAAGCAGGGGTCCCACAAGGAGCAGTGCTGTCACCGCACCTGTTCTCCATCTACACCGCCGACATGCCGATGGCAGACAACTCCATGACGAAACTCGTACTCTACGCAGACACAGCCATCTTTGTCGAGTCCATGTACGAGGGAGGAGTAACTCAAAAGCTTCAGAACCAGATCAACAAGCTATAACCGTGGTTCAACAAGTGGAAAATCGGGATCAACCCCGACAAGGGCAACGCTAAATTGTTCACGAGATGGCCTGAGGGCCATGTTTAAATGAAGAATGACAGGTTCCCATGGGTAGACGAAGCTGTCTATCTAGGAGTAACCCTAGACAAGAAACTCACGTTTCGATGGGACATCACCCACAGATTAGGAATAGCGAAAGCCGCAAGCTGGAACCTATACCCCCTCATTGGACGTAGGAGTAACTTGGCTCTCGAGTTAAAACTGCGCCTAATCAAGCCAATACTTCTGCCTATAATGCTTTACGCATCGACCGCATGGAGCCAATGCGCGAACTCTTATAGGCAGGAACTCCAACCTTTCTTCAACGTTTGCCTCAGGATAGCTACTACGAATGCACCGTGGTATATGCCCAACAGGTTCATATGCCGAGACCTCTACATAGACAGACTGATTCGCAACCACGCGGGGATCACACTCGAAAGAGTAGAAACCCACGCGAATCAACTCATGACAGAACTACACGAACTCAGACGTGAGCAAGACGACAGAGACAAATACAGACGCCCTGTCAACCAGGGAGACAACGACACCCCTGAAGAAGTCCGGTGAAAGCGAGACATACGGCGAAACCTTCGTCAACTTCGTCAGCAGCAAATACCCGACTAAGAGTGTCATTGTTTTAAACTCATGTCAGATATAAGAGAACTTCAGGTCGCTGAAAGGCCGAGCTCTCCATATCAAACGGTCAGATTTTTTCCTGCTGACCGCCAATCAACAGGATGAGGACCGCTCTGGGAGCGGGTGCGGAAGGAAGGGGGAGATTGTGTTCGAGTACATCTAACGTACTGGGGCATGGTTTCTTTCGGGTCTCAACCTTAGGGGGTGCATGGTGGTGGATATTGAAAAACAAGTTCCTAGAATTGAAGAAAGATGATACTTTTTGGATACGTACGTATATGCGGCCAAGGGGTATATACGTATACTGCAGACGCACAAGGAATGGCCAAACAATTCACAAATGTTCGGCTAGGATCGGGCTAGTTGCTCGCTCCAGGCGCATAAACTGTTTAAATATATATTTGGATTCAACTGTTTTCAAGTTACCTACAAACAATTTAAAATCAGCATTTTATCAAATTTTCTCAAATTCAGGTAAGAGGTAGGATTTTGCCGTATCCTCATTTTTGATAAACTGGCTAAGGCTTTAGCGGCCAAATTTTCACTATCACTATGTTGATCGCCGTCGCTGTCGTGATTTGGAATTTTTTCCAAACGTTTCGCTAGCAAGAGTGGCTAGCTTCCTCAGAGGCCTGTTCATCTTCGTTCTTCATCGGATTTCAAATATACAGGAATTTCGTCTCAAAATAAGAGGCAGGCAGTATTAAGAAAAGGAAAAAATATCTGTACAACCGACTTCAATATCAAGACGTACGGTTAGACAGGTAGAAAAGCATCGTTAGCTGGACGAAAACCTGGAAAGTCTAATAGAAAACAGCAAAAAAGAGCACTACACAAATTGCAACTGTGTGTAGAGTGTATAATATTGGTCTAGATGACAATAAATTCAGCAAATTGTGATTTTTGCGAATGTTAATTCACATAAAAGCAAATAAAAAAGTTGGTTGTATACTGTGTCTTATTCACATTTCTATAATCAGACGAAATTGTAGACGTACCAGCATAAACTACGTCTGCCCTTTACCAATTGGCCAACCTGAGTAAACTGCAGACGTATAAGGACAATCTACGTCCTCACTTTACTGCTATTTGATTGGTCCGATAGATCTCAAAAAGCCGAATCGTTCAGCTATGCCTTATGCGTCTACAGTATACATATATGCGGCCGGGGGTACACCATGTGCCTTCGGCGTCGGGCGAGGGGGCTCCGTGGGCAACGATAAATCTGTTCGGGTACTGACACTGCAAAGCCAGTAGTGCAATCATACGGTGGACAATAACCAAATTAGGTCAGCCGGCTTTGCCCGTCGGCTTCGAGGGTAAGCTTAACGGTAGGTATTCGGAGCTTTGGGGGTCGCTGGTTGGCTATGCCTTGGCCGCAACAACCTTTCTCATTATTATTAATATAATAATCTCACGAGCATAAAAATCACTTTCGCACAAGTAACCTCACATGCCCATGCTGCATGAAACCACAAATTATACTGGCCATGCCAATCAATGATTGGACTCGGATGCCTCATCGTGGACCCTCCATCAAGTATAAAGAACCTCGTAGTCCATTCAAAATACACAAATGAATTGCCAAATCTCGGAAAAATGTCGAAAATGTATACGTCAAATCATAATTTTTAATGAAATGTCAATAGTTTCCATTGATCCGGCCTCTGTTAAAAATATGAATCAATGTCAAAGGTTCATAAAACAATGAATTTGATTATAGAAATTCCATCTGCATAATTGATGCAACGTGTTGTGTGAGATCGAGAAGCAACTTTTGATGTTATTTTCGAGAAATGCGTTATGCGTTCATGAACTATACATACACAATGCACACATTTTCTTGAAACGTTATTATAATACCTATTCCACAGTTATATTTAAAATAAAATGACATCAAAGCTAGACAAACGTCGCCGAACTTCACAGAAACATTAGTAGCCTATTTTAGAGGCTGCTGATGACGCACTGATGTTCTCCTGATCAAATCAAATCCACATACAACTATCGTTGTTCCCAAATTAATAATAGATTATGAATAATCCAGCGCCCCTCAAACTTTCTACATTCTAAGAGTTTTGTCGACAAACGTCGAACACAAAATGATCCAACAGCCCCATACGACTGCCAAATCACCTCTGCCCAACGCCTGGTAGAGTTTTTCTACCAGAACACACTTTGTAATGCTTCCTGTAATAACTAGCAAATGTTGATCGAAACAGGTGACTAATCTACATGCTAGTTTCATGCGGTTCTGTCAATAATCAGTGCAGACCCGATAAAGACGGAGAGCCAATGATCGAATCCATCATCTTGAAATCGATTACCATCTGCTTTTGTCAGATTGCCTTACGATAACTTCAGTACCCACTAAGAAACTAAGCAACAGAGCCATCTTTAGGAACTACAGAAAGGATTCTGACCTGGGAATAGACTTCATTCGAAGCCAAAGGATACTTCATCGAGAAAAACATTTAAATATTTGGAGAGTCGATTTGGGCGTACTCACTTGACAGAAGGTCATACATTCCTAAAATGAAAATAGATAATAAATAATCCAGCCTCTCGCAATCCTTGCTAGTTGTTATAGGAAGCATTGCAAATATGTTTTCAACCTGTGCTAGAAGTCCATTGTGTCTCGAAGTAGAGTGGTATAGATTCACGATGAAGAAAAACTCAAAGTCATCTGTGTTTTCACACGTTGAATCGTTAACTTTAAAATTTGTTCGAATTACCTTACTGATTTTACGCCCTAAAAGTCACTGGGATATAGGCTCTAAGCCTCCCTTATTAATTTTGAAAACCGGGATACAGGCTCCAAGCCTCCCTTATTACTACTTTTTTATAAATTTTAAATAAACACTAAACTTTGTTAGTGCCCACATAACCCCTAGTGAGAACATGTGGTGACACTCATTTTATTTCATTAAAAGTTTCTACATAATTTTCTCTCCATAATTTTAAACTTAGCTGATGATGAACCTATGTAGGTTCGAAACATGTACTACTATGAAACCATTGAACTGATCGATAGTTATTTATCGTTCTAACATCACCACCAAATAGGTTATATTACATTTGTGGAGATGACTTTGAGTTTTTCTTCATCGTGGAAATATGTTTTTGTAGAAAAACTTCGCCAGGAATTGGGCAGAGGTGATTGGGTAGTCATGAGGGGCTGTTAGAACATTTTCTGTAAGGGGTTTACCAACCAAACTCCCATAGAATGGAAAATTTGTCAATGATTTTATTTTTTGACTTGTTGGATATTTCGGTAGCTGCTGATATACATTGAAGGGATCTTCATTTTATCTACAAATTTAATTTAACTCTCTGTCCGTATGCCTGTCTGTCGGTGTCCCGTTCAAAACTTGCAATTCGTTTATCAAGCAATTGAAGGAATACTATTAAATTTTGCACACGTTTTAGGATCGTTAACCATATTATAATTTAAAAACATTTAACCCCTCTGCCTTCCCCCAATTGTTTTTTTCAATATCCCGACTAAATTGCCGTTAACTCAAGATCCAAATGATAATGATGTTTGTCTATTCGATTAAAATTTTGCAACACGTTTCAAACTAACTTCCCTCCTTACGAAGGCTGAATAGAGAACGCGTAGAAATTTAAAAACTTTGCCGATAGTACTAGAAGTCGTAAATACCGGCTCAGCCCCTCTTCGAAAAAATTCGCGTAAACTCGCTTATAATAATAATAATAATAAATCGGCGGTCGCGTGATGGGTATAGAGGTTCCTAGCCCTAGATGCAGAGCGTGTCGTGGGGCAGCTGAGACCATAATGCATTTGCTGTCAGCTTGTCCAGCTTATGCGGTCTCGGCCTATATCCACAGGCATAACGCGGCCCTACGAGTATTGTACTACCATCTACGACACTCGTACGGTGTAGACGAGACACCAGTGTTGTTTTATGCTCCGGGGGATATTGAGTCCGTTGTGGAGAATAAGAAGTGCCGAATCTATTGGAACTACTCATTTCCCACCCTCAGGCAAATACAAGCCAATAAGCCTGATGACCGTCAAAGTAGGATGATTTTGTCATTGAGTTTTCAGGTCCTGGCGAAACAAACGAACATCGTCCGAAAAGCGGAGTAAAAATGGACTAAATAACGAGATCTACTCTTTGAACTCCGCTGGTTTTACCCAAACCATTCTGTCAAGATAGTGGTTCTGATAATAGGGGTCCTTGGTGGAATGATAAACACACTGCTCTCAAACGTAAAAATCATACCGGCTTGCCATGATGCGGCAGAAAACTTAGCGCGTCTTGCGAACGGATTAAAAAAAATGGCTTTATTAATACAAAACAGGGAAAAAATCAACAAATGACATGATTTGGTCTATAATTTTGGCGAAGTCTAGCTTATTGCTTTATTTAAATCTCAGTGCTGGGACTCCGATGATTAGAAATGTTTCATAGCATCGAAATGTGTCGAGAATGTGACGTCATATTTGAACGTTAGAAATGGGAAGCATTGTAACGATATTACGAATATGACGTCACACTTCGATGCTATAAAACATTTCTAATCATCGGAGTCCAGGGGCAGGGCACATGACTCTCGGACCTAGTAATCACTCACGCGTCTTCCTAACGGATTAAAAAAAATAAAAATAAATTGGCTTTATTAATACAAAACCGGGAAAAAATCAACAAATGACATAATTTGGTCCATAATTTTGGCGAAGTCTAGCTTATTGCTTTATTTAAAATTTAAAAAAAAATCTGTAGAAATTGTGAAAATTATCGGTCAATCGACTAAATTTCGGAAAAATTTTTGCCTCTTTGACATTAAATAAATATCGCGTAAATATTCACAAAAATTTTCGACGTCAAAAATTACGGCAAAAAAATTCGGAGGGCTTGGACCCCCGTTCTCTTTGTTTCCGACGGTATAAGACGTGGAAAATTTCAAAAAAAATACGGTCGGAATGCTCGAAAAAGTTACAAGGATTCGCCAAAATGAAGTCATATAAATCAGTGAAAAATTGAAAAAAATACTCTACTACTGAAGAGATTTAAAGTGGGGTAAGACAGCAAGATATCGAAAAAAGATATGTTAAAAAGTTGCTCAGAATTCAATTAATACTTATTTAATGAATTTGTTTTCAATTTGTTTACAGATTTCAGTTTTATTTCTTTTGAATAGCTTAATTGTTTGTAGGTAGTGGAATATTTTCATTTCGATGATAATGACAGACCTTTTTCATTTTCTCCACACAGCCATCTGGTGTGGAGAAAATTGGAAAAATTGGTTTTGTCAGGAACTTTGCTGTTACATTAGAATTTTACTAATATTGTGACGATATGGCAATCTAAAAGCTTGGTGTTTCCAAATAATACTCAAGTTCCAGTGATAATCATGTATGAGCGTTTCACTTCGCACATAAACTAGAAAATAAAATAGTGTATAAAATTAAATATTTCAAGTTTATGTGTGATGTGAAACGCTCATGCACGATTATCAAATTCTGATATGAGAGATACCTATGAACCAATGTAATAGCGAGGGTCCTGGAAAAAAACAATTTTTCCAATGCCATCTGTAATGGAGAAATGGGAAAGCATTATCATCAGAATACAAAATAGATATTTGAAAGGAGATCAGACAATATAAAAAAATGGGTATTTTCAATTTTCTCGAATTATTACTTGAAACTATATGCATGAAATCAAATTCTTAGAGCCTTTTTCACATAACTTCTCTGCTGTCAAGTATGTGGCATATTAATAAAGATGTTCCTTACATGGTTCTCGTTTCTTCTTCGATGTGATTAGAACGGTGATGACGTCACCAATTGTCAACAAGCCGAGCTCGATTATCCAAACACAAACGGTCAGGTTCGGCTCCAGAATCGTTACATTGCCCCTTCATAAAAATATTTCGCCCTGAGATATCATCCTTCAAGTGTATCGATAACCGCAAGATTCCAAATATCTGTAACGCGAAGTTCGATGGAAGCAACACTCCCTAATTTTCATGTTCGGTCGTGCACACCAAAAACTTGCCGCCACTGAACATCGCCTCCAACATACTTCTTATAACTCTCCAATTGAGTCCATCAATTCTGCAGGAAAATTTTGGGATTGCCAGGTTCACAAGATTCTGTTTCACCATCGTGTTCCTTAGTTTACTGAGGTTCTTCCATACATCTTCATAGGTCGGTTCATTTCAAGAATGTTTCTAGGTAAAGCACCCCTCCAACTTACGCTCTATTTTTCTGGTCTTAGAAAACGGATATGAGCATGTGTTCTTTGAACCGTACTTCAATGGTCCTTTTAGTTTGACCCACATACTTCTTCTCGCATTCTCCGCAGCTAATATCATGAATCCCTGACATTTTTCATCTGTCCCATCTCTGGCAGTAAGACGATGACCTGCTATCAAGTACTACAGGTATACAGTGTGGTAATTTCACAAATGGAATTTTTTTAAATTAATTTTACATCCAAAATACAAATATCGCAAGTTAAATAAATTGTATAGAAATGAAGTACCCTTATTTCTGTAAATTCAGCAAAATATCATGAGAACAAGTTGTTTACAATAAAAGTTATGCCTAGATACCAAAACATGATCAGCCAAGAATTTTTTTTAATTTATAATTTCCTAAAGAAAAATTTGTTTCAATATGCATCCTGAATGCTTTCATAACTTTGTTCAAAATTAGGGTTGAAAGTAAACATTATCAAAAGCAATATACAATATTTTTAAACATAGCTATTTGAATGTGGTGCCGATTGTTTTGTGAATTTTCATCAGCTTATTTTTAATATCGAAAATTAACAAATCAAAATAAACTGAGACACAAACAATTTGAAATACAGAAGAAAATTGAATTGTGTAAAAAAATGAATGACCTTCTCGTACAATGCATATAGTTATCATAAAATTCACTGAATGGCTTGCATTTCATTCACTGGAATATTTCTGCAACGATCGTTTTAAACTTTTTGCTTTAAATATCCCCATCAAAAAATCTAATGGGGTGAGATCTAGCACAGCCACCTCGTTTCTCTCCTCGGTAGTTTGATCTCATCATTCATCACCAAATTCCCCATTTAGCTACTTAGAAACAATTTCAGCAGAATAAGCGGGAGATCCATCATTTACAAACCATAATTGATGTCTTTTTTGTACATCAAGTCCGAAAAATTCGTCAGTTCGGACTTAACAGACTACAGAGACAGGCGTGTCTGGCTATTACTGGGTCAATTCGCTCCACGCCAACGGCAGCAATGGAAGCCCTTCTCGGATTACTTCCTCTTCACATAGTTCTGGAGAGAGAGGCATGATGGGCAACATACAGACTCCACGAAGCGGGCATTAGTCTACCGCAGGCAGTGGTCATGAGAAGCAGCAGCATGCTGGAGGGCATAATAGCTCACAACATTCTAGGAATGCCCTCAGACATCATGCCCAAAACTATCAACCTTCACACGCCCTACACTGTAGACTTCCCTGAAAGAGAAGACTGGGTTTGGAATGAAACTGACCTACGTAGGGCAAATGAACGTTGGTTTACCGATGGTTCCAAAACTCTGGAAGGCGCCGGCGCCGGAATATACGGGATGAACCCAGTAGTGAAACTCTCAATCGACACAACACACGAAAAATAATAAAAATATCTTCAGATATTCGAATAGCACTGAAAGCGCTTGAATCCAACTGCTATAAATCCAGAGCAGTATGGAACTTCAGAGAAACCTTAAACCGACTGTCGGCACAACGTTAACCTAGTCTGGATACCAGGTCACACGGAACGAGAAGGGAATGAAATGGCGGACGCCCTAGCAAAGGTGGGGGACGAAATAACGTTCACTGGGCCAGAACAGGTAATCGATATAGCACATAGCACTGCCAAGAATGTTGTAACATCCTGGGCAGACAATAAAAGACTCGAGTATTGGCGTAGTCTACCGGGCCTAGCCCATTCCAAAGCATGTATTGCTTGCACAAGGATAAAACAGAACTCCGACAAACTGCTAAAACTCAGTAGAGCACATCCCAAAGTTATAGTAGCTTTGCTCACTGACCACTGCAAACTCAAACACCACATGCATGAAATCGGACTTGCACAAGATGCAGAGTGCCGTCTATGCACAGACGAGGATAAAACGGCTAAACACATTTTACATAGGTAGGTACATGCCCCGCAGCGGCCAGAATCAGATTTTCAACATTTGGCAATACAACAGTATGACCAGAGAATCTGGTTAATTGTTCTGCCAATGTACTTCTTAATTTATTTCGTTAAGAGATATACTGGGAGAAATTTAACCATAGGATGGCCACTATAGGCCATTGTCCGCAGTGGAGGGCCTGATATGGACCCACTCACGTTTAAACTTAACCAAACATAACCAAACCTAACCAAACCTAACCAAACCTAACCAAACCTAACCAAACCTAACCAAACCTAACCAAACCTAACCAAACCTAACCAAACCCAACCAAACCTAACCAAACCTAACCAAACCTAACCAAACCTAACCTAACCAAACCTAACCAAACCTAACCAAACCTAACCAAACCCAACCAAACCTAACCAAACCCGACCAAACCCGACCAAACCCAACCAAACCCAACCAAACCCAACCAAACCCAACCAAACCTAACCAAACCTAACCAAACCTAACCAAACCTAACCAATCCTAACCAAACCTAACCAAACCTAACCAAACCTAACCAAACCTAACCAAACCTAAACAAACCTAACCAAACCTAACCAAACCTAACCAAACCTAACCAAACCTAACCAAACCTAAACAAACCTAACCAAACCTAACCAAACCTAACCAAACCTAACCACACCTAACCAAACCTAACCAAACCTAACCAAACCTAAACAAACATAACCAAACCTAACCAAACCTAACCAAACCTAACCAAACCTAACCAAACCTAACCAAACCTAACCAAACCTAACCAAACCTAACCAAACCTAACCAAACCTAACCAAACCTAACCAAACCTAACCAAACCTAACCAAACCCAACCAAACCATTCCAAACCAAACCTAACCAAACCTTACCAAACCAAACCTAACCAAACCAAACCTAACCAAACCTAACCAAACCAAACCTAACCAAACCTAACCTAACCAAACCTAACCTAACCTAACCTAACCAAACCTAACCTAACCTAACCAAACCTAACCAAACCTAACCAAACCTAACCAAACCTAACCAAACCTAACCAAACCTAACCAAACCTAACCAAACCTAACCAAACCTAACCAAACCTAACCAAACCTAACCAAACCTAACCAAACCTAACCAAACCTAACCAAACCTAACCAAACCTAACCAAACCTAACCAAACCTAACCAAACCTAACCAAACCTAACCAAACCTAACCAAACCTAACAAAACCTAAACAAACCAAACCTAAACAAACCAAACCAAACCAAACCAAACCAAACCTAAACAAACCAAACCTAACCAAACCTAACAAAACCTAACAAAACCTAACAAAACCTAACAAAACCTAACAAAACCTAACCAAACCTAACCAAACCTAACCAATCCTCTCTAAACCTAACCAAACCTAACCAAACCTAACCAAACCTAACCAAACCTAACCAAATCTAACCAAACCTAACCTAACCAAACCTAACCAAACCTAACCACACCTAACCAAACCTAAGTCTCGAAGTGGCGATAAAGGGACGCGAAGACTGAAGTTAATCTCGGAGGCGCAGGCGAGGATTATAACAACCGAATCCGTTATTTGCGTATCGGCCGCGTGTCGTTCAAGACTTTTCGTAATCCCGCTTAAAGATTACATTATGATTCCAAAGAAAGAACAAACCACGTACTTAGTAATTTTACAGAAGAATTTCAACATCGTGTTAAAATATCCCAACAAGTAATTCCTTAACGGCCGCCGACCGTTAATAAATCTTAACGTACAGAGGCTGTTAACAGTAACTTTTCAATTGTCATCTGAAAATATTACCGTTAAATCAAAATAACAGTATGGGATTACGAAAATAGGCACAGCAAAATATGAAAAATATCAGTATTGCTCTGGCTCTTTGTTGACAATAAGAGGTTTTTATCACTTAACATATTTCTGAACGAATGACTAAATGTGATTCACATGAGTAAAAATATGTAATTCAATAAAATGACATTTTGCGAGTTGATACTGAAAGATTACGTATATTGTTCATTTATAGATAAAGTTGTTTTCATTTACATTGAGTCAAAGGGAATTTTGAAAAAAGTAGGATCCAATATTTTTACCTGTGTTACAGAAAATTATTTTATTAGGAATGCTTATGTATATTCAGCCCTATGCTGTATCACTTCCGTTGAAAATAACGTCACCGTTATTCGCCATTTCCGATATTTTGCCATTATCAATCATAGCAAAATAACGGAAATGGCGAATAACGTTGACGTTATTTTTAACGGAAGTGATACAGCATAGTGGCCCTTGGCTCGGCTGAGGTATCGGCAGTCGAAACTTCTGCTCGCAACGGACCAAGGTTCGGAACCAAAGAGTGCGCGAGAATTTTCTCAAGTGCATGGGTATAGTTGGTAGGCTACATGGATCGTGAAGCGAGTGTTATGTGAGTTACCTAGATGCCAATTTCACCGTCTAATGCTTTCTTGGAGTGCACACCGACCACCCTGGGTGGTGCTGTAGGTGTCTTGGGTTTTGCTCCAGGTGAAAAGTGAATACACCACAAAAAATCAGTAACGCGCCCCGGACCGCCACGACACATGATAATAATCGGTCGGTGGCTCAGCGGCTAAGGTAACTAGAATTATGTTTTCCAAATGAAGGAAAGACTTTTTAAAAAACTTTATTTACAATTATTCAGTGAACTTTCGGCCAAAGCCTTCGGTTGCACAAAAATTGGAGTCAAAATACTAATTGACTATTTTTATCAACATTCCAGTTTATATATTAAAAGGGAAAGTGTATTAGGTCGTTAACATAAAAGCATTAGATCGTTCGGTGCCCTTATCTAAGTAACCTATGACATATTTATAGAAGTGTTGCACAATGCCCTACTCATACAGCTATATAACTCTAGCAGTGGAACTTCTGGCTCGCATCAGACAGACATTCAAGGCTCTGGTACGGATTTTGTTCTCAAGTACACGGGTCTCTTTAGGTGGTCACATGCCTTGTTGTGAATCAAGTGTGATGCGAGTTGCCTAGATGCAAATCCCGACGTCTGGTACTAGCTTGAAGTGCGCAGCGACCACCCGGAGTGGTCCTGTAGGTTTTCCGGGTTTTCCTACAGCTGAAAACATCAGTATGTCGCCCTGGAGCGCCACGGCAAGTAATATTAATAGCCGTCCTCTACCTGCACAGGCTATGCCTTTGGGTACATAAGGGAGTATTATTAATATTATTATATTTTTTCCGTTAGGAATTACCCAGACAGGCTCTGTCTCCGGAGCCCCGATACTTCCGGAGGGCACACTGGTGTGTCATTAACCCCAGTAAACACTCCCCACGTCCGTGGGGTGAGTAATTACTGGGTCCGAGTCATGTGCTCTGAGAAGGCGGAGTGAACCAAAAATTACGGCCTTCTGCATTCTTCCGACTGATATTATTATAATTATTATCCTCTGCCCGCACAACACAACCTATGCATGCCATTGAGTAGGTACATTCTACAATTATGTTTATGCATGAGTAGTATTTTTATTATTATTATATAACTTGAATCAGTGTTTGTTACTACGCAAAATATACTACCAATCTTCAAACCGACGGGACTTGTGTTCAACAACTCTGAAACGTTAAGTCTTGTCATATTCACCCTCAATATTCTCAACCAAGAATTTTGTGATTCAATCTTTAGGTGGTAGGAACACAAAACAATGATTCAAGGAATTCATGCCGTTCTGACCCGAAATTCCTAATGTGGCCCCAGCGAACGCCAAGTTGAGAGAGGGGAACAACGTACGCACGGAAAATACGAGTGACGAAGTTACGTACGGTGCATCAAACTTTTCCCCTTCTCCAAATCTAGTAGGCCGGTTTCAGTCAATTCATTGGATAAGCGATGTTGCCACATCGCAACGACCCGATCGAAACTGCTCCGAAAAAAGCTATGTGTAACTTGGGGAAGTTGAACTGTGAAGTGTGTAAACGCAGAGCCTGCAACGCCCGCAACGGTAGACTGGGTCAGTAGTGCAGTTTAATGTTTATTTCCCCTTTTTCTTTATCTGAACCTGACCAAGAATTAGTGAAAAATATCAAACATTAAAATTCTTACAAAATAAAGTAGATGATTAGGAAGAATGACCGGGACCGAGCTACTTTTCCTCACAAGAACCCAATCTCACATTATTTATTCATGAATAATAATCTGTTTAAAATGTTGTTCAGTGATTCACCTTCAGAAAATTTTGAAATCGAAGTCAATAAAATGTTCAATATCACTTTCAGAAATTGTTGTTTCAGGGTACAGAAGTGGATGAACATATTTCTATCTAACAGATATGCAGATTCGGAAAGCAGGAGGCTCGAAGAACTTCGCTGTTCCAGATCCTGATAGGCAAAATAACAATTGATGGAAGAAATTTTCAAGCACCCACCACCGTCTGACAAGACTCACGACTAGATGAGGAGCAACAGATTCCGGATTGGTTTGTTGAGGGGCGAAGCGAACCGTGCTCATCCTCAAAAATGGGGTTTTGGGGATTGAGGACTCCACTCTTTAGGAGTGATGAAATAGACTCAAGAGGAGCTGCGACAACTCGACGTAAAAACTCGCGTAATGATGCATATTCCGAGTAGCGTGCATTCTACATAACAGAATAGTTCTGGATGGAGCTAGAAGAGTTATCTGATCCCCTCCTGTGACCATGGAAAAGCAGAAATTAGAGCATTTCTATTCAAGGCAGCAAGCCGATGAACTCGGTCTCGTATTCGATACTGAACGGACGAACCCAAACTCTGTCACCGAGTTGAAACCCGTTCATCAGAAAGTCCACGTTGAAGCTGCGGAGTGTGAGAGTATCCTATGGCTATGTGAGAATGAGCCAATGGGTCTTCTTCAAGAACATTGTCAAGTAGGCTGAGGTCGGAAACCGAGGGATTCAATGGCCTGCCAGGATGGTGTCTACCGCAGTCGCGTGATGGGTATAGAGGTCCCTGACACTAGATGCAGAGCGTGTCGTGGGGCAGCCGATTCCATAATACATTATTTACCAACGAGTTCTTATGAATAGAGGGAGAAGTAAACAAACCAAAGTGGCCCTTAAACAATGCAAATTTATGCAGTGTTATTCAGATTTTTCCTACGCAAATAACGCAGCCAATTGGATGATACAAAAATTATGCTAATTATTCCTACACAAATAACGCAACCAATTTGTTTTTCATGTGTCATGAGCACACTTTGTGACCATGAGCTAGTGGGCTGGTGTTCCCTAGTTGCGTAGTAAAACTGTCAATTGTTTGCGTTATTATTGAGTGTTATACGAAACTCTTACGATATAAACAAGACACCGGTGTTATCTTATGGTCCCGGGGAATATTGAGTCCGTTGTCGAATCTATTGACTACTCATTCCCCAGCCTCAGGCCAATATGAGCCAATAAGCCTGATGTAGTCTTCCTCGGCCATGAAAGTAAGACGATTTTCATCATAGAGTTTTCGGCTCCTGGCGAAACGAACATCGTCCGATGAAAAACCATCATATTTTCTGAATGATAAAAGTAAGGGTCACTGTTGATGTTATTTTCGTTTTTCTCATAAATCTCGATAATCTGGAAAGAAAGTTTCTCACAACCAAATCAGATCTAGGGCAGAATAAATTATTTGGTAATAACAAAATGACTATCACTAACACAACCTAGGAACCATGAAACGCTTACAATGTGAGCGCAGCATCCGTCTGTCTATCCATTTTCATTAATAGTATGGCACTTTATTAAGTTCCGGAATCTGGAATTTACCTTGTACATAAAATGATTCCAAATGAACAGGGTAAACAATGATAAGGAAATCTCTTATCTAGGCCAAACATATTCTTCGGAACCATGTTGATTCCAGAGTGTCTATCCTTCTCCCATTCTTCAAATGACTAAAAGGATAAAGTCAACTTAGTACGGAAGAAGCAATTAAATCCAGATTGATAACAAAATGCAGATGGATAGTGGAATCCCGAAATGGAAGAAGATAATAAGAGGAATTGCTTCGCCGATCACGATTACCCATTGTTGTGTAAGCTCGGGTAAAGTTGGATCAGCTTCATTCAAGGAATGGAAGATGGATACACAGGCTAATTTATCACCATCTTATGAACAGGTTAACTCTAGGGAAAACAGCAGAAATTATTATAATTCGATGACTTACTTGAGGACTCTGCATTTTTTGAAAGTAAGAGTTTATTCCAGATTCCGGAACTCAATAGAGTATCGGCTCTGGAAAGTATAAACTAACGGCAAAAATGAACACACTATACAGGGATATTATTGCACATGCAAATTGGGTGCTACTGGTGGACGCTATGCTCACATCGCCAGTATGTTATAGTTTCTTGGTTATGCTCGACATAACCATAAATTAAGTGATCAATTAAATTCTTTTCAATTTTATTTATAATTTTTCTTCCACTTTAATAGTTTGTGGTGATGTATGTGATTGGCGGATTCAACAATTGCTTTATATGTATTCATATTCAGGTGAATACACGAATATGTGAATCATGTTAACATGAGGACGTTTGCAGATACAAGTAATTGAAACGTCGTCAAAAAATATTCAACCTTTTGAGACTATGGAAATCCCCACCGAGAGTAATTAGGTTACTCTATATACAAGTTTGCATTCAACTAGCTTGTTGAAATACTGGATGAAGAAAAGCTTGTTATGCTTGTTAGTAACAACATGCAGGAAGGACCCTTATAATACTTTATCAGTGATTTTTCATGAAAATTTCATTGGTAAAGAGCCCACTATATTTCAAGAGATTATAACACGAAATTGTAATTCCGATATCAGGGTGTGCCTGGAGATCATCTCAGTTAATATCACAAGATAATCGTTAATCATCGATATTGCCTGTTTATATTGCTGGTAATGCATTGAGTGCCTTTGAGGTTGAATTATTGATGTAGGATTGAATTTCGAGCTTGATTCATAAAATGATTTTAACATTTTTGGAAAATTCAACAAATCTTCGTCGAACATGTGTTATGTTGCCAATATTACAAATTATTGATGCTATTCTTCCGTTTAATAATTTCGCTACCCGATAGTCAGTCATTTTGACACATAATTTGGTTCGAATTGAACTAACTCATTTATTGTCGAGTGATCGTTAGGTTCGAGATTTTTTCTGGATATCTAACTTTCACAAATTTGAAAATATTGAAAGCTGAATTCTCTTCAAGAAATAGAGTGAATGAGTGAAAAATCAACAGGAAAAAGTAAATTTTCTGTCAGAGACTCATTTGAATGCTGGTGCAAGTCTTATCTGGAAAAACACCTGTTTGGGGTCGGACTAAGAATGGCCCAGTGAAACCCTCTTTTCTTTCCCCTTCCATTTTCAGGTCTCATTCAAATTTCAAGCAGTAATGATGAAGTCCTCTCGAGTGAAAAACTTTGGAAGCAAATACCTCTCCATTTAGATTTCCGGGCGAGAGGTACTCAAGTTGAAACACCATCAAACAAATCAAAGATTTTGTAACATTCGCGGACTCGACCAAAACATCAATGACGTAACACCTACCATCACCTATACAGACGAACCTGATATTCTGACCCTGATAGATACAAAAACTTCTTCTCTGCCAATGTACACATGTTCTGTTCTGAATATTTACTCCATTCTCGATAGATTCAGAAGTAGTATTTGCCTTTAGTCTAACACTTATTCATGCCAACGCGAAGAGAGTTTAGAGCCGAGAGACTTTGACATAATGTGGTTCAAGCTGATTGCTGCCTTTACTCATCACCTTATGCATCCAATAGCTGAAGTCATCATCATGGGAGATTTCAATGTGCATCACTTTACCTGGCTCAAAATTTCAAAACAGTTGGTCGATCAATGCACACGAATTCCTAATGTCATCAACCATCAGTATTCCAATACACTTGAACTTTATTTCCACCACCTATCCTGATCCATACGGTATAGAAGTTTGTGCTCGACTCGGGAATTCCGACCACAACCTCATATCCACTCTTCACTATTTTTCTACATAATCGATCAACACAATTGTCACGTCTCATATGACACTACAATTCAACCGACTGGGATGGTCTTCGCACGTTTTTCTCAGCGTTTCTGAAGGAAAGACTGTGTTTCTCTTCTAAATATCCAACACAATGGGCCAAGATACTTTCTGAGATCATAACGCTGTTAATGCAAACATATACCAAACACGCCAAGAAGAACATCATCTAATAAACCATGGTTTAGCAAAAACTGCTCCAGAGCTGTCGCCTTCAAGCAGGCAGCACACCAACGATTGTACAAAAAGCCAGGACCTGAGACCAGATCAGAATATGTTGGAGCTAAAAATATGTGCAAGGAGACAATTGATCAAAACTTTGAGTGTCCTAACGGCTCTCGCTCGTTTTGGTTTTTTGTCCAGAAAAAGACAATAATTTTGCTGCCAATTCAACCCTGAAGTCATTGAGTAAACAATCCCAAAATATCACTCTATTCGACAGTCATATGCATGAGGTTTCTTCCGCCCACAAACTATCAGACGCATTTCGCTGGGTCTTAATACCAACAAAGCTAGTGGATCCGACGGAATTCCGTCGATCGATTTCAAGAAATGAGCTTCCGAACAAACACCAGTTCTTTGCGAGTTATTCAACCTCTTATGTACTACCACCCCCAAAACATCACACTAATCTGTGTTATCTCGAAGGTCCTGGAAAAAGCCATCAACATCAGCTCATGAAATATTGACAACGCTCAGAAATTGTGAATAATCGACAATATTGCAAGTTTTTGTCATCAATGATCAGCTGGTTATTTTTTGCTCATGTCTTACATCTAAGACAGCAATCTATAGAAAAGACGGTAAAATTCTGGCCGTTGCATCCGATATATCCAAGGCGTTTGATCGCGTGTAGCACTAGGTGCTTCACGCCAAGCTTAAATCTCATGGTATGTCCCTCGCAGTTCCGCTTCTTCTCTCAGGCATAAGTATCTACGTGGTGGTAGATGGAATTGCATCCGATAATCTATCTATGAATCCTGGTGGTCTGCAGGAAACCTCGCACCAGAAGTGTGTCCTCTTCACATCAACAATTTGTTGGGAGCTACATCATGTCCACTCCACAGCTTTTTCGAAGATCCAATATCAACCCGTGACACTAGCAAATAACGACTGAGGAACGTGAACGATTCAAATATGGACTCAGCAAAAATTCTAAAATGGGAATCCAACAACCAACAGCTTGATAGAATTCAATGCGAATAAAACACAAGCATGTATTTTTCTAAAAAGGCCTATCTTACAGTGGTCAATGTGATCATGTCAGGTGCATGCCAATGAAGTCCTTCATTTCAATGCTCGGTATATCCATCAGCAGAATCTTTTCATTAGAAAACCATGGGAGGTCCATTGTCAAAAGTTATTCTCAAAAACTTGGTGCCAAGGGCAATCCCCCTTTAACTGATAATGATTTATAAGACACGACCCAATCAACTAATCTGGAATACTGTTCTCATATATGCTGCCCCAAAACACATACTGAAAGTTCTAGATTCTGCCCAAAAAAGAGTCATCCATCTCGTCGGTGATGGTTCGCTTACAAGTTCGCTCACTTCTGTGGAAGACCGGCGCAGAAAGTTTGAAGATTTGTTCCTGATAGACATTTTCATAGACAATAAATGTTCTTCTGAAAAATCAACAAAGTCCCATCGTAAGCGGTCAGATCAAGAGTAACCCGTTGAGCTCAGTCCTCACAGTCGAGTCGTCGCTTTGGAGACACGTCGAACATCTGTTTCCCAGGGCAAAATAATATGGAACTCACTGCCACGGAAGGTGTTTCTTGGAGAAATTCTTAACTAATATCCCGCGGCTATCAACACGTATGAAATTTAATGATAAAATAGTCATGTGTCAAATTGAAATAATGCATTACATAAAATTAAATGAAACAAGGCACTAATATGTTTCCTGCCATGTACGAAAAGTTTTATGATCGGGCGATAGGCGTTCTTTAAATTGATCGAAACCAACTTCACAAACCAATTGATTGATTTTCCATTCAAGCAAATACCCCCCAATTCTTGGATAGATCTGTAATTTGTATTTTCATATGTTTATAAGTGTGAAAAACTAGAAACCTGAAAAAAAATTTGAACCATATAATATCATTATTTTATATATTTTTTATTTGTTTGCATGATGCCCATTATCTCAAATACCTAAAAGCCACGTTCTTTCGATTTGTTTTCTGTACAATGTAAATCGATAGAGATTTGCAGAAAAAACATGAATACTTATGTAGGAATATAGGCTTTCACGGCAGGCGTCAATGTTTTGGTTAGTTTCCGAGTTTTGCCGTGGTCTTCTTTGGTATAAATCTCCAAACGTTTCGATTGCAACTGCGACGTATCAACGTACTCTACTAGACGTATCAACTGAAACTGTCAGTTGGTACGTCTAAAAGAGTACTTCGACCACGCCACTGAAGATGAATGCCGCAGTTACAGTCGAAACGTTTGGAGATTTAAACCAAAGAAGACAACGGCAAAACCTGGAAACCAACCAAATCATGAAATACCTATATTCTCTATGCATTATCACATTCTATATTGTATAAATGAAAATAAATTTCAATAAAGTATTATGCATTCCTGATGAAGAGTGACTTTTTGCATAAATAATAATATGAAATTTTGTTCGAATCAATTATGAAATAAGGGCGGATTGTACAAAACAAGTTCACCAACAGTTCAAGTGAATTAAGTTCAATTGTTAAGAATTAGCCAATGAAATTTCTAGTTTCTTAGCAATTGAACTCGGTTTGGTTTAACTGTTTGTGAACTTGTCTTGAACCTGCCCTAAGTGTATATCAGACCACGAGCTAAAATCATGTCATAATCATCTCATTAATGGCCTGATTGGATGGAACTAACTTCTATACAAAAATTAACAATTCACCATTTCTTCTCGTAGCAATATTGAGTTAATAAAATATTGTTTAACTCGTCAAAAACATTTATTGTAGCAGTACCTCAGAGATCGTTATACATGGTATTGCTTGTTGTTAATTATGAGGACATATGAAGACCTCAGGGAAAGAACGTGCTGAGTCACTGTGGCAATAATGTTCAGGAGAGCTCTTTTTAGGTTAAAAACCCAAATGCGTCTATACGAATTTAATTTACTCTAGAGGCACAAGTTTAATAAATTATCCCACTGCTATACAACACTGTCGCAAATTGTGGAACTCAAATTGTCATTCATTTCTTTATATTCGAATAATATAGATGCAAAATACATAAGATACTGGGAAAGAACGAGATAAGTCAGCTCAAAATATATTTATTTATTATTATTTCAATCAACTAATTTAGCTAACTTCTCTTATTTTTATCTTGGGTTTTCTTCTTCGATACTGCCTTCTTTTTGGGTGCACTTTCATCCCCAGTTTTTGTCTTTTTTTCAACTTCTCTACTCTTCTTAGTTTTTTTTTTCGTCTGTCTGCGGCAAGTTGATGAAGTATTCTTGAGCAGCGGGGCCACAATACTTTTTCAGTTGTTGTAAGTCTTCATATTTCTCAAGGGGAATTGGAATCCTTTCTGAAAATATGAAGAACATTATTATTATTATAGAATAGAAAGAAATCTTGTACCGTTATAAGCTCTCATGGGGTACAGAAATTCGTTTGGTAGGAGTAATGGCTTTTTAATCTCCTTTCCCTGCTTAACTACAGATGATACCCAAGCACCATTGAAGGTATCGCGATGAAAAACGACTTTAGGCTGCCCCTTTTTCACTTCTAGTTCTCTTATTGGTCTTGACAAAAATGGACACTTCTTTAGGTACCATGGTTCTAGGAACTCACTCCAGTTGCTTTGGTCAACTTCTTCAACTTTGAATGGTGAAGGTTTTTGTCGAGCGCTTCTAAATGTTTGGACCCAATCTTCGGGTAGCTCAGTTCTAGTTTTGCAGTTAATGAGACCCATATTTTTGTCGCACTCCATATATGAGTGGCCTCGTATAGGAAATATAGAACATGTTTCTTGTCTTACCCCTTGAGAGACATCACCCCGAAAGGATGGAAGTGAAATGGTTTCCAATTGTTACCTCAAATCCGTCGATTTAAATGTAATGTAATTTGCTTAATAGAATTTCTATAACGGCATGTCTATACGAATTGTAAATCTGAACAAGGTTGGTTCCAATGTAATATTATATTTCATTTTCTTGTTCAAAAACTATTCAATTGTAACAGAAATTTAAGGAACACAATAGGAATGCCGAATGATATTTTCAATAAAGAGAATTCAACCCCATGTAGACGTTTTGACATGAAACATAATAAGGATTGGTGATTCACTCTCTCATAACATAATGGTAATACTGAAGAATACCTATATTTATTACCTCTTTATAAGTTTCAGCGATAACTCGGTAGCAACACCCTGTAGGTATTGAATGTAAATAATACTGATCTGGCACAAAGTTGTGGATCTGACAACTGCGCTCAGTTTGATTTTCTTGACGCTATTGGATTGGCTGGCATGTGACTTGTGCAGCACTGAACTCCAGAAATATTAGTTAGAACGCGAATACGTTGTAGTTTGCTTGTGTTGTGAGTTTCAGTGCAAAAAAATTGTGAATTGTTTCGTAATTAGTGCAATTTCCAATCATAGGATGTCAGTTGAACGATTATTGAAATAATGTAATGTAATCTTTCGATGACTTTTGAAAAGTTTGTATGTTTAGGGTGTTTTAGTGTTTTTGTGAACTTTTCTGAACTGTTTTTGTTTTAAGTCTTGTGAATGGTGTAGAAGAAATGTGGAAATTATATTGACCATCTGTCTCAGTACTTTTTAGGATTATTATTGGCCTTCTGTAAGTATAAAATACATTTAACACTTGGCTATTCACTATTTTACCAAGCCTTTTTATACGTAATGTACCAGATACTGGATATTTAGACAATGATTAATACATCTCCAATTAAATTCTATTCAAAATTGTATGATGAGACTTGATTGATCTAAGTGACGCTGTTTTGGGAAGAAATAAAACAATATAGGTATTCACCTATACATACTTAAGCAAAATACACGTTTCGAAACAACGTAAAACATGTGAAAGGGATCGATTTTTCTGACTTCATATTCCTAGGTAGATATTTTACTATGAAAGGGCATAAGTATTTCTGATATTATTCAAAAACATGCTGCCAAAACGGTATTGAATATTTTTTTATTGTTTTTTTGTTTCGTTCTAGTTACAGAAATAATCAATACTTACCTAAGTGAAGAGGTACTTGGCAGGTAGGTAACATAATAATTTTTTCATTAGGAAGGCTGGTAGATATTTTCTCAGTTTTTGGAAAAATTGTCTGAAATGATCACCAAATCACTCATCACTGAATAATGTATTTGAAACGCACTCAAACTAATTCAATGTCGACGTTCGTGTTCTACAGAGCTCTGTTTGTGGACCTTTAATCTTTTTGATTTATATCAATGACCTACCACAACATATGGGCACATCTCTCTCCATTGATGATACTTCCATTTCAGCCTAAGCTGATAGTCTTGTTGAACTTGAAGCCAACAGTGAAAACTTTCTCAATATGTTGTTGCTCTAAATAACTATCTTTAAATACGTGTAAAACGGTGCTGTTGCAATTTTTCCAGTACCTTCATGTTGAAATTGATGAAGTGGTGATACATCCATCAGTGACCACGAAATGTTCAGGGATTCATATTTATTCTGATTTAAGTTGGAAATTTCATGTTGATTACGTATGCAAGTGAGAGGATCAGCAGCAGTTTTTATGCTCTGTGACAACTCAAGATAAGTTTCGAATGAAAAATCTATTACTTAGATGTTTACTATACAATGTTAAAATCAGTTCTCTCCTACACTATAGGTACTTGGGCAGTGGAAATAACATAATCGAGCTTATACTGCTCGTATACGTATGTTTTACGGACTTTACTTATCACAAAAATTCTTGTAAACGCGTTATCAAAGAGAAACACATTTTACAATTACCGTGTATGGCTTTGCTTTATGTAAAAATAGCGAGGCTTAGTTTGAAACCAAATCCAAGTGTCGCGACTATCCAACAAGAAATCAAAATCTTATCAAAGTACAACATCGCACAATGTTGTTTCGAAAACCGGTGTGAAAATAGCAGCCAAAGATAGCAGACCAAATATCCGGAAAAACCCGATCGACCAGTGGCGACCAATTTTTTTTTATCAAAGTGCTATTACTATAATTAATAACTATTTTTTTTAGGGAGTAAGGGACGTAGGGAATTCTTTCTAGATTGGTTTCTTTTGGTGTTGTATAAACAAATTGAACTAACTTGTAGCTAATTATGGAACTGCAATAAATCAATTTCGCTTGTAATCCAGTACTAAGTAACACTAACATGAACAGATTTCAATAAACTAATAAATCATGCGAAATCATGACTTTCCTAGGATTCCAGGTTCGAGCTTTCATCTCGGTTTTCATATCTACCTACCTCACAGTTGTAAAATGGGTTTATGAATAAAGTCTTGTACTAAGCATAAACAGATTTTTACAGTAGATTTTGGTCCCATGGGATCCAGAGGTGGATTCTGAAACTTAAAAATTTTCAATATCAATTCCTGCACGAAAACTTTGTTCTATCATAAACATATTTTGACAGTCCATTTTCTGTCAAAAAAGCTCCAATTAGGTGAAAAGATGATGGACTTCTCATTTGATCCGGAGATGAATTATGAAACTTTTAAATTTTGAACATTATTCCTGCAAGAAAACGTTTCTCGATCATAAACAGATTTTGGCAGTCAATTTTCTGTTGAAAGAGGTATAGGTAATTCGGAGAAAAAATTATTGACCTCTCTTAGGAGGTGGATTTTGCACTTTATAAATTTTGAATGAATATCAGTTTCTGTGAAAAAACTTTGTAAAACTGTAAGGTACGAAACCCCGAATTCTACAGTCAACAGTTATGCCAGAGGGGGAAACATCTAGCTGAAATATATACAAGACTCAAAATATTAGAAAGACTCGAGACTCAAGATTGTGACTGAAAAGACTCAAAATCAAATCCAAGTGACTCAAAGATACAGTTAAGCCTGAGACTGAAAGACTGAAGCGAAGATTTATGGACTGAAAATTGACTCAAATTACTCAAAATTTCTAGTTGTACAAGATTTAAAGTAGATGTTTTCCTCTTGGTTATGCCTTTTTCTTTCTTTTGAATTCAACAATGGTGTCATCTCACTTATTTGTTAAATAATAGAAATCTGTTGATGTTATTGGCAGTATCTAGAATTTTATATTTGAAAAATTTACCCCTGGTTCACAAGCGAAATTGACTTACCTGCAATTCCAAAATTTGCTACAACCGAATCATTTCGGAGATCAGAAGTTCATAGTGGAAATACCTAAATTATGTATATAAAGTTAGCAAGGCCACTTGCCGGAAAATCGATGAAACCAATTTCAGTAATTGTCGAATAATTGTCGAGAATTTCTCGTGAAAGAAACAAAATTGTCTTGCTCATAGTTTTTTTTTTATATGGGGTGGCTGTGCTAACTTTATATTAAGTTAGCACTGCCATTTATGTAACCGAAAATTGTCGAGTAATTGTCGAAGTCTATTTGAAGTGGAAATAATTCGAAAAATCTTCTCTTTACAGCATATTAATGAATTTTTTATTGGAATTCTTAATATACGAAAATTTTTGAGTAATTGGCAACACTGCATGCCTATAAGGATAATTTGTGCTTTTTTAATTAAACTATTGTCAAATATGTATTGATGATGCATTCTTTTTGGAACAAATGGAAAATTTATCGTGAAAAATAGGGAAACTCAGTGTTTACTTAATGGAAAAATTCATCATAATTGATTATTTTCTTTGTGGGCTCCAAAGATCACTGAACGATCTTCGAATGATTAGGTATAACATATTGCCCGAGAAAACTTCTACTTTTGTATAACTGAAAAACTAAATACAAATTATGGAAAAAAGAGATAGGTAATCCTTTTTCTCGTGATATACCCGAGGATATACCTACTCACATAATTTGCTTGGTCTGTGTTTTCTGTGCCTGAAAATCAACTCGTCAATTGTCTAATGACTAAATCATATTTGTCGTGGAACGTTGAAATTTCCGGAAGCAGAAAAATTCCATTATTTCCAGTCTCTCGGTATCACCTACGCACTGCATGATGATTTAATATAATTTTTTCGGTCAGAAATTTATAGAACATTTGTCGAACTGCGAGAACATATTTGTCGTGAAAATTCTCATTCTTGAATAGCCGGAAAATTACTTTGAAACGCTAAATAATAGAGAAATTCCCTTTTCTTAGTAATACACACACATATAATTTCGACATAATTTGGTCGGATTATTTGTTGTGCTCTTGAAAACTAACTCATCAAATGTCGAATGAGTAAATCAAATTTGTCGTGAAACGTTGAAATTTCCGGATTTTCTGACGAAAAATAATTATGCGTATGCATCACTGCAAAATGGAATATCTCCATTATTCAGCATTTCTAAGTAGTTTTCCGGCTATGAATGACTGGGAATTTCTACAAAAAATATGTTTTCATAATTCGACAAAAAAAATATGTTTAATCAACATAGGAGAATAACCGTTTGTTCTAATCTGCAAGGGGATGGTGTTAAAGTAGGTACCTTCATATCTTATATTCAGATTGTGAATATCAGAGCGAAACTTAGTTTTTCTATGGAGGTATGAGTGTTTTACTTATAATAAATGAGAATGTTATTCAAAAGTATCACTGACAGAAACCGTTCAAATCATAGATGAGAGAAATTGCATCTCTTTCGCTAGTCTCCGATTAAGTAACACAACCCAGATGAGTAATACCTACTTGAATATTACTGAAGAACGACATAATGAAGCATACCTAACCTATTTAAGATTTTGTATCCCACTACTCACCCTGGAAACTACCCCCTAACAATATCTACGTTACAGCGTTAATTCATCGTTTCTGAAAATTTCTTTGTTACTGTATATTCAGAACGAGCTGAAAAAGCATAATTACCCCATTTCAGATTTTGTATCCCCATATTAACCCTGGAAACTACACCCTAATCAACGATATGTACATTACAACGTTAATTTATCGTTTCTGGAACTTTCTTTTTTACTGTATATTTAGGAGTTGAAAAAGCATAATTACCCCAATTCAGATTTTATTTCCCAATATTAACCCTGGAAACTACCCCCTAATCAACGAAATCTACATTACAGCGTTAATTCATCGTTTCTGGAAATTTATTTTGTTATTATTTATTCAGAACGAGCTGAAAAAGCATAATTATTCCATTTCAGATTTTGTATCCCGCTACTCACCCTGGAAACTACCCCCTAATCAACGAAATCTACGTTACAGCGAATTAACGCTGCTCTGTAGATTTCGTTATTATGGGGGTAGTTACTAGGGTGAGTATCTGGATACAAAATCTGAATTGGGATAGGTATGCTTTTTCAGCTCGTTCTGAATATACAGTCATAAAGAAATTTCCAGAAACGATGAATTAACGCTGCTCTGTAGATTTCGTTGTTACGAGGGTAGTTTCTAGGGTGAGTATCGGGATACAAAAAATGAATTGGGTTTCGTATGCTTTTTCAGCTCGTTCTGAATAAACAGTCAAAGAGAAATGTCCAGAAACGATGAATTAACGCTGCTCTGTAGATTTCGTTGTTACGGGGGTAGTTTCTAGGGTGACTATCGGAATACAAAATCTGAATTCGGGTAGGTATGCTTTTTCAGCTCGTTCTGAATATATTGACAAAAATAAATTTCCAGAAACGGTGAATTAACGCTGTTTTGTAAATTTCATTGTTTAGGGGGTGGTTTCCTGGGAGAGTATTGGGATACAAAATTTGGAAAGGGGTAAGTTTGCCTTTTCAGCTCGTTCTGAATATATTGTCAAAAAGAAATTTCCAGAAATGATGAATTAAAGCTGTTTTGTAGATTTCGTTGTTTCGGGGGAAGTTTCCAGGGCGAGTATTGGAATACAAAATCTGAAAAGGGGTGGGTTCGATTTTTTAGCTCGTTCTGAATATATTGTCAAAAAGAAATTTCCAGAAATGATGAATTAAAGCTGTTTTGTAGATTTCGTTGTTTCGGGGGAAGTTTCCAGGGCGAGTATTAGGATACAAAATCTGAAAAGGGGTAGGTTTGCTTTTTCAGCTCGTTCTGAATATATTGTCAAAAATAAATTTCCAGGAACGGTGAATTAACGCTGTTTTGTAGATTTCGTTGTTTCAGGGGTAGTTTCCAGGGCGAGTATTGGGATACAAAATCTGAAAATGGGTAAGTTTTGCTGTTTTAGCTAGTTCTGAATATATTGTCAAAAAGAAATTTCTAGAAACGGTGAATTAACGCTGTTATGTAGATTTCGTTGTTTTGGGGGTAGTTTCCAGGGCGAGTATTGGGATACAAAATGTGAAAAGGGGTAGGTCCGCTTTTTCAGGTCGTTCTGTATATATTGTCAAAAAGAAATTTCCAGAAACGGTGAAATAACGCTGTTTTGTAGATTTCATTGTTTCGGGGGTAGTTTCCAGGCCGAGTATTGGGATACAAAATCTGAAAAGGGGTGGGTTCGCTTTTTTAGCTCGTTCTGAATATATTGTCGAAAAATATATTTCAGAAACGGTGAAATAACGCTGTTTTGTAGATTTCGATGTTTCGGGGGTAGTTTCCAGAGCGAGTATTGGGATACAAAATCTGAAAAGGGGTAAGTTTGCTCTTTCAGCTCGTTCTGAATATATTGCCAAAAAGAAATTTTCAGAAACGGTGAAATAACGCTGTTTTGTAAATTTCGTTATATCGGGGGTAGTTTCCAGGGCGAGTATTGGGATACAAAATCTGAAAAGGGGTGGGTTCGCTTTTTCATCTCGTTCTGAATATATTGTCAAAAAAAAAATCCAGAAACGGTTAAATAACGCTGTTTTGTAGATTTCGTTGTTTCGGGGGTAGTTTCCAGGGCGAGTATTGGGATACAAAATCTGAAAAGGGGTAGGTTTGCTTAATCAGCTCGTTCTGAACATATTGTCAAAAAGAAATTTCCAGAAATGATGAATTAAAGCTGTTTTGTAGATTTCGTTGTTTCGGGGGAAGTTTCCAGGGCGAGTATTGGAATACAAAATCTGAAAAGGGGTGGGTTCGATTTTTTAGCTCGTTCTGAATATATTGTCAAAAAGAAATTTCCAGAAATGATGAATTAAAGCTGTTTTGTAGATTTCGTTGTTTCGGGGGAAGTTTCCAGGGCGAGTATTGGGATACAAAATCTGAAAAGGGGTAGGTTTGCTTAATCAGCTCGTTCTGAACATATTGTCAAAAAGAAATTTCCGGAAACGTTGAAATAACGCTGTTTTGTAGATTTAGTTGTGGGGGTAGTTTCCAGGGCGAGTATTGGGATACAAAATCTGAAAAGGGGTAGGTTTGCTTTATCAGCTCCTTCTGAATATATTGTCAAAAAGAAATTTCCAGAAACGGTGAAATAACGCTGTTTTGTGGATTTCGTTGTTTCGGGGTAGTTTCCAGGCGAGTATTGAGATACAAAATGTAAAATAGGGTAGGTATTCTTCATTATTATGTCGTTCTGAATATAAACCAGAAAAAAAAAATTCAGAAACGCATTTTTCATCTTATGATGTAAGTAATTTTCCCAGCCACTGATAAATTGTATATTTTGATTTATCAAATACACCATTATCATAATTTCATCATTGTTGTATCAAATCTTCATTCGTCATAATCATTATCATTATAATAATACAGACATTTTCAATTCAAATATAAATTCGAAAAATTTCGAAAGAGTAACATATGACACTCTTGTGCATATACCTACTAATATTTCGTTTCTGGCGCCACAACCGTTTCTGTTTTCACACTGGTTTTTCAGTAGTAATATCCCGACAAAAGGCAGAATTTTCAAAAAATACTTTCACCTTGCTGTCACGAAAACTGTGTTGCTTAGAAACACCACGAGAGCTTGCTTGAGTGGTGTTTTTTACAGCAACACAGTTTGAGCCGGTTTGAGCGACTGGCAAGGTGAAAGTATTTTGAAAATTCTCCATTTTGAAGGGATATTCGATCAGACAATTTCACGAATACATTAAATTATTATGGACTAAATGCGTATTGCAGGAACGGTTCATGTGTCATTAATGACAGTTGAAGAGTTGAACCAAGATGCATAGAAACCCTGGTGCGATCTCAGATTCAATTTTGTTTCTACCAAAGTTGTTGATACTGTAATTGCATTGATACCGTTGGCTTCATTCGTCGATGGATGGCGCAGAGGTCGAAAATAGCCAAGTTTCCAACATTCCACGGTATCTTGATTTGTCATTTGATTGTTTTTGAATGTTGACATGACGCTTGTCGCTTGTCCAACCGTCATTCATCAAAAATAACATGAATCAAGTAGGCCGTACATCAACACTTTTGTATGTCGGTATCACAGGTATAAGAGATCACACCAGGGTTTCTATGCATCTAGAGTTGAACCGTCACACTGACGTTTCTCTATTTACCGTGATTGTCGTAACTATCGAAATGTATACACAAGCTAGAAGCGAAACACCGTTTTGAAAATATCACGGGCTGGAGGAAGTGAAAAGTCCTGTTCTCATTGGTTCGAAATGAGAAAATTATGGCATTTGATTGGTTTATATAATATGAGGGAAATTGTCGCTTATAAACTCCCGAGTAATCTCCCTTGAGCATGAATTATTTCCGGAAATTTACTCGAAGTGCGAATTTTCTTAAAAAATTCGCAACTGAGGAAAATTTCCGGAATATCAATTCATGCTCGCGGAAGATTCGGTATGAAAATTTTACACCAAATTTTTTTTAAAATAGAAATTGAATTGGTGACATACTTAGGTGACATATCATTATCCATGTAACGGACATCATAGTAGGCCGTTGTTAAGGCTTTGTCTCACAACAGCGAATTGCAAATTATTTCCTTATAAATGTGGTTTAAATAATTAAATAACAGATAATAACATGTACCTATAATTAAGTTATAAATAAATATCTATCAAAAATATTTTACGCCACTGTGTTTATGACAGCTGTCAAGCCAGAGGGAAAATTTCACTTATTAATTTCTCTCTACGCAGGGAAATTTCCGAAGAAATTAGATTATTGTCATAGCAACATGTCAAAATGCAGGCATCTGATTGGCTAAAATTTATTTGCTATAACATTTTCATGCAGAATTTTCGAAAAATACTTTCGCCTTGCTGGCACGAAAACTGTGTTGCAAGCTCTCGTGGTGTTTTGTACAGCAACACAGTTTGAGTACCTGGCAAGGTGAAAGTATTTTGGAAATTCTGCATTTTTAAGGGATATTCGATCAGAAAATTTCACGAATACATTATATTATGGACTAAATGCGTATTGCAAGAACGGTTCATCTTGTGTAATCAATGTCAGTTAAAGAGTTGAACCGTCAAACTGACGTTTCTATATTTACCGTGATTGTCGTAACTTTGGAAATATATATACACAAGCTAGAAGCGAAAACTATTTTGAAAATACCACGGGCTAGAGGAAGTGTTTTCAAAAAGTCCTGTTCTCATTGTTTCGAAATGAGAAAATTATGGCATTTGATTGGTTTATCTAGGTAACATTTTTTCATAATGTTATCCCTCAAGTCATGACATTGTTGGCATGTCGCAATTTTTCAAGGATACAATAAGCACGTCAGCTAGATTATGATTTCTGTCTGGTATATTCATGGCAACGAAAACCCAAAAATACTTCTTGAATGAAATATATAACAGTAAGAAGGCAATTGAAACGTTCATTGCAGCTTGTTGGGAGCTTGTAAAACCGATAGTATTTCTATCGTCGAACGGAGATTCTTCGTTGTCGATATAGTCTGGTCAGAACGGCAACGCTGCATTTGATATATTGACAGAACACCAACAAAACATTTCAGTTTGTATTCGTCTTTGGCTTATGCAGTGATTTTTCGTGAATAAAGTATTAAGTACTACTGAAAATATGAACATGATGTTCATAAAGTCAGATGTGTAATTCCATTTTCCACTGTTCAAGATGACCTCTTGTTGAAAAAGGGAATATTCTCAAATGAAAATTGGTCATCTTGAACAGTGGAAAATGGCGACTAAAGTTTATCTTTCAGTCGCAGATGATTCCACATCTGACATTATAGCCGGAGAGCCATGAAGTGTTTGATGCACCTTGAAATTTTGTAGAGGTAGTGGATTTTCTTAAGAGCTATGACGTTGAATATATCTCTCACTCACACTCATTGCCGATACGTAAATTTGTCCTCTGCTACGGTATGAGTCATAGCTCTTGAGAAAATCCGCTACCTCTAAGGCTAGTATTTAGGGGATGTGAAGTAGGAATACCTGTGTTTGCCTAACCTAACCCGGGACACCATGTACTGCGCACAATAGAGAGGTGTTATAAAATTGAAGCCAAAAAACGTGTTTGATTCACAGGCCAACAAACGTTAATCGACAGTTTGATGAATTTTTAATTAGCATTCAAGATGGCAGACACTTTTGAGGGTTTTTATATACAGTGTCTTTCAAAAATATCGGACCGGTCTCAGAAACGGCACTGAGAAAATTTACGAAAATTTCGGTAGGGTGGTTTTTGATGATGCCTGATTCAACGGTGATATCGGCAATGTTGCCAAATCAACAGTTCTCCAGATATTCAGGGTAACTCAATTTTTCCAAATGAAAATCCATATTTATTTTTATTGAAATAATTCAGCGCCCCGTCACCACTTATGTCTCCAAATATCAGATTTTAAATTAATTTGGTTTTTGAAATACGACAATATTGCATTTTCGTTCAAAAGTCTGGGAACGGTCCAATATTTTCCATACGGTTTGGGAAAAAATTCTTGAAATTTCATACAATATGGTTTTTAATGATGCCCGATTCAATGGTGATATCGACAATGTTGCCAAATCAAAAGTTTTTCAGATATTGAGGGTAACTCAATTTTTGCAAATGGAAAACCCCAATTATTTTCATTGCAATCAATTCAGCGCCCCGTCGTTACTTATGTCTCCAAATACCAGATTATGAAATAATGTGGTTTTTGAAATATGAAAACATGGTTCGTTGAAACGGCCGCGAACGGTCCAATATTTTCAAAAGGGTTCGAGAAAATGTCATGAAATTTCTTACAAAATGGTTTCTGTTAAAACAACTTTTCAATAATTGAATTATTTTACAATAGAGTATTGAATCAAATAACAGAAACTGAAAACTATCTGACCAAGTGCTCGAAATGTTTGCCATCATTTGCTGAACAATAGCCCAAGCGGTCATAAAATATATATATAAAACAAATAGGTACACTTTCGATTAACGTTTGCTGGCCTGTGAATCAACCAATTTTTTTTGGCTTCAATTTTATTACACCTTTCTATTATGTGCAGTACCTGGTGTCCCGGGTTAGGTTAGGCAAACACAGGTATTCCTGTCCTGTGGACTAGTATTTTCTCGCATTGGGATTGCCAATGAATTGATATTCCAAAAAATGATAGGTTATTAATCATACCACGAATTATATTCAGGATTTGAGGTAAAGAAAAATCGTGTCACCATTTTAATTTGAAGTAATTTACAAGGTGCAAAAATTGTTTAATTGTCTGGTAATTAATGATTTACTTCTAGCCGTATTGAACGGAATACTATTTTCCACTGCCTCATCTATGATACCAATGGACATTTTTTCCCAGTGATCGCTAATTTGAATCATTATTTTCACTTGACAGTTAGTAAAACAAAAACTAAGCAGGTTTATCACCATGCAACATGCTATATTTTCACTTATAATCTCCCTAGAGCATGAATTATTTCCGGAAATTTTCTCGAAGTGCGAATTTTCTTAAAAAATTCGCAACTGAGGAAAATTTCCGGAATATTAATTCATGCTCGTGGGAGATTCGGTAAGAACATTTTATACCAAAACTTTTTTAAATAGAAATTAAATTGGTGACATATTATTATCCATGTGACGGACATCATAGTAGGCCGTTATGAAGGCTTTGTCTCACAACAGCGATTTCAAAATGATTTTTTTTGCGGATTTGATATCAAATATTTCAATTTCCCTATGCTCTAGTGAAATGTGGTTTGAATAATTAATTAGAGAAGTAAATATTCTACCAAAATCATATAATTTTATAGTTAGTACTAGAGGAAAGGGAAAAAAAGTTAAGGTCTACTTCTATCGGACGCTAATGAATTACATCGGTGGCACCTTCATTTATTAATCTCGGATTTGTTGTCAAATATTGTAATTTCCCTACACAGTAAAAAATGGGTAGTCAAAATTAACTACAACTTGTTGCTCAGATCGATCCACTAACCTTATTTAGTTAAATTAACAAAATACATTTTAGTCAAAGGGATATTGTTGATATTTGCAATAACTTATTTGACAATTAACAACATTTACTCGCAGAAAGAAGCAATTCATCTTGTCAACTTGATAATAATTTGGGAAAAAAACAAAAAAGCTGTTGTTTTTCTAACAACAAACATTAGTCATGTTGATATAATGCCATCAGAATACCAACTCAATTTTGTTATATTTACGTATCTTCATGTTGATAACCCAAATAAGTTTGTTGAACTCCACATGGTTTTTGCATTTTCATCGAATTGTATGCCTCAAATCGACAATTTTGCTTGAAACTCTTGCAAAATGCTTTTGCAAAGTTAACAAATTTACATTGTAATTGAAACAACATACTTCGGCTGAAAGTACAATTGAATCATGGTGATTCAACAGTGCAGGTTGGCTTATAAGAACTAAATATCATTGTGAAGTATTATATTGTTTTGTAGATTCAACAATTAGATATTGCTAATTCATGGAATGTTTAGTTCGATTAGAATGAATATACATATCAAAAAGTACAACCAATAATGAGAATACAACGAAGAAGTTTGCTTTATTGACTAACATAATTAGTGATTAATCACTAAGTTGTTTTGTTATGTATATATATTTCTTGTTACTTCAACTATTACATATTTTCAATTCAACAAATGGTATGGTATAAAAACGTATGCATTCATGCTAGTTTAACAAAATAATTTCGTTTTTCAACTAATATAGTTAGTGATTGAATACTATATTTTTTTGTCAATAATATATTCTTTTGTTACTTGGACAATTAGAATTTGTCTATTCTACCAATGATTTGGTACCAAAACGAATACATTTTTGCATGAAGCTCAACCAATAATGCTATTTCAACTAAACATATTGGTTAAATTACTGACATAATTAGTGATTTCATACGAATTATCTTGGTGAATTATAGTTTAGTCTTGTTACTTGAACAATTTAAAATTGTTCATTCAAGAGATGGTTTCGTATAGAACCAAATGTTCAGTGTGACCCATTTAAGATGGAAGCACCCTTAAAAAACTTACATTTTTCAACCAATTTCAGGGCCATATTTTTCAAGGTAACAAAAAAAATAAGTAACGTTTTTTTTAGAAAAAATCAGACTACACCTCTGGATTCGCGACATTTTCAATTGGTTCATACGTAAATTATGTTAAAATGCGTCAATAATCAATAAGAAAGTTGTAAGGTAATGAATAATGGGTCACCCTGTATACGAAAAAAGAATAATCAATGTTGTTTGCTGCTGTAGACTATGATATAAAAATTCATATTAGAATTTGAACGGGAAAAGTATAAGGCAAATGAATGAAGATCCATAATATATTTTGATGATTTTATTTAAAGAACAGAACATTCTTCCAATATAAACCTAATACTATAATAATAAAGTAACAAACCTAGTGATTTTTTCTACCTATTTGCTAACTTCGATATGGATGGGATGAAAATCATTACAGGAAAGAGATTTTTCCCCAAATTTAAAATTTATTTTGGTTAATCTTTATCTTTAAAAATATTTGTGTTTGATACAGTGCGGAAGTAAATAGTACAAGCCAGTATAAACTTTTGAAACACACAATATGGTCCAAGTATTGGACAAATACTGGGTTAAATTTTATCTTATGAAGAAATAAATGATGAACGTCCAACTTATTATTACATATTTCACTTCCAAAGTAATGAAAGAGAACATAAAATACATAGATAAAAAAATAAAATAAAAAATAAAAATAGAAGTAAACAAAAAATATCTATTTTGGAATCTTTCAGTTATACTGAAGAATTATCCAAGGAACAAAAATCATAAAAAGTCGGAATAAGTACGAATGGTCATGTACCACCAATTAACACAAACACAGTTAGGAAACTCCAAAGTAGGACAGGTCTCTAAAGTGAACATATAAAATATATGTATGAAAAAAATCTTTGGAAACTAGAAAATGAAAGTCAAATAGACCTGTAAAAACTAAAACAAATATATAAAAATACACATTTTGTAACCTCTTAATTAAGCAGCATCCAAGAAACAAAGTAAATCCAAAAAATTCAATAATCCCATAGAATAACGACATATTTTTAAGTGATAATTTCATACTTAGGTACTATGCACTTATCATCTTTACTAAATGGCATTTTGATTTCATATGAGACATTATGTTTCAGTTTGAGTAAATTTATCAATTCATACTGAATGTATTGTGGATAATCTATGACATAAGAATGATAGTTTTCATTGTAATAGAGATTATCCCATTTTGAACATACCGCGAACGGCATATCTTTAAAGATGATGATAATCTCGATTTTCCAAAATGATGGCAAACAGAAATCATCAGTTTCCCAAACAATGAAATTCCCTTCTTTAAAAGTACTTCCTAGATATTCAACTTTTTGTACTGTGAGAAAATTTTGTGATTCTAGTAGATTGAGTTTTTTCAGTAATAAATTGTGAAAGGGTTTTTCAGATAATGTTATGTACCTACGTTTTCCATAAGAGGGTTCAGTTGTGAGAGTAAGATTTCGCCACTCATAATACATGAACTGCTGATGCCTTAGAGAGAGAGTTTTGCACAATGCCTTGAAATTTTTGAATTTGTGACATAGATCTTTGAAATAATAATGCTTTGACTCAAATCTCATACAGGAAAAAAGTATAAGAGGACCAGTAGATTTGATGATCATCGGGTAATGTAACATAAAATGGTGTTTAGGGGTGAGGCTACGGGAAAATTCTCGTTGAAAAAGATCATGATGATCAGATATCAAGATTTTTAGTTGTGAAACCATACCATCAGACAACACAGGACAAAATACTATATCAAGGATATCAAGTAGCATTAAAAAGACAGAGAGCTTGCCTTTTTGCTGCTCTGGAAGATCATCCACAACATCACCCAAGACCAGTAGTATATGTTTCATGAGACAAAATGTTTGAGCAGCTCTTTGTCCTACCTTACTTTTCTTATCTATTATTATGGGACTTGGTTTGGTATCTCTATAACTGTAACCGAAGTTAAAAGACGTTAACCTTTGATTGATATTTTCTAGTGAAATTTTTTTGTCATCTATGAGAGATTCCAAAAATAACTTAATTTCTAACTGACAAACTCCTTCTAATAAATCATGCATGACATCTGCAGTGTAATTTGAAAAAATATTAAAATAGTGCAAATCATTCAGAATGCATTTTTCTTTTATCCCATATACATCATTACAATTCATTTGTGGGTTCATTAATAACATATCTAAATACGTGTTATAGTCACCAGTCGTTCTTAATTTGGAATCATCCTGAATGTTCATACTTTTTGTGTCCGCTTTCTTAGCTGTACATATTCTACAATAATATTCTGCATTGAATGATTCAACCATACCAAATATCTGATTTCCACCCAAGTTATCGTGACTAATGCCTATTAATGTCCCCTTAACAAAATTCCGAAGGATATCAGAGTATACCCCATTCAACTCCAAGTATTTCAAATCTTCAACAGTTTGGTGAAGTATCATTTTCATGCCAAATCTTTTTATATCTTGTGAATAAAATAAAGCAATGAGATGGATATTTTGTAGATGACTGTTGAAATAAGGGGGCAAATTCCTGACGATAAAATAAATTGCACCTAATTTGTATCCACCAGTTTTAGATCCTAGAGGGTTTACTGTTTCAAATTCATCGTAGTAGAGTTGTAACTGCAATACAACTTTACTGTCATTAAATATGGAATTTTTCTTAAAATTCTGACTATTATTGAATGAAGTGATGTGATCTGTTTGAACATCATTTGCTGAAAGTATGTTGATAAATGACTGATTATCAATGAGAAATTTTAAGGTTTTCAATATAGGGACATAAGAATAGGAACAGTCAACGGATGTTTGAATATACTTCTGAGATTTTTTGTCCCATTTCTGATCAATACGCTTACCAATAATGATCTGTACTGGCTTGACAATACGTTCATTAAGAATTTTATTCCTCAAATATTTTGTGTTGTAATTTTCTAACGATTTTTTGGGTATCTGATTTCTAGTGTAGTTGTCGTAACAGTCTAGTAAATCAGAAGTATGTTCTACAATTTGTTGGATTGTGGTGTCGGGTATACCTAGATGATACAGTTTACTGACATAGTTATCTACCGCACTGGAAAAAACATCTTCATCAGCATTACTTGATACCAATGTACTGAATTGAAACTCTTCCTCTGACTCTGTAGAGTGGCCGAACAGAAAACCATCAGAAATTTTATCATGAACATCATTCTTCAACTCCAAATTATTATAGAGATCTTTAGAAGCTTTGTATGAACTAATACATTTACTCAAATGCTTCTTGAATCCAGACCAAGTATTGAACTTCAGTGTGCAATGAGGAACACAACATATTACAGGAAAACATGATTTTTCATTCAACATATGGTCAAGTTTCAGATGTTGTAACAATGATTTCTCATCATGAATCTGTTTTTTACATACAAAACAAATAAACATTTTGGATTATAGAATGCTACTGGATGTGTGTATCTTAAGTTTTAAAACATTATAAAATCAAACATTATTTTCCTTCGAGGTATCATAATCTTTATTCAGGTGGAGAATTTTGCCCCTTAGTTCTTTCATTCTGCTAGTGAAACAAACAGTCTCTTCGTCTAATTTGAAAAATAACACTTGAATGAAGTTGTAAAAATTTTGCAACTCGTGACAGAATTCAACATTGAGTACAAAATGTATTTTAAATAATAAATCGAATGCAACCAGCGGGTTCAAAGGGTCGTCGGGTGAAATACTACTTACTGGTATTATTTCATTATCAGAAATGATGTAGTAAGCATCAATGGATTTTTTGTTAGCTCCAGAAGCCAATAAAAATGGCTGCTTGTTTTTTCTATTCTTCAGTATAGATTCCAAAGGAATGTCCGACTAGAATAAAAAACGAAAAGGTCATTATGAATCAGGAATGTAGTCAATTTCAATTCATGATGAGGAAATGAAAAAGAGAGCAAGCAAGCAAAAACAGAATTGTAATAAAATACTCACTTTGAAGAAAGTTAGCAGATAATCTTGTGCAGTCAACCCTGTTTCCCTATTATGATATTTGAGATATCGTCCTCTGGCTGTGGGCGGTAGCATATGGAGTAACCCAAACAAAGATCTTATGGATTTACACCATACTGAAATTTCACAATTATTCATTATTAATAAATAAAACTTCTATAATTATATATATATATATATATATATATATATATATATATATATATATATATATATATATATATATATATAAAATATATATATATATATATATATATATATATATATATAAATGAATAGTAACTTGTGACATCTACAGTCACTAGTTTTTATATATATATTTTGTGGTTTCCCACTTTTCAGGGAATCGTTATAGAATCCCTCCAAATCAAAACGAATGCACTCTGAAATGAATACCTCACGGCAAAGAAAGTATATAAATGAATATCTCACCATCACCATCATCAGAAATGAGGTCTTGACTGGGTTTTTTTATAGTCACAATATAAATTTCCAGAATGTTTTCCACACATTTTTCATAGGACTTCACAAAATCTGTCGCATTTGGTGCAATGAGCGAAAACTCGTACGATATCTATAAATAATAAAATTGTTATTATGACTGACTACACCCTCCAGATTTAGGTATTTCCGTTAGTTTTTAACTCGACAACAAAATATTGGTGTATGTTACTGTTACACTCTGGGGTACTCACCAAACCTTTGGTATCTAAAAACCTAGGAAAAGTTTGAAAATCACACCCTTTCTTTCTGCGAGCTGTAAATGTTTTCAAAACATATTTTTTCATCAATTCAATTTCAGAAGGGTTGGAAATCTTCATATGGTTGATGGCCTCCTCATATCCAGTTTCTTCAATTTCATCAATATTCTCTTGGGAATGTAGTTTTAGTCTCTTATTTTGTGATGAGCAATCATCTGGGGTTTTTTTCCTCAGAACAGTTCTTAATCGTGTCGTTATGAAGCCCTTTTTCGTTGATGGATCATAATACGCCTCCTAAAATATAACTACATGAGTTATTTTTAATTAAACATGTTTCTAGTTGTGAAAAATGGATTAAATAATTATCCAGTCTTTCACTTCAACCTATATGATAGCTATATTCGTCGGCAAGTCTCCAACAAAAAACGACTACTGTCTCCTAAGACTTTTAACTTATATCTGTTAGATGCTTGGAAAAGTTTTCTACATGAAGACTTTTAAAATACCAAAGCTGGAATTGTTTTTCGATTTGAATGGGGGAGCACCTACTTACCAGTGTCATGGTTCTGGCCAATGAATTGAAAAATTACTTCAGCTTTTGTTGCGAATTCCTAAGACACACTGAAGTATGCAATCATACTTCAGTGTTTATGATAGGAATTTCCAACGGAAGCAGAGGTAGATTTTCAATTTAATTGGAAGAATAAACCTTTACTGATGAGTGCCAAGAACCATGAAACCGGTATGCAGGTGTTCCCCCATTCAGTAAGCAATTAATGTGTGCAACATTTGCAAAAGGATATTTTTTGCACTTGGCATTTTGGTAAAATGCATGCTTTTGTGAAACAAATATGCAGTTTTTGCACTAGCTGCACAAAGAACTTTTTTTTTCAATATGGAGAGAAAATTTTAATCAATCCTGTGCTAAGTCATATTAATATGATTTAACTTACAAATCCTTTAGGTGCACCAGGGTCTTTGAGTTTTGGAAATATTTTTATTATAGCTTCTGCTAATTGCTCTCTAGAATAGGATGAAGGCATAACATTTCTATCGAAAAGCGTCAACAAATAATCCACACTGAGATTGATGAGCCTTCTTCTAAAACTGTCATTGAGACATTCGTGTGTTTTATAATATTTGAAAACTTCTCTCCCTTCTCTGGTGCTCAGGATAAAATTCCCAAGAACCTATAAAAATTTGTAGATGATATACAGTGCTCACCATAAACTCATTCTATTGGATTCCTATAACTTGGTAACAGGGTTGAAAAAAATCAAGATTATTTGAAAAAATTGAATAAAGCACGAATTTTTGAAAAAATCCTAATTATTCACGATTTTTTCATTTTATCATACAGTTCAACTATATTTTTGCATAGTTAATATAAACGTGAGTCCTAACTTGTTTCGTTTCTGAGTAACGGGGTGTCAAAAGTTTAATGAAAAATCGGTCTTCCAATCCAATTATTCAAAATTCTTTACGCCGATTCTGATTAAACTTTGTGTGTTTGTTAATAATAACAAGGGGCGTCTTTTCATGAAATTAGATTTTAAATTTTAATGCCAGTGGCGTCGCAGTTGATACCCCGTTACTCGGATACGAAGCAAATTAGGACACATGTTTATATGAACTCTTTTCCATAAAATATGACAAGGAATCACCGCCTGAAATTAATGACATCATTCAAGATACACCCTGTATAGCCAACAAAAATAAATGAAAAAAAAACATTAAAAATATAACCTATTTTTATCACATGAGACATTCAAATCGCGCGCCACTTTTCCAACATGGTTGCTATTTTTGGGAGGACGTCATTTTATTTAGTATAATAATAATATTGATATCTCAGATGTAAAAGACACTAGTCTTTGAAATATAATTGTCTGATTTTATGTTGATTTCTGTGGAAGAAAATAAAATAAACACTTGATTAAATCACTGATTTTATTGAAAAAATCATTTGATTTAAATCAAAATGATTTAATCGTGCCAACCCTGCTTGGTAACCGACATCATAATATCAAATCAAAATGTGTTTAGTTTGAAATAGAAACATGAAAAATTTTATGACATTATTTGAGATTTTTCTAAATATTTCAATGAGTTTATCAAAACTAGGGTGTGTATAATATTTAATCATAAATACATACATACCTCTGCTGATATATTAAAATTTGATTCGGATGTTCTTAACCTCCCTTTTATCTTTTTAATATCTTCCTCTTTCTCTATATTTTCGATTCTTGCGATGAAGGACGAGAATGAAGATGTTGATGATTGTTCATAATCGGATGAGGGTCCTGGCTCAGAGCCAGCTATACTGTCTATCTGAGGATCTTCAAGTTCTGCAGAGAAATAAATGTCTACCTATAATTTCTACTTTCATTAATAATTTTTAAAATGAAAAAAGGTAAGAACTCTATTTATTGGGAGGAAGTAAAACTAGAAGTTGTTCCTACAAAATATATTTAAACACCAAATGGGAACGGGGGATGTTGTCAAAGCAGTTCTTCCAGTAAAAAATGTTTTTGAGCATAGTGATGCTCATCTTCAGTCGAGATAAAACAGGTGGACAAATGAAAATGGCATGGGAGAAGGAAAGCCAACATTGCGCCAATTTTTATATTAATATAATTTAGTTTTCAAAATTTCAACGTTTTCCTATGCCATTTTTACCACCTGTTTTATCTCAACTGAAGATGAGCATTACTATGCTCGAAATCATGTTTTTGACTCGACGACTTGAGTTTTACTAACATCCTTATACAGTGTCACACATAAAGTTCGCAACATTTGGAAGTTTTTTTTATTAATAGATAGAATAAAAATTCAACAGTTAGTTTGTTCTTGAAAAATGAGTATCAAACAGCCTCTTGCTAATCTAAACCTGTCAAATTTTACCTTCTTTTCGAAAATCCTCTAAAAATCAGGTTTTTTTAGAAATTTCGAAAAATGCCAAAGAAATAAGTTGCTCAGACTCTTTGCTGTCACTTCAATTATATCCCAATTTTTTATATTTTTCGCTCTAGCGATTCGAACCGAAACATGATTAAAATTTCATAATTTTGATGGATACGAGACTTCAATGTCATATCTTGCCCAGAAAATACCCACACTGGACTGTTACCAGAAAAAAAATGCACCTCCAAAAATTCATCTTTGTTGTTGCAAAGTTCATCTAGTTTTTTCATTTCATAAGAATTAAAAGGAATTCGTTTAATCTATCACTGACATATTAACGTCCATACAATGAAAAATCCGGAATCCGTTTAATAACAACACGTAAAAAACTACTTACATGAATTTTGCAACAACGATGATGAACTGTCCACAAGTAAACTGAATAAAAAATTGAAAACAGAAAACCTGTAGTAAATGAAATTCGTAGAGTAAGTAGACCTAATATACTCACTGCTCACTGCCACTTTTACCACAACTCCTCTTGCAGAGAATTTTATGAATGTCTCCAAGAAATCCGACCTCAAAACAGTACCAAGCTCATCTACTAAAACGAACTCCTCGTTCCCAAGTGTTGGAAATAGTTGTCTGACTGAAAAAAATGCTTATGTTAGGCACTTGTTCTATAAATATATAATACCTAGATATACCTTCAAACACTAAAGACAATATGTTGACTGTTTGTTTATACAAATAATGAGCGATAATAATTTAGAGGTTCGTTGAATTCGCAACTGAAACAGTAGAATTTGCAACATAAAATGTTGAATTTGCAAGAGAAATTGTTAAATTTGCAGAGAAATTGTTGAATTTGCAACAGGATTGTTAATTTTGCCACAGAAACTGTTGAATTTGCCACAGAAACTGTTGAATTTGCCACAGAAACTACTAATTGTCTTCACATGATTTGCAAATTTGGAGACAAAAATTGTTGAATAAGCATATATTTAAGTAATTTCAAATCTTAATATACCTACAACTATTATGAATACCTAATTTTAGTAGTTGAAACAATAACAATTACAGTTAAATTTACATATTAATTTATATTAAAAGTAGGTACCTATCACACAGAATAGGTATCATATTTGCACTCCAGATCAATTTTACACAGACCTGATTGACTGGAATACATATTATACCTAGTAATGAATAAACTCATGAACAAAATAAATTAAGTCGGTTTCTCCCATATAACTTACTTGTGGATGTAATTTCTTCGTAGGGCGATGGCAGAATGATTGTACACCACTCCCGTACTCCGTTATATTCAACTCGAATGTGATTCGTAGTTAATGATTCATTCAGAAGGCTCAGTTCCAAATCCATCCTTATCAATAATTTGTAATTAAACGAACACTACTTCACTAACCATCACAACCGATACAACACACTTCAAAACGCAAATCGCAATAAACGGACAGGAACATGAAATGACCCACATGAACACGGTAATTCACGACACGACACCTACCACTTGGGTTTGCACTATGCCATGGACAGTGGAATCAGTCAGGGCCGGTCTTAGAAAAATATTGTCGGGGAAAAAATTGCTGTATCTGGGATTCACTTTCGATCACGATGATTTTTGACATACTCATATAATTTTTTCTGTTGAACAAACATATGAACTTTGTGATCGAACAACTTTCGTAATTATGACCCTTCAAACTTCAATAAATGGGTAATTTTTGTTAATTATATTTGGTCCATATCCACCTCCTAATTACATTTTAAACCAGTAAAATATATTGTTTTCATGAGAAAAGAACATTTTTTATCTTGACTGAAATATTTTTCGGCGGAAAATATATAATAAGAATACTCTAAAATGTGGCAATGGTGTAAATAATAACAAAATATGAAAACAATTTGTTTCATTGTGTAAAAATTAATAAACAAACTTATGATTTCTGATGAATTTCAGGCCAAAATACATAAGTACCCTAAAAATCATTTAGACCGGAAGCAGTGCCATTCAGGGTCTCTTTAGTCTTAAAAAGTAAAGTCATTACAATTTAAACAGCTCATTAGTATTAGGACTTCGACAAATGACAGTAACAGAAATATATCCAAACTTTTTTGGTTTCATTTATATAGTTTGATATTATTCGTAGAAGTAAATATATGAATAATGGATTGCTATGATAATCAAGCATTAATCACGACCGGTTTCTGGTTTTTATCACAGAATATGAGAATGAAGAAAGTTGTTGAATGTCAATAATGACATTCAGGGCCAGGGTATGCGCACTGACGTCGTTGTCTTTGTCCTAAGCATAACAGTTGAAAATTGGGAACTGCCTGGGTCACGATTTTAGGACTCAGACTTGAGACTATGACAAAAAGTATTGTATTGTATGTCAATATGTGAAATCAACTTAGTTTAGAGATTCAAATTAGAACAAAGAATGAGACCGAGACAAAGACAAAGTTGACTAAATAGGCCCTTGACTCATTTCAATATAGAATAGGTATATCTCAGAATATTCTCAATGATAAAATATAGAGATATATTTTTTCGGATTTTTCTCCATGTTATGTGTTACTTCGAAAAAACTGTTTTATGCTATTTAACTTTTGATTAAGTAGATATATCGAGCATAATATTTCTCTTTTCTTTAAGAAAATGAGAAAACTGCTTCGAATTAACGTTATGTTTGATTCAAAGTAGATGTATTATTAGGCATATAGGATAGCAATTTATTTAAATAATAGTATAATATACTCAAACTACTTGAGAAAATGAAGTTTTTGTAGGACCGTCAGTTTGGTTGAAGATCAAAGATTAAAAGATATTATATAAAAATATAGCATAAAATAATACAATAAAACAAGCCAATGATTTTCATTATCAGAGTATAAATAATGATACAATTATAAATAAAATCACAGGTTACTGCGGTTCATGAAGATATTTTCGTTCTCCTTCATCAATACTTCGAGTTCAAATATACTATTACTATCGGAAAGTATTCGTTTTAATTGATATTTGAATTGTGATAAGGAATTTAAATCTGAACTCTGTGGGAAGATCGACTTTTCTAGTAACAAAATGATAACAAGAACAATAATCAAATGGTCATCAACCTACTACCAATAGGTACGTATCGAACAAAAATTCAAGACCCAACAAATTTTAAACACATATTTTAAAAACATTACTCATAGATTGAAAGTAGGTGACACGCAAAATCGTTAAGCTTTCCACATTTTTATCGTTTTTTTAGAAAAAGGGGATATTTTTTGGTTAAATTGAACTTATTTTTCCAGACAAGCAAACTCAGAATACGATACCTTATAATTTTATTCAATACAACAATCTTGTAAATGCAGTATCTTATCGGGGCAAATCGATTACTTGCCATTCTACATTTTATGTATTTTCAGACTGCCGAAGGTTAAAACATCCAAAAGATCATTTTGAAAAATTACTGTTTTGACAAATAGCGAAAGAAGCATTCGACTATGCCATTTTTCATATATTTGAAAGTAAAACTCCACACCTATTTCATATTGAATAATTTATGAAAAAACCTCATGAAGAACACTGTATAATGCAATATTTGGTATAACATGGATATATTATTTTCAACATAATGTCCAATCGTATAATATTAAGAAGATTGAACATATTATTCTAAAATGAATAAATAACCCACAAAATAATGGATGAACACAAAATGTTTCTTTTATTATGTTACACAATGTTTAGGCCGACACCGACTCTGTTTCTTTCTACAGAAATAATATCGGAATCATTCGGTTGGTAACCATATCTGCCAATTTGCGACATTTGCGTCGCAGATATGAGAATGATAAATTAAAATGTAAGGAAAGCGACTCGGAGTGCTGAAACAGGGACAGGGATACATCAAATTCAACAAGATTTTTAATACAATTGAATTTTGTTTTTGAGAAGTAGTATTCATTGTATAAGTTCGTTACGCAAGGTTACAGATTTTGAAAGAATTAGGTAGGTATAGGTACCTATTTCAATTCTGCAGATTGCAGATGCAGATGGAAAACCAACACATAATTTTCCGTACAAGGGTGTAAACACTTTTTCTTGGGGAGTGAATGAACTGGTGTAATTGTAAGCATTTTCAAATAAGAATGTAGGGCAACCTATATACTTTTTTGGATAAGTAGGTAGGTGGTGTAGGCACAGAAAAGAGAGGGTCAGGTTGTGTAGGTATATGTAATAGGTATAAGTTATTCTGTTATTCGCGTGAAGATGAGCATGACGTCAAGTTTGGTAATTTTGTATATCCGAGGTAACAACGTTAAAATTCCCAGTAAAATGCGTTCAATAGCAATGAAACTAGTAAAATTTCATTATATCGCTATTGAACGTATTTCATTGGTAATTTTAACGTTGTTATGTCGGATATACAAAATTACCAATCATGACGTCATGCTCATCTTAACGTGAATATCCTGTATAGCCTGACCTAAAATAAAGTTTAATAATAATAATAGTAAGTAAAAGGACATAAAAAGAAAAATTGATTTGTTATGCCTGACAAGTAGGTACCTACGTTTTGGATGATTAGATTTTGGTCTCTGTCAGTTATTGACAAAACAATTCAGATTTGTCACTGAAACAAATGATAATGGCAATTCACCTACATTTTTTATAGAAATTGAATATTGGGTTGTTAAAATTGACAACAAATGAGTATAAGATCATTTCAACTTTGTTTATATGGGATTTCACTGAAACTAAGTTTTGTTGATTAATAATTGAGTTGTGAGTAACAATAAATGAGTACTAGGTACTTATATGATTATATTCGTTTATTGGTGATTTCACTAAAACTCGTTGACAAATCGATAAAACTTTGTCAAACCAACTAGATGAATAATTTGTCAAGAATGACAATACCGTTTCAGATTATTTCATCTTGGTTTTTGTCAATTCCACTATGAGATGTAGTTAAAACTACTTTGTTTTAGAGAATTAACTAGTGTAGTTGGTATTTTTCACTAGAACAAAAATGTCGCATGACGAATAATTTGTCAAAAATGACAATACCGTTTCAGATTATTTCATCATGTTTTTTGTCAATTTCACTACGAAGTTGCAGTTGAAACAATTTTTTTTGATAAAATTGACTACTGAATTTGATATTTTTCACTAGAATAAATGTCGCATGATGAATAATTGAGATGAATCATTTGTCAAGAATAAGAATACCGTTTCAGATTATTTCATCATGATTTTTGTCATTTCTACTACGAAGCTGTAGTTAAAACAATTTTGATTTATAGAATTAACTAGTGAATTTGGTATTTTTCACTAGAATAATTGTCGCATGATGAATAATTGAGATGAATAATTCGTCAAAAATGGCAATACCGTTTCAGATTATTTCATAATGGTTTTTGTGAATTCCACTATAAAGTTGTAGTTGAAACAACTTTGTTTTTTAGAATTAACTAGTGAACTTGGTATTTTTCACTAGAATAATTGTCACATGATGAATAAGTGAGATGAATAATTTGTCGGGAATGACAATACCGTTTCAGATTATTTCATAATGGTTTTTGTGAATTCCACTAAAAAGTTGTAGTTGAAACAACTTTGTTTTTTAGAATTAACTAGTGAACTTGGTATTTTTCACTAGAATAATTGTCACATGATGAATAAGTGAGATGAATAATTTGTCGGGAATGACAATACCGTTTCAGATTATTTCATAATGGTTTTTGTGAATTCCACTATAAAGTTGTAGTTAAAACAACTTTGATTTATAGAATTAACAAGTGAAGTTGGTATTTTTCACTAGAATAATTGTCGCAGGCGTTTTTGACTACTTGATGTAGTTAAAAGAGCAAAACTTACAATTAACAAATTCCTCAGATAAAGTATATGCTAATACTGACAAAACTTTTGTGATTATCAACATATTTCTAGTTAATTTCAACTACACTGATATTAACAACTAGAAATTTTTTACTGTGTATGCTCTATTAAAATGTGGTTTAAATAATTATATAACGGATAATAACATGTACCTATATAATTAAGTTATAAATAAGTAAATATCTATCAAAAATATTTCACGCCACTGTGTTTATGATAGCTTTCAAGCCAGAGGGAAATTTCCACTTATTAATTTCCCTCTACGCAGGGAAATTTCCGAAAAAATTAGGTTATTGTCATAGCAGCATGTCAAAATGCAGGCATCTGATTGGCTAAAATCAACTGGTATAAAATTTTCACTGTAATTCCGATTCTATTGGCTGAATTTCAAAATTTGAAATCCACTGATTGGTTGTTAAGCAAGAAGATATATAGTCGAGGGTGATACCACGAGTGCTTGCCATACTATCGATAGTAATTCTGCCGGAAATCAATCAGCCTAGCGGACTCAAAGCAATTTGATCGAGTTTAGGATTTCACAGAATTAACGATAGTATTGTGAGTATGAGTTGTATTTATTGAGAATAATCAAGTAGATATATTGTTACCGTGACTACGGGGTATACAATTGTCACCAATATAAATAAATGTCAGATAAAGTTGAATATTAAATTCCCGAATAATAAATTGAAAAACAAAGAATTTATAGATTGTACCCCACCAGAAGTAGGTACGACAGGCTACTCACGCAGCAGTCTAGGGCTTAGTGCCAGAGAAAAGAATAGATAGAATAGATGAAATGAAGGCGGGAAATGAGGGCGGGAAGTAGAGGTGTGTAATGTGACACTTCCCAACCTTCAATGACGTTAGTAATGACAGCATTACATATATAGTTGTAAATAAAAGTTGGGGTTACCTACTTCCGGTCAAACAGGAGGTTGAAAAAAATGTTTCTGGGTTCGAAGGAAGCGCTATCATTGATTACGTCGTACCTACCTGCTGTAAAATTTCATTTGTTGAATTGAGAAAAACTTCGGCCTATTACCTACGTCTTCTCTGCCATATAGCGTTCATATGTTTCCCCGCACCCCCCGGTTTACCTTCATAAGTAGTTTCCTAAAATTCTCATTGCATGAGAACCTGGCGTGATGAAAACCGACTCACAATTTATTCCATTGTTCTGAATACAACGACCTCGCTAGTGGCAACAAATAAATTAGGTTACCGATTACGAAACCGTATTCTTCCAAACAACAGAAATATAACAATCCTAATTCTGAATTAGAAGCGGGTACTTGTTTTTTTTTTATAATCGAGAGTTGAGATTAAAAGCAGGCGCCAATTTGGTGTGCGTACCGAGGTGCGTACTTACAAATTCCACAAAGTCTGATAATCATCTTCCAAGTAATGACGCCAACTGACAACCACATGTTTTCGGATGTTTGATTTGGAACTGCGATTGCTACACATTCTCGAAACAATAAACGCATTGGCCTTTAGGTTATTTAACGATATCAGTTTCTACAATAAATTGAACATTGGACTAGTCTCAGACATGTTTTTCTGCGTTAGGTACTAGATTTTTTATGTGAAGTATTCTGCCGGTCCATTTGCATAATAAATATGAAATCGAAGTCCAAACGGGAAAATGTTAATGATATGTTTTATTTTGGTAACAGTGAGATTAATTGAGATCAATCGCTATGACAGTTCCCACAAACTTATAAATAAAAATATGTAGGTACCTAGGTAAAGGTTTAATGGTGTAAATAAAGTTATTTTTCTGATTCTGAAAATCAACAATGGTAGAGTGACCAAACCAAGACTGTCTTGGAACGAAGAAATTTCCTGAAGCAGGAAAACTACCTGAAGTTGGTAATATTCTATTACTTTCAGTCTCTTGGTAGTACCGACGCACTGCATGTTGATTAATTATAATTTTTACGGTCGGAATTTATTGTCAAATGACCGAAATGAAGTTGTCGTGATACCACTAACTTTTTAATTGCGAAAATTATTGTTGCAGATTAATAACACAATTAAATTTTTTTCTCCTACCTTAAAATTCACTGAACAGTAATGATTGTCAAATGGCGAAAACATACCTACCTATTTGTTGTAAAAACTTACAGTTTTCTGTAGCCAGAAAACTAATTTGAAATGCTGAATAATTACAGATATTTTATTTTTTCAGTAACACACACACATAATTCATGTACTTATGGGTATAATATGTACCTATGTAAAGTTAGCAAGGTCTCTCCCCATGAAATTGATGAAATCTATTCCAGTACCTAATCGTCGAATAAGTATAGGGTGGCTGTGTTAACTTGATCAACATCAAATTTCATCACAGTAGTAATCAAAAATTGTCGAGAAATTGTCAAAGTCTATTTGATGTAAGATTATTTTTTCTTTACAGCATACACCCTGTCCGCCAAAATCTTGGAACCATATGGGAAACCATTATTATCATTAATATTATTATCAGAGGCTTGCGGCTTTACGGGAATCGGCCTATATTCTAAATTCACTATAAGAGTGAAGTGACATTACTATGCACAATAACGAAAAATGTTACTGAAAAAAGTTGTTTACATTTGAAATATATTCCCAGTTACCCAGTTTGGTTCATCAGATACTAATTTCAATAACTACTCAATAAGTTAGCCTCAATTTTCTGTGAGAATTATTGACAATTTAGCCGCACGCCATTAATATTAACGGGCTATGCGCGTATTCAGTCCTATTGAATGTACCAACTTATATGAAGAATGAAATTTTCTTGCGTTATTGGCAACACCGCATGCATATAAGGACAATTTATACTTTTTTTATTGAATTACTATCAAATATAAAATATTGGTTATGCATTTTTTTGGAACAAACGAAAAATGGAGAAATTCAGTTTTCCAGGGATCAATTCATATAAGTAACTTTCATTCATCATTCGTTGAATAGGTAATACCAAGATACTGGAATTATTGAATTTCAACGATTACAGGTAGTTTATCCGCTTCAGGAAATTTCAATATTTCACGACGAATTTGTTATGGTAATTAGACAATTTTTGAGATGGTTTTCATGCGCAGAAAAAATAAACCAACCAATTGTTTTACAGAGAAAATATATCTCCATTAAGTACTTATGTAGCATTTGAAAGTAATTTTCTGTTTCTGTAATCTGTTTTTGGATATATCATTCGAACATTTCTCTTTAAATTTCCGACAGAAAAATCTATAACTAACCATCATATAGTGTGTAGGTAATACCGAGAAACTGGAAATAAGAGAATTTTACCAATTACATGTAGTTTTTCTGCTTCTGGAAATTTCAACGTTTCCCAATACTTAGGTATCTTTCGGTCATTCGACAATTGCTTCGTCAATTATCAGGAGAAAATGGAATATCTCCATTGTTCAGCATTTCAAAGTACTTTTCCTGTTATAAAAAATTTTTGTTTGTACAACAAATATGTTTTTGTCATTCTAATATTGAATTAAAGCTACAAAAGTGGTACATTGCAGCCAGTTTTGGAGCGGAGACAAACAAATAACCATGTTACAAGGATTTATCTCTAAAATAACTTATTTTTTGTGCCAAAGAAAATTTTATAGTTATTGCAGGAAGAATTATAATGTGCATGCGGTGTTGCCAATAACGCCAAATTTCCTCGTATTTCCAAAATTCCTATAAATAAAAAAGTTATTCACCTACCTATACGCTACAAAAAAATAATTCTGCATAGCTAAATCATCTACTAAACTTTTACGATTACTTGACAATTTATTGCATCGCAGTGATGAAGTCTGATGTTCATTTTCATTCATTTCATTTGACGGTACCTTAAGATAAAGTTACCTCATCTGAAAAAACTAAGAACGGAACGATTTTTTTTTGCTTACCACAAATTCTCAACAGTTAGGTACTAGAATACGTTTACTTAATATATTTTCAGACAAGTGCCTTTGCAAATTTTATATGGATCAAATCGTTGATCCGTATAAATAAGCGGTTTCGGAAAGCAGGCACAGCTGTTTCAGAAAAATCAAATTTTGCGAAAGTAAGAAAATGGAGTAGTGAAATTGTATTATTTATTAGAAAGCCAAAGGACATGGCACTGGATACATGTATTCCTGGGGCTCGATAGATTTTTTTTATTTTTGGATATATCATTCTGCAGGTCAAAACAAGCAACTTTCTTCATTAGTCTTTTTTTCTGGCTCTACAGCGTGAGCTACAAAAATGGGTTGATTGTCTAACGCTAATTATGGAAAATATTGTCTACGAATGGATTTTTCTTGATTTTTGAGTATAATATCTTGTGAAAAATATCAATTTCCTTTGATTATATCAATTATGGTGTACAATACTACAGGGCGAGGCAGAAAATGCGATTTTTCTGAAACTCGTTTATTGACTTCTCGCCCAATTGTGGGCTTTTCGTTGAATTTCTTGAGGCATATTGTGTAGATGAACCCAACGAACTGTTCTAAATACATTTCACAACGTTTCTACACAGTGAGCAAAAAATAAGGTGGTTGATTAATGGGATATGATGGGATAGTGGATTTATTGTTGATATCTGAGTTTGATTTTTCACAGAGAATAAAAATCAAGTTTCGTCTACTCTTTTTGTGTGACGCTACAGGGTAACTCCAAAAAGACGAATTCTCAAATACCTATATTTAAACGAAATTATGGGAGAATACTTATTTATTTCTGTTGATATGAAAGCTATGAATACATTAATTGAACTAACATTATCTAATAAATAATATAGATATTACCTGCCTCCTTTCGAGGAGTAATTGATCGACGGATAACTGGTATTGAGCATTTGGTATATCATATATATAGCAACGAAACGTGACTTTTCATTGATGAGGAACTATTATCAATTTTGACAGATTATATAGTCACCATAACAACAATCATTTTGTTTTATAGTTGAACACTTTATAGGCCAATGCGTTGATCATCGATACACTTAGGGGTATGTTGCAAGAGCTGGTGAAGTGAGTTTCATTTTTTTAACTTTTATATATAGCTACAGACATGTAAAAAACAAAATTGTTAACACGAACAACTTCGGGACATCTTTTGGTTCCGAGAAATTCAACGAAAAGCCCACAATTGGGCGAGAAGTCAATAAACGAGCTTCAGAAAAATCGCGTTTTCTGACTCGTCCTGTAGTAATGTACACCATAATTGATATAATCAAAGGAAATTGATATTTTTCACAAGATATTATACTCAAAAATCAAGAAAAATCCATTCGCAGACAATATTTTCCATAATTAGCGTTAGACAATCAACCCATTTTTGTAGCTCACGCTGTAGAGCCAGAAAAAAAGTCTAATGAAGAAAGTTGCTTGTTTTGACCTGCAGAATGATATATCCAAAAATCAAAAAAATCTATCGAGCCCCAGGAATACATGTATCCAGTGCCATGTCCTTTGGAAACTTCTCGGTATATTACTCGAAAATTATTAATTGTTAAAAGGTAAAAATTCCAGCATTACAATCATTCCAATATATTCAGCAGAAAAACGCTGGGAAAAAAGTCACGTGACGGCTGTGCCAGTTTAAGCAGTAAGCTAGCACAAACCATTTTTTTTCCAGATCAAATCGAGTTAGAAAAATGGGGGTTATGTTAGGATAAAGTTATCAATTAAGTAGGTAGTAATGAAATACTGTACTAATTTTTTCATTGTGCTGAAACTCTTTCTGACATTCTCGGTGCTGATTTGTTATTCGCAAAAAAAAATCAATTGTTTCAATTGCTATGAACTGCATCAGGTTGACAAAGTCAGTAGTCTGACTTGCAGTCTTCGGATGCAGTGAATGTATATCGAAGCGAACCGGTGAGGTGGAGAGGCGCATCTATGAAAAGATTGTGCCGAAATCGATAGGGCCAGCCAAGCCAAGCGTATTTCGCTCACGGGGCCTGCGATTTAAGAGTTTGAAAGAGTCGCTGTAATAACGTTCATGACGTTCCGAAATCACTGCTTCGAATTTACTCTTTCGTGTTAGTAACTAGTGTTAGTGACTTGAGTATCTGAGTATACAGGGTAAATCATATGATACCATCAAACTCTGGTACTTGAATAAAGTATTTAAGATGTTGTTTTTTCTTGAAGACCACCATGCAAATGATATCTGCGTTCAAATAACTCAACCAATAGTAAACTGTCTGATATTTGTTAAAAACTTTAGAAGGTCGATACTGAGGGGAAAACATTTACTCTAAATTTTGTACAACTAGAAATTTTGGGGCATTTGAGTCTGTTTTCAGTCCTTAAATCTTCACGTCTTTCAGTCATCGGATTCCGTATTTAAATCTGTGAGTCTTTTTTCATTTTAAAGAACTGGGAAATCCTTATACGGTATTTCACCCAAATGATATGAACAGAAAAAAATAATTAACTGTGAAAATCGAGCGAAAATATTTTTATCATCTTCGAGACGGAATGAGACTGTTTATAAGGGTGTACTTAATACACAAACTAATACACAATATAATATACCCCTGTGTTATGATTTTCCGATGATAGTGCTGAAGTTAGAAAGTGGAAAAAGATATGGCGATATTCTTAGGATGTCCGTCTCATTGCATTTTGGAAACGATTTGAATAGTTTCACGTTCACACAATCCGCCATATGAATGAAATATCACAGAATTCCCTCAGTGTCCAATTTTGCAGGAGTTGAAAAATTATGGAGTCAAATTGTGATATTTATGAAATTTATTTCGATTACTTTATGATATTGGCACCTTAAGAAGCGAAATTTAGAATTCCAGCGTTTTAATCATCCGAATATATTCATGAGGAAAAAAGTTACATGATGGCTGTGTCAGGTTAAGTGTTAACCCTTAAATTCCCATGCTATAAAAATCAACGCAAACAACCATGCCTTTAGAGACCAGCTGAATATGAGATTATAAAATAGTTTAATTCGGTTTTCAAATTATTTAGGTCTCCGGAAGAACAAAACTACTTGATTACTTCAGATATTACATGAAATTTTATTGAATATTCTAGAGGAAAAAATTGAAATTAAATTCCAAATATAAAAAAATAATTAACGCAGAAAGAATGAAAGCCAATGAAAATCAGGAATAATTCGTTATGCCCATTGAAAATTAATAAAACAATTTATGCCGCTGCGATGATCCATATTTGGTTTGGTTATTCTAAAAGATTTTGACATACAAATTGTTTGCAATGCATCTAGTACCTAATAACCTTTTTGTCACATCTTCTTACACAATGGAGACATCTTTTTCTGCCTTCCTTCCCTGGTTCCTCAGCAGCTTTTGCGGCACTATATTCTGCTATTCCACAGTCTCGTAGAGCATGCTTTGTCTGCTCCTTATGGTTCCTATAGTGCCTTTGTTTCAAGAAGTATCACTGTCATAATCATCTTCAGACTCCAAATCCATGTTCTCGGCTTCTTCCTCTATCTCAGGTTGTGTAGGGGGTCGCTTTTCATGAAAATCAATCATTTTTATAGCTCTGAAAAATGAAAAATATATCGCGTATTTATAAAAAATATGGTCGTAAATGTCGGTTCGGGGTGCCATCGCGGCGGGACCCTTCTCACCTAAGTCACGTATAAGTTCGATGCACTCGCAAAATGTAGTTGCATACTGAATAATGCTTACAAACGCAGGGTTGCCATCTCTTCGGGAGCTAACTATCGTACCAGCTACTCTAAATTATCAGATTTTGGCTGATATTATCGTACGTGTTTAAGTTTCGCCTATGCTGAATATGATTCTTCTCTCTATGACTTGAGCTACCTATGCAAGTTCACTGAATGAGTAAACTGGACAAAGTGTTTATAAGTTACAGAGTTGGCAAATCTGGTGTTTTGTAAGTTGCATAATTGGCAAAACTCGTAATTTAAGTCAGCTGGAGAGTGGAGACCAGATTACGGAAAGAGAGTTGCTGGAGATTCATCGTTTTCTAATTTTCCTATCATGTGATGTGCATTTTCCAATTTTGAAACTGGCTTTTTATGCCGAATGTGTATTTTTTAATCTCGAATTGAATATTTTTACTTTCTGCCTAAATTATCGTACAATCGGCCTTTTCGTACGTAGCCCTATCGTACATAGTACAGAAGGCCAAATTATCGTACAAAACGATAATTATCGTACCGGCTGGCAACCCTGTACAAACGTTAACACAAATAAATACCAAGCGGCAGTGTTGCCAATATGTTCGTCTAAAAAATTTAATGTAGGATTTTTGGAATTTTTTTTGGATCCTTAAGCGACCCCCTTGGTTGAGGGTTAAACTATAGCCCTTTTTCTCCGGAACTATGAATTACTAACAATTTTTTTTCTCGTGCTGGAACGACTGTGCCAGCTTAACGTACTTCGGTATTACAATTATTTTGTAACGAACTGAATGTCATTATAATTAGAAAAACGTTCAACCGTTTTCAATAATTGATTTTAGAAATATTTTCCCAATACTACAAAAAATATTGTCAAAATTTCGAATTATCAAATGAGAATGTTTCGTGTATACACCACCGCTTACACTCTTGAAGGTTTCATTGGTTCTATACAAATTTCCATTCAATCCACACCTGATAGTTTTTTTATTTGTTATAAACTTGCTTGCAATACATTCTTGTTGGAATAGTTATAAAGTATATTTCTGAGTATCTTATACCAATCTCTCACAAAACCCATGTTTTTCGCATCATTCGCTTCTCTTATTATTTTGTAAATATTTGATAATATTTGTGTACTAATGAATATATTAGAGGCTATGAATAAAGATGGGCGCCCTCCAGGTAAGGAAGAACGAAAGCTGAAAAAATAATTGAATATAAAAATCAAAACGGACTTCCCAAACTTTATTTATATTGAGAGAATGCATAGTTATGTGAAAGGTTCTTGCCAAAAAATTCATTTATTCGAAACAACTCAATTTTTGATGTCTGCCTTTTGGAATTTTAGAAAAATATTTTAATGTTTTGTGAGATTGACCAATAATTTCGACCATTGGCATTGATGCTAGACCTCACCTGGAATAATTACGACGAAACTTTTGTTGGGGAAAAATTGGAAAAGCTCGAAAAGCCTTATAAAGCCCGTGTTTAACGTTCAAATAGTTTGATCAAACTGCCTGAAATAAAGTAATTTCTATTGGTTTGTCTTAAATTAAGTATGTATGAAACACTTCAAGGCAGTTTGATCAAACTATTTCAACGTGAAATAAATAAAAAAAAAAATTCAACACAATCCACTGTTTCTTAAGGTCGTGAGAGAAAGTAAACAAACGTATATTTAGAAATTGTCTGATTTGACATGTTTCAATAATCTTAGTGCTTTTCTACCGCGGCTACTACTTCTGTTCAGAGACAAAAAATATTTTTCATGGTGTACCACAGGGCTCAGTCCTTGAACCTCTTTTTTATATAATATATATCAATGACCTACATCAATTCCTATTACCCAGTAAGTGTACTCTTTTTGCCGACGATACAACGCTGATTAGTTCTCACAATGACCTTCTAGAATTAGAAACTCTGTCGCTATATATTCAAGAAAAAGCCAAGTTCTGGTTCCAAGTCAACAGATGACAGCTTAATGATAAAAAAAAACTCAAAATATAACTTTTTCGACCGACTCTTCTGTACTGTGCGTTAAACTTCTGGGTTTGACGATCGATGATAGGCTAAACTGGAGTTATCATATCGAGCAATTAAAGCAAAAACTTTCGAGCACTTTGTTCCTACTACGTCAGCTCAAATCTAACGTCAATATTGAAACTCTGAAAAGTACGTATTTTGCATTATTTCATGCACATATAACATATGGCGTTGTCATTTGGGACTATTCCTCCAAATCCATACAAATTTTTCGACAGCAAAAAAAGGCTTTACGAATTTTGTCAAACTGTGGTTTCAGAGAACATTGTCGGCCTCTATTTGTTCAATTCAGAATACTACCGCTTCCGTTTGTATATATCGAACATTCTCTGAGAGAAATACATGAACAAACAGGTAAGTTGATTACACAATCTCAATTACATAGCTACAGTACAAGACAAGCAAATTTCATTAGGTTACCAAAGTACCGACTTTCAGTTTCCCAGAAGAATTCTTTGGACTTCAATCTTTATAATATGTTACCAACAGAAATAAAAAATCTAAATTCACTTTTATTTAAGAAAAAAATGAAAAATTTTCTTTTTCAACATTGTTTTTATTCGGTTTCTGAGTTTACTGAACATGTCAGGCGTTTTCCTATGCAACTCTGAACCTGCTCGCCACGCTCGTTGCAAATTTTTTGTTTTAAGTTCATATTCTTGATAATATTTATATGCTGTTAAATGCGGACCTTCTATAAGTATTTATAGTGTATATATATATGTATGTATGTATGTATGTATTAGTCAAATGCGTTGTTACTAGGAATTGACACAGCTTTCACTATGCGATTTCTTTTGCGTTTTTAAATGATCTTAAATTAGCCCAACTCAGTATTTATTATACAATTTATTTTATGTTGTCAGATTTTATCTTTGTACTTTCATTATAAGCAATCTATATTTTATCTCATAACTTAAGGAAATTCAGCGACTTTTATGTTGTATCTCTTGCTTTGACTTATGCTTTACACTGTAGTGTCTGTTGCATCAATAAAATTACTTACTTACTTACTATTCACTTGACAGCTGTTTTATTCATTCCTTACAATTTTTCATATAAAAATCCACCACTACATACTGCGTGAATGGAAATTGTTCTCGAATGTTTAGAAATTTCTGATCTGACTTTTTTACACTAAAAAAAAATTGTTCCCACAACAATACTTTTAACCAAACACATGATTAATATAGGCACCACAGGTCAGTATTGTTACGGGAACTTTTTCGAAATGGTTACATTCATTTTGGTTGTGATAACAATTTGATTTTAATGTTAGTACAACAATAAACAGATCGTTTACAGAACCAATGTATGATTGTATGCGGAAAAGAACGAGTTCAGTTAGAAGATCTAAACCATAATAGCCAAGGTAACCATACCAGGTGTGTTTGTTGCCAATGCTAAAACAATACTAGTCTGGTTACAGAATCATGTTGAAACAACCAAACTAGTTAGGTTGGAGGATCTAAATGAATAGTGTTGACACAACGAAACCAGGTTTGTAGTACGCGAATATAATTATGTTAATGGAAGAACGCTGGTTTCTAAAAAAATGTCGTTGAAGTAACCAAACTAGGAATGCTTGCATAAACAAATAAGATTAGTGGAAGAATCCAATCCGATATTATTGAGATAACCAAATCACGGCATTGGTACTGGAAAAATATTCTGTTCGTAGAACAATACCAAATCAGCTCCTGCATCTAAATGAATATTGTTAAAGTAACCTCACTAGTAGTGCTTTCACATAGAAATTGGTTTGGTTGGAGAATCCAAACCGAAATTGTGGAGATAACCAAAGCAGGTGGTTTATGTGGAAAATTATCCTGTTCATAGAATAATGCCAAATTGGCTTCTGAATCTTAATGAATGTTGTTGTAATAACCAAACTGGACATGCTTGCCTTAACAACCAAGGTTAGATAATACGAACCATCAGAATTGTCAGAATAACCAAACCAAGTTTCTTGACCTATTTTTTCAGAATTTTATCTTTTCGATAGAGAAGATAAGAAATTTATACAAACATAGAGGAGAAATCAATTTGCCCAGATAACTAACATACTCTGAATTTGCCTATCTGAAAAAATAAGTTATAATACTTGTCTTTTCCAAAAAGATACGTTTTGGAAACTATATCTGCCTCCGTTACCAAACTTATCGTTAACTTTTGGAATCGGATGCAAATATAGTCTATGAAACGTCAATCTGTTTTGAAAATGATAAATATTATTCAGTTATTTCCACCAATGTTTTTCAGATATACAAATTCAGAATATTATACGTTACTGACATAGATAAATAATTTGGAATACACAGTAACTTATGTGCAAATTGTTAACTTTTTCTCCTACATTTGTGAGGATTTACTTGAATCATACTTTTTTCTTTTCATTTTCGAAAGGTGGTAAAATCTAAAAATCCATGCCAAAAATCCTGGTTTCGCCATTTTAACAATATATCATGCAGTGAAACGGTCTACAAACATAGGGAAATTCTATGTATCTATGTACATGAGCAATCAGACTAAGAGTATCTCAATCGAAATCTCAGTGGAGTACGGTGGACACAACGCAACGTAGTCGAATATATATTACCACTGTTGTTGGCGCGCTAGTCTGAACCGTATCGCATATAATATACATATTATGTATATATGAAATATATAGCATTTCCCTATATTATGAAATCACTTCACCGTACGATATACTGGTTCAGATTATCTAATCTTGGTTGGTATGTAATAGTTTGTTTATTTCAACATTCGTTCAAATACAGTTCTATTATTCTATCTTTACCCGTGCGTCATCATCACAATACCATAATTCTTAGCTTAGCAGACAAACGTAAACGAATTTTGATTCACTCATGGCGGTTGTTAGAAAGAGATGTTCGATAGAGGATGTGTGATTTCTTCGATCATAAATTGATGACGCATGGGTAAAGATAAAACAGTCGAACTGTACAGAAGCCAATTTGGTATTGTTCAATGAACAGGATATTTTTCCATAAAATTTCGGTGAGGTTAGACACTCTTCATTGTATAAAATAATAGATTGTATTAGTAATCTGAATAACGTTCGAATATAAAGTAGTTATCAGTTATTTAGGATAATCACATGAGACATATATATCAATCAGCCATTTGTGAAATCGATCATATAAATTCACTTGATGTGATTTTGTAGGACAGTGTCCAACTAATCAATTATTGAAGGAAATTAATACAACGAATTTTTCATGTTATTTTTTTATTTTTACGATTTATAATAACAAAATTAAAACAAACTCTAGAAAATATAAAACGAAAAATGATAGTATTAAACAACAAAATGAATCACAAAAAAAATCTCATACATCAAACACCATAAAATGTTTCAGTTTGCCATTCAAAAAACATGTTTTCAGTGAGAAGAAAAGTTTAATACATCATGATAACTATTTGAGAAATAAACTGGTTAATTCTTGCTATTTTTTCCCTTTGAGGTAATGATGTTATTCCGTGAGAACAGATATGGCAGACAATAATCCCACTGCAACTCCTTTTCACCTATATTGAAGAATAGATAAATCAGTTCGAGAGAAGAAATGTCAGGAGAAATTCAAGAAATAGAAGCTACCCAAAACACCCAAACTACATCACTTTGAAAGTGAAAGTGACGTGGTTTTGGTGTTTTGGGTAGCTTTCAATTCTTGAATTGAATTCACATCAAAGGTTCCAAATATTCATTTTCGGTAAGGAGAAATATTTTGAATTCATTTCCAAATTCAACATGAATATATAAATAAAGAATATGCTAGTGAAATTCAAATGGCGTTTCATAGACAAAATATTTCCATGAAATAGGCCCAGCAGTTTACAAATAATAACATATCACTTATCACTATTATCTATAGGATCATGTTCTTTGAGTAGATTCTTGATGAGTGAATCAGTCCGAGTAGAGGCATACTTCAGAATATTCCCAACTGAAAAAGTTAATTTACCAAATGCCTTATGTTCAAACTCTCCAAAGGATTGCTTGAAATCAGCTTCAATCTGATGAAGAAAAATAAGCTCATTATTTGGCAGGTGATAGTTAAAAAAATTTATGCATACATACATTTTTTTCAACCTTCTGCAGTCTGAACATTTAAATAAGTATGTTAATTCGAGTAAATGAAACAATTTGCCTCGATAAGTTACTGTGTTTAGAAGACTATTGCCTTCAAAAAAGTTAATTATGAAAAAGAATAATTTTTGAGTTATCTTGAATTTATTTGTTCAGATATGCAAACAGATATTCGAAACAACACCAGTCTTCTGAAGGCAGTAAATTATCAAGACAAATTGTTGATTCATTGATCTTCTACACTTGTACAGATTTACTTGATTTGAATCTTTTTCATTTTCAGGCTGTGGTAGGTTAAAATTCCCAAAAAGGTATGTCAAGTAACAAAAGTTCTCGACAAAACCAAAGTTTCAATCAATACACACATTTTTCTAATCGAATGAGTATGGTGGTGACGCACCATATTTTTTTTTCAGTGTATGCTGTTCACGCCTTCCCACCTCTGCTGCTACATGAATGTCAACTTGATACATAATGTTTCTTCACAGAAAATTTTATTTTATTTTAAGTACCATATGGTAATGTATTTGATAATTTTTCCATTATATTAAACCATTCTACTTGTTTTACGTTTATTCCTTACACAAATTCTGCGGAATTTAGTGTTGCGTAACGTTATGAAATAATTCTCTATATAATGTCTAGCAATACTGTACCTAGCCTACTATATGACTTTCGACAACACAACTGTTTACCTACCTGATCCATATGAACTTTTATCGCAGTCTGCCGATGTGTGAGTGATATGCTCTCATTTTGGAATGTATCCAAATGCTACACCTTAATTTCCCTTTATGTGGCGGTTTGGTGCTGTGGATTTTTCATCCGACTCGTGGGCCGAGGGTCCATGGATCTAGTCCTAGCTGGGATAGGAAGTTCTCATTTAATTCTTGGAGTAGATTAAATTTAAAATTCTGTATAGTTACTGACCAGGAAGAGTCGTCTTCAGAAAGGGAATAAAATCACTCCTGCTTGATAAACCCTATTATAGTTTACAATAATTTTATGATGATGCATTTGAATTTTAACTCAAACTTGTTTTCAATATGTTGTAGTGATTCTCATGTACTAGCCTTTATGTTATTTCATAAGATAACTCAATACTTTTTTGCCTTGTGATTTTTACCATGTTGTTAGTGTTTGTTTCGTTATCCACTTTTTTGTGTATATTTTAACTTAACTAAAGGTTAGTTTTAGGCCCTTACTCTGTCAACAAGATTTCATATCGTTGGACAATAAAGCATTTTTCTCTCTCTCTCTATTCTCTGTTGTGAAAGTACACTTTTGGCTGAAGGACCTAGGTCCATGGCCATTCTACACAAATATAATTACTACTAACTACTTTTAGTATTTCCCCTTTTCATCATTGATCCTATATGATCTACTTCATAGATGTTATAATAATAATAATAATAATAATAATAATAATAATAATAATAATAATAAGAAGAACTACAGACCGATAACATGCTTGAACGCATGTTATAAGATGTTTACACGCATCTTGTACATGCGAATACTCTCCGCAGTTGAGCCGGTGTATGAACGGATATATGAGCAAAGAGGGTCAAAAAAGGGGGTCGCTGGCTGCAAGGAGAACCTGCTGATCGACAGATGCATCACGCAGGACTCCGTGCAGTATAAGCGTAACCTTTCAATGGCCTGGATCGATTATCGCAAGGCATTTGATACAACATCGCATGAACTCATCATGCATTTGCTCAGATGCCTTGCGGTACCCGATCAAATAGTGAGATGCATTGAACAGCTGATGCCGCTCTGGAGGACTCGATTTACCATAACATCTGGTGTAGTCAGAGTCCAAACAGAGCAGGTTATCTTTAGAAGGGGCGTGTTTCAGGGAGACTCCCTCAGCCCTCTTCTCTTCTGCATCTCACTACTGCCATTGTCCGTTGCACTACGGAAAACCCGCAGATACAACTGCGGCACCCCCAGCAACCGGAGGCATAAGGTCACCCATCTGTTTTACATGGATGACCTTAAACTTTATGCCTCCGGAGAAAAGGACTTTCACCAGTCCTTAAGGGTGGTGCAAGAGTACACGCATGCTATCGGAATGGAGTTTGGGATAGACAAATGTGCCACGGTTCATCTCAAAAGAGGACGATGCGAGGAATACGGAGAGGACGTTCAGCTCGTAGACGGAAGCATCCTACATCATCTGGATGCCGGAGAGACGTATAACTACTTAGGGGTGGAACAACGCCACACCCAAGAGGTAGCTACTGTCAAAAGCTCTCTCCGCGGCAAGTATCAGCACAAACTCCGACAGATCTGGTCTTCAGAACTGTCGGGGAAGAACAAAGTTGCTGCAACTAATATGCTTGCCGTTCCGATTTTACTTTACTCCTTTGGAGTAATGAAATGGACTCAGGAAGAGCTGCGACAACTCGACGTTAAAACTCGCAAAATGATGCATCTTCATAGAAGCTTGCATCCGAGCTTGCATCCTAAATCGTCTGTTCCACGGTTATACTTCCCCAGACAACGGGGAGGCCGTGGACTTATGAGTTTGGAGTGTCTACATGACAGAATGGTACTGGATGGAGCCTGTAAAGTCATCAGGAGTTCAGATCCCCTTCTCTGCTTGGTATGTGATCATGAAAAAGCAGGGATTGGAGCATTTCTTTTCAAGGCAGCAACCCGTACAGCCGATGAACTCGGTCTCGTATTCGACACTGAACGGACAAACCCAAACTCTATCACCGAGTTGGAACCCGTTCAGCAAAAAGCCCACGTAAAAGCTGCGGAGTGTGAGAGGCTCCTGCAGCTACATAAGGATAAGCCGATGCATGGGGTCTTCTTCAAGAACATTGAAGACCTAGGCTTATCCAGAGACCTGACCTTCTCGTTTCTCAGGTCAAGTGGGCTGAAGTCGGAGACCGAGGGATTCATAATGGCCTGCCAGGATGGTGTCTTTAACACTCTCGTCTACCGCAGTCGCGTGATGAGTATAGAGGTCCCTGACACTAGATGCAGAGCGTGTCGTGGGGCAGCTGAGACCATAATGCATTTGCTGTCAGCATGTCCAGTTTATGCGGTCTCAGCCTATATCCACAGACATAACGCGGCCCTACGAGTGTTGTACTACCATCTACGACACTCGTACGGTGTAGACGAGACACCGGTGTTGCCTTATGCTCCGGGGGATATTGAGTCCGTGGTGGAGAATGAGAAGTGCCGAATCTATTGGAACTATTCATTCCCCACCCTCAGGCAAATACAAGCCAATAAGCCTGATGTAGTCCTCCTCGACCATCAAAGTAGGACGATTTTCGTCATTGAGTTTTCAGCTCCTGGCAAAACGAACATCGTCCGAAAAGAGGAGGAAAAACGGACTAAATATCGAGATCTTCTCTTTGAACTCCGCAGGCTTTACCCAAACCATTCTGTCAAGATGGTGGTTCTGATAATAGGGGTCCTTGGTGGAATGATGGAGACACTGCTCTCAAACTTAAAAATCATACCGGCTTGCCGTGACATGGCAGAAATCCTAGCCGGGCGAATGCAGAAGGCCGTAATTCTTGGTTCACTCCGCCTACTCAGGGCACATGATTCTCGGACCCAGTAATCACTTACCCCATAGACGTGGGGAGTGTTTACTGGGGTTAATGACACGCCAGCGCGCCCTCCGGAAGTGTCGGAGCTCCGGAGACAGGGCCTGACTGGGTAATTCATAACGGAAAAAAAAAAAAATAATAATAATAATAATAATTGGAGCATTTCTTTTCAAGGCAGCAACCCGTGCAGCCGATGAACTCGGTCTCGTATTCGACACTGAACGGACAAACCCAAACTCTATCACCGAGTTGGAACCCGTTCAGCAAAAAGCCCACGTAAAAGCTGCGGAGTGTGAGAGGCTCCTGCAGCTACATAAGGATAAGCCGATGCATGGGGTCTTCTTCAAGAACATTGAAGACCTAGGCTTATCCAGAGACCTGACCTTCTCGTTTCTCAGGTCTACCGCAGTCGCGTGATGGGTATAGAGGTCCCTGACACTAGATGCAGAGCGTGTCGTGGGGCAGCTGAGACCATAATGCATTTGATGTCAGCTTGTCCAGCTTATGCTGTCTCAGCCTATATCCACAGACATAACGCGGCCCTACGAGTGTTGTACTACCATCTACGACACTCGTACGGTGTAGACGAGACACCGGTGTTGCCTTATGCTCCGGGGGATATTGAGTCCGTGGTGGAGAATGAGAAGTGCCGAATCTATTGGAACTATTCATTCCCCACCCTCAGGCAAATACAAGCCAATAAGCCTGATGTAGTCCTCCTCGACCATCAAAGTAGGACGATTTTCGTCATTGAGTTTTCAGCTCCTGGCGAAACGAACATCGTCCGAAAAGAGGAGGAAAAACGGACTAAATATCGAGATCTTCTCTTTGAACTCCGCAGGCTTTACCCAAACCATTCTGTCAAGATGGTGGTTCTGATAATAGGGGTCCTTGGTGGAATGATGGACACACTGCTCTCAAACTTAAAAATCATACCGGCTTGCCGTGACTTGGCAGAAATCCTAGCCGGGCGAATGCAGAAGGCCGTAATTCTTGGTTCACTCCGCCTACTCAGGGCACATGATTCTCGGACCCAGTAATCACTTACCCCATGGACGTGGGGAGTGTTTACTGGGGTTACTGACACACCAGCGCGCCCTCCGGAAGTGTCGGGGCTCCGGAGACAGGGCCTGACTGGGTAATTCCTAACGGATGAAAAAAAAAAAAATTATAATAATAATAATAATAAGCATGGAAGGTCAACCACCATCCAAGGCCTTGGTGAGTTGCGACACCACTTTCCTGAGCTTCCGGTGCAAAACCGGACCGGCAGCCATGGCGCACCCTGGAGGGAATGCTCATTCCTTCTATGTCGGCCGTGGGTATACTGGGTTAACCCCCCGGTATACCCCACTACTCGGTTCACGATGAAAACGGACGCTTTGAGTGGACGGATGAACTAAGGGACAGTCTTCTGCATTGCTATGAGAGCAGTGAGCCCGCCCGAAGAGGATACATGGCGAGAATGCATGCTTTGTGGTGTGAAACACACCCAGAGCATGCTGCCTTTTCCGCACAAAACCTAAGGGATTATGTATCCCACCTTCGGGTTCGAGGCTATGTTAGAGCCCCTCCTCAGCCGGTTAACGCAGTGGCAGAAGTGGCAGATATGCCACTCGTCGATCTGGCTGTAGAGGAGGCCCGCATCATACCACCAACGGAAGGCATCAGAACCCGCAGGGCGCTGCATAACACCAAGCCCCTGAAGCCACAACAACTGGCTCGGGTGGATGCGGAGATTCACGATGTCCTTTCAGAAGAGGCTGACATCTGGCAGATCAACTCTGCCGTGTATGACGCCGCTCAGGCCCTGTCCCAAACGGAGAGAAGGGATACCAACGCTCTGATTGGGAGGCATGAGCGACGCATTCACAAGATGGAAGCTAAGATCAGGTCAGCGAGACAACACGCGTCTCGTATCCAGTGTGTGGCGGACTACGTGGCGGCCAATAGGCCCTTCACGCCCGCAGTGCGGCGAATTGCCGCAAATTTAAGACGAGCTCACCACACACTAAATCAAGGCGTGCTGTTAACCATCAAACAGCACTGTCTTGATAGGATACGAATGCTGGTGGCTGCAAAAAAGTCACTAGTGAGGCGGGCGAGAAGCATCACGGAAAACATGAAGATCCGCGATAAACCTTCTCGCTTATTCCAAGAGCCTCCACGTGTTGTGGAAAACCCGCCGGCGGCTGATCGGGTAGAAACCTTCTGGAAGGGTATTTACGAATTTCCGCAACCACTCAACGTAGATACTCCAGCCCTAGCTCAGTTCGAAGCTTTCTGCAGGAGGCTTCGTCAGCCTGAGGTCAATGAACTGCGCAATCCGATAACCCCGGAAGAAGTTCGACGGGCCCTCAAAGGCTCGAAGAATTTTGCTGCTCCAGGTCCTGGTGGAAAAAATTTACAAGTACCCACCACCATCTAGCAAGAGTTTTCAACTCATGGCTAGATGGGGAGCAGCAGATTCCAGATTGGTTTGTCGAGGGGCGAACCGTGCTAATCCCCAAAAACGGAGATTTGTCTGATCCGAAGAACTACAGACCGATAACATGCTTGAACGCATGTTATAAGATGTTTACACGCATCTTGTACATGCGAATACTCTCCGCAGTTGAGCCGGTGTATGAACGGATATATGAGCAAAGAGGGTCAAAAAAGGGGGTCGCTGGCTGCAAGGAGAACCTGCTGATCGACAGATGCATCACGCAGGACTCCGTGCAGTATAAGCGTAACCTTTCAATGGCCTGGATCGATTATCGCAAGGCATTTGATACAACATCGCATGAACTCATCATGCATTTGCTCAGATGCCTTGCGGTACCCGATCAAATAGTGAGATGCATTGAACAGCTGATGCCGCTCTGGAGGACTCGATTTACCATAACATCTGGTGTAGTCAGAGTCCAAACAGAGCAGGTTATCTTTAGAAGGGGCGTGTTTCAGGGAGACTCCCTCAGCCCTCTTCTCTTCTGCATCTCACTACTGCCATTGTCCGTTGCACTACGGAAAACCCGCAGATACAACTGCGGCACCCCCAGCAACCGGAGGCATAAGGTCACCCATCTGTTTTACATGGATGACCTTAAACTTTATGCCTCCGGAGAAAAGGACTTTCACCAGTCCTTAAGGGTGGTGCAAGAGTACACGCATGCTATCGGAATGGAGTTTGGGATAGACAAATGTGCACCGGTTCATCTCAAAAGAGGACGATGCGAGGAATACGGAGAGGACGTTCAGCTCGTAGACGGAAGCATCCTACATCATCTGGATGCCGGAGAGACGTATAACTACTTAGGGGTGGAACAACGCCACACCCAAGAGGTAGCTACTGTCAAAAGCTCTCTCCGCGGCAAGTATCAGCACAAACTCCGACAGATCTGGTCTTCAGAACTGTCGGGGAAGAACAAAGTTGCTGCAACTAATATGCTTGCCGTTCCGATTTTACTTTACTCCTTTGGAGTAATGAAATGGACTCAGGAAGAGCTGCGACAACTCGACGTTGAAACTCGCAAAATGATGCATCTTCATAGAAGCTTGCATCCGAGCTTGCATCCTAAATCGTCTGTTCCACGGTTATACTTCCCCAGACAACGGGGAGGCCGTGGACTTATGAGTTTGGAGTGTCTACATGACAGAATGGTACTGGATGGAGCCTGTAAAGTCATCAGGAGTTCAGATCCCCTTCTCTGCTTGGTATGTGATCATGAAAAAGCAGGGATTGGAGCATTTCTTTTCAAGGCAGCAACCCGTACAGCCGATGAACTCGGTCTCGTATTCGACACTGAACGGACAAACCCAAACTCTATCACCGAGTTGGAACCCATTCAGCAAAAAGCCCACGTAAAAGCTGCGGAGTGTGAGAGGCTCCTGCAGCTACATAAGGATAAGCCGATGCATGGGGTCTTCTTCAAGAACATTGAAGACCTAGGCTTATCCAGAGACCTGACCTCGTTTCTCAGGTCAAGTGGGCTGAAGTCGGAGACCGAGGGATTCATAATGGCCTGCCAGGATGGTGTCTTTAACACTCTCGTCTACCGCAGTCGCGTGATGGGTATAGAGGTCCCTGACACTAGATGCAGAGCGTGTCGTGGGGCAGCTGAGACCATAATGCATTTGCTGTCAGCATGTCCAGTTTATGCGGTCTCAGCCTATATCCACAGACATAACGCGGCCCTACGAGTGTTGTACTACCATCTACGACACTCGTACGGTGTAGACGAGACACCGGTGTTGCCTTATGCTCCGGGGGATATTGAGTCCGTGGTGGAGAATGAGAAGTGCCGAATCTATTGGAACTATTCATTCCCCACCCTCAGGCAAATACAAGCCAATAAGCCTGATGTAGTCCTCCTCGACCATCAAAGTAGGACGATTTTCGTCATTGAGTTTTCAGCTCCTGGCAAAACGAACATCGTCCGAAAAGAGGAGGAAAAACGGACTAAATATCGAGATCTTCTCTTTGAACTCCGCAGGCTTTACCCAAACCATTCTGTCAAGATGGTGGTTCTGATAATAGGGGTCCTTGGTAGAATGATGGAGACACTGCTCTCAAACTTAAAAATCATACCGGCTTGCCGTGACATGGCAGAAATCCTAGCCGGGCGAATGCAGAAGGCCGTAATTCTTGGTTCACTCCGCCTACTCAGGGCACATGATTCTCGGACCCAGTAATCACTTACCCCATAGACGTGGGGAGTGTTTACTGGGGTTAACGACACACCAGCGCGCCCTCTGGAAGTGTCGGAGCTCCGGAGACAGGGCCTGACTGGGTAATTCCTAACGGGAAAAAAAAATAATAATAATAATACTCCCTCATATACACTCGTTGAGTGTACCCATAGCCTGTGCGGGTAGAGGACGGCTAGGATTATTATTTATCGTGTCGCTCCAGGGCGACTTACTGATGATTTAGGTGATGTATTCACTTTTCAGCTGTATAGGAAAACCCGGAAAACCTACAGCACCACCTCGGGTGGTTGGTGTGCACTCCGAGCTAGCACTTAGCAGGTTCTAATCTTTACATAAGATTAACCGCAAATACCAAGTTTTTGTAAGACTGCTATTGTCACAGTTTCTCCATAAAAGTTTTATCACAATGAGCACTGGCTTCAAGGTAATTTATTTTATTCTATAATCCCATCCGCATGTTCGTCGAAAAAAGTACCCCATTGTATAGGTTTATGCATTGACTCAATGAGGCTGTCATTATACTTTACTGTTTTTACGAGATTGTTGCAGAATTTGTGTTAGGTATTTGAAAAACGGTATGGTTTGAATGAACTACGTTATTACGTAGTTATGAAAGTCATTCATATTTTTATGGAACAGCTGGTATGTTTACTAGTATCTCCAACAAAGATAAGCTGATTCAATAGTGCCTTTAGTTAAACAATAACAGAGCAACAAAGATTAGATATGATAGGAAGATTACTTATTTCTGGAAAATATCAAGATAATCGAACTTCCGAAAAACACGTAACTACTTAACAGTTACTTATAGCGAGATAATGTTGCCGTTAATATTGAAAGTAAACTAGGTCATCAAAAATATACGCCATTGTTTGGGTAGGAAGTAGTTTTCTCTTTCATTTATTTCCTGGTCAATGTTTTCCTCTTGATCTGATACTAAGTCACGGTCCAGTCACGTAGACAATACACATAAGGATACCTCATTCGAAACGTCTTTCAATTCTCTTAATGACAGCAAAATTTCAGACAAAAATATTCATGCAAAACAAAATGGCTGTACGTACCGTTTGAACTCTCATTTGAGGATCCTTTGAAATAAATGACTATTATCTGAGCTCTAGTAAAATAATGAAATATAGTATCTACAAGAAGTATCTGTTCCTCAGAAGGTCAAATGATGGGGGATGATTTCCTTAATTCTTTTGAGATTCAATGAAACTAGGTTTAACTCTAACTGCCTTGTCATTTCGAAAATGACATTCATCAGGACAGTTTTGTAGGTAGTAAAAATTATTTACTCATTTTACCAGAGCTCGTCAATAGCCATTTCAAAGGACCGCCATTTTGTCTTGGATGAATATTTTTGTCTGAAGTTTTGCTGTCGTATAGAGAATTTAAAGACGTTTCGAATGAGGTACCACTTGTCCCCTAATATTATTCAAATTATGGCATCGAAAATAGAGGTTCACCGCCATTTTGGAATTATTTGTCAAGTCGATTGTCATACAGCTATATTTATAAGTATGGACTGCATTTAGGTGCATCAAATTGTTAATTCCAAATGTAAAACAAGAATTTATGAAACAATAAAGATAATGGTGGCACGGTAGAGATAACAGTGACATTAATGACGATGTTTTTCACATCAAAATAAACAATAACTCTGTCTGGACATTTAAATCCTTGAAAACATTGTATATTATTTATGGTATATATGCAGGACCGTACCTGAATTTCCTAAGAGAGAAATGGAAATCCATATTCGGTTTCTTCTCGAAATGTATACTGTATATGATATACCGGCAGGGTAGATTTTTTATTTAAAAATGTAAAGATTTTAAATTCACAGGGGTTACCTATCTAATCAATGATAGCTGTTTTTTTGAAATTATCTATTCAACCATATCACAAATTGGTAAGTAATCGATTTTTAATTGAGTGTTGAATTGCATTCCATTGACAAACAGCAAATTGGCTGTGACCTGAATTCGATGATAGTACGATGCTTGGTAGGCTCTGAAATCTGAAGGTCATTAGTTACAGAGCCGATATTATTTAAAAAATGTCGATACACTGATCAATCTCTGCAGGTTCAATAACTTCCTTTAATTTACCTCATAAAAAACATCCGATATGAGAAAACTATTCAGTCATTTATTCTGGTTTGTTAGTCGTTATTCTAGATATTTTCAATATTTCTCTGCCTAGTAGGCGGTGCACACAAAATGATGTGTGATTGATAGTTGGAGGTTATTTAATTGGATTGGCTTGTCTCCATTGTACGAAGGCGTAGGAAAAAATTTTTTTTGCTTATTCTGAGATATTAAGTCAGAATTTTGACTTAATATCTCAGAATTAGCTAATTCCGAATTCCGACTTAGTATCTAGGAATTAGCTAATTCCCACTTAGTATCTCAGAATTACCTAAATTCTGAGATGTTAAGTCAGAATTCCGACTTAGTATCTCAGAATTCCGACTTACTAAGTCAGAATTAGCTAATTCCGAGATAATGAGTCAGAATTAGCTAATTCCGAGATAATAAGTCAGAATTGGGAGTTAGAGAACATGTTCTAATTCTGAGATAGTAAGTCGGAATTCTGACTTAATATCTCAGAATTAGCTTAGCTACTTCTGAGATACTTGGTCGGAATTCTGACTGAACATCTCGGAATTAGCTAATTTTGAGTTACTAAGTCAGAATTCTGACTTAGTATCTCCGATTTATCGAAAATAAAATTTGAATAATACATCGCTTTTGTTGCAATTAAAATTTCATTTTATCATTGAAAACTAACAATATTTTAAGAAACGAAAAGTTAGATACTTATATTGTTGATATTCGGGGAGAGCAGGAGTAATTGAAGAAAAAATAGTTTCTTCACAACTGGTCATATTAAAAAAAAGGTTTCCTCAGTTTTCTCAATTTGGTTAGTTATATACGGATATTTTTTCTTATGCCAACAAAGTTATTGCCAGCCTGCAGGAATTGATCAGGGTATGGAAGTTTTTTAAATAACATCGGCCAACTAGCTTTGAATTTCAAAGCACACCAAGAATCGAATTTGGATTACAGCCAACTTGAATTTTTCCAGTGATTTTCAGTTCAACAGCAAATTCATAATTAAATGATAATATATGATACGTGGTTGAGTAGAGAAATTTGAGGCAAATAGGATATGCTAGGAGATATACAGGATGAAAATACAAAAAATTAGTTGGGGTCCCTTCCGGTCATACAGGTGCTTGAAAACAATTTTCGTCAAATTCAAGTGAACAAGTTACCTCTTGTTAATTTCAAATAAAAACACGACAGGCTACAACATGTCCGCTCCCCCTGTGTCACCTGGTATATATGTTATTGTCAACCGTTCCATCTAATATATCTAATCATAGTAATACTAATGACAGAACACTCTAAGAAAATAAATTTATTTGATATAGTATGCCATCGATCTACATTCTTTGGCCTATTTGTTTTTTAATATTACTATATAGGAACGCTGTTTTAAGCGTTAATTTTTCTCAGAAAGTGTGCGGATATAACAGGTGAGAACATGTTACGATTCAAAATAATTTCAAGAACTCTCTAAACCTAGTCTCCAGCTTCCCTAGGAAGAAAGTGGATTCCGAACCACTTTAGCTCAATGTCAGGCGGTCCCTTTATGCTAGACAACTACTAGAATTTTGACCTTATTGAATCTTTCTCTAGGTAAGTAATTATATAGGGCTTATAATGGAATGGAGCTGCACTAACCCCAGATCTCTTCTCCTTGCAGTAATCTTCTAAAAATCGTGAATCTTCCACTTGTTCCGTATGTGATTCCGCCCCAGTAACATCCATAAGCCTCACATTTCTGTAAAGTATACTTTCTGTGCCTCTGATGGATTACAATCAGCTCGAGATCTATCAGACATATTCCTATAAAATAGGTAAGTACGGAAGTTGTCCATTTCCAACATCTATAGTATAGCCACAAAAGACTAGTTAAGACAATTTGACAATAATTAATTAGTGATATTTACAATTTTTCAAATGTGAATAACAAAAATATTAATTGTGCCTGTCTTCAGCACATAATCTCCCTTGACATATGAATTCTTCATCTCATTCTGAGTCCGTCAGCCGTTGAAGCACAGCCAGAGCCAGCGTCGATCATTCGATTTAAATCTTCAATATTTCGTCAACCTTTATTGACTTCTTCAGGAAGAGCTACAATTAAAAAGGAATATAAGTTGTTGAAGGACTACATAAAAATAACATGATAACTTACAAAATTCACAGAGTTAGTTCTAACCTATGGAACATTTGGGAGGACAATTGTTATTCTCCGCTGCAGACTAATCGCTTAATTTACCTGACTGGAGTGTTACTATGGTTTGAATAAGGATTCGCTTAAATACAATGGTGTTAATTAGTGTAGGTATTCCATTGGTACCAACTGTCAAACTACACACAACGTTGAATGGAATTTAAAATATTACAATATATACTACTAAGTTGTCCTGTATCGGTTTTGTAGTTAACTGTGTTAGGATTTTTGTTGATATGGACCATCTCAAGGAATAACCTGTTTTTTTGATTGCTGACTTTGTCTAGAATTTTTGGATTTGAATAATCAAACCGGTGGCCTGTTTTCTGGGTGTGGTCGACTGCTGCACAGGAGTTTTTTCCCAATTGGGCATCACTCTTGTGCAAAGCTAGCCGTTGTTTTAACCACTGTGAGGTCTGTCCGACATAACTACCTTCACAACCTTGGCATGGTAGTTCATAAATTACATTGCTAAGGAGTGGAGTTGGTGTTTTGTCTTTGATTTTGGAGAACAAGTTGTATAGTTTTGTATTATTACGCTTGGCAATTTTGATTTGTGGAAAGTCTTTGAAAATTTTTATTATGCGGTTGGATACTTTGTCGATGAATGGGATTGATTTGTACTTATATTGTATAGTAACGTCCTCAGTTTGTCCGTCATAAAAGTTGGAGTTATAGATTAGTTTTTTTAAGATGTGTTTTGGGTAACCGTTGTGTGTAAAAATGTCGAATAATTTTCTCAGATTCGCTTTCAAAAACGTTTCATGGCAGATGTGGGTGACTCTATTTTTCATAGCAATGACGGTGTTGTATTTCTGATTTAAGGGATGGTGAGAGGCAAAGTTGATGAAACGTCCTTCCCAATACCTGGAAGCCTCTCATTGCACGCATAAACTCATTTCCCACCAACCCAGTTCCCGCACACAGCTCACTTAGCGCCAATCAAGTTCCCGCACACAGCTCATCTAGCGCCAACTCAGTTCCCGCCCATAGTTTACCTCGCGCCAATACATTGCACACGGCCATTACAGCCACGTCCACTATAAATACAGTTCCTCAACCCACAATTCCTCAGTTCTCTCGAAGGAGTAGGCAGATTGAGACCTTAGAGAGAACCAGTGACGAGACATGGGGAGTAGGCAGATTGAGACCCCGACGTCAAGTCACAAAAACCTAACGTAATTATACCTGAGGAGTAGGCAGATTGAGACCTCAGCGTAGAATTACGTTTTAACCTTTCATTAATTTTCTTTCTATTTCAGTTCTTGAGAATGGCTCCAAAATCGGAGCCGAAACGTCGAATTTCAACAAATTCTAGACGCGGTTCAACCCGAACTTTTAGTTTTCATATATATATATATATATATATATATATATATATATATATATATATATATATATATATATATATATATATATATATATATATATATATATATATATAGCAACACTCCAGTCAGGTAAATTAAGCGATTAGTCTGCAGCGGAGAATAACAATTGTCCTCCCAAATGTTCCATAGGTTAGAACTAACTCTGTGAATTTTCTCTTCCTGAAGAAGTCAATAAAGGTTGACGAAATATTGAAGATTTAAATCGAATGAGTTTCATTGTTCAACAGACCGCTACCCGAGAATTCCTACTTAATTAATAGAGTTCGGTCGAGAATACTTTGTTATTATATATATATATATATATATATATATATATATATATATATATATATATATGAAGTGAATAGAGTATTTTCGTTTCAACTCAGATCCAGACAGGATGTATTGAAGCTTGAAACTGTGCAATGGGTTATGGAAACGCCCAGGAGACAGCCACTATTTTTGTCAACGATCAGACGCATTTTTTTGGGTCTGAACGCCCACAAGCTATGTCTCATATAAATGTGGTGAAACCCTCGCCATTGCACTAGATATCTTCAATGCATTTGATCGTCTTTGGCACCGGTAACTCCTCGCCAATTTTCCATCTGATGGCTTGTCCTCCCTGTCCTGTTTCTGGCTATTCAGCTTTCTCTCAGGCATATGACTCCACGTGGTGAATGCTAGTGTTCCGCAGCCTGTGAAACCAGAAATGAACTTGAGAGGAACGAGAACATTTAAAATAAGGATTTACTAAAAATTATAGAATGGGGATCCAGCGAATTAGTGGAATTAAATGCAACCAAAAAGTCCATCTCTCAGTGGCATGATGTCAGAAGTATCCATACCAATAAAGTCCTCGAATTCGATGTTCGGTATTACCGTCAGCAGTACCTTCTTTGTAAAATCATGACAGGTCCATAACCGTAAGTCAAATTGCAGAAGTTCCTTTAAAAAACTTGGTTTTCTGTGTCAACTGATTATGATTTATAAGGCACAGCTCCTACCTATCCTGGAATACTGTTTCCTTATATGGAGTATAGTCTCTATACACAAACTGGAACGTTTGGATTCCTTTCAAAAAAAAGCCATTTGTGCAGTCGGTGATGCTTCGCTTACAAGCTCGTTCACTTCTTTGGAACACCGCAGAAAGGTTGGCGATTTGTCTCTGTTAATCTTAAGGAACTTGTACAAAATCAACTACCCGATGAAAATATATATCTTCTTTGATGTAGGAGAAATTACATTGTAAAAAATTATCAACGGAAGTAAATTCGAAGGAAAAATACGTCTATTTATTTGACAACTCAACCACACTTAATTTTTGACTATCAACTATTTTCCAAAGTGTCATATTCAAATCGTATCAAGAAAAATAATATAATGTATTCCAAAATATTATTTGAAACAGTTATAAAGGTATTTTTATGGAAAATACTCTTAACTCTGAAATATCATCAATCGTTCCACCGTTAGCGGTCCCATCGAAACTGTCTCGACGATCTCACATTCCTGTGTTATCGCTTTGGAGACGAACATTACTTTATCAGGGTTCGTTCTTCCATCGAACGGTAAAGCTTTGGAACTCTCTCTGCATCGGGAGGTGTTTCTTGATGCTTACAGCCTGCAGAAATTCAAGTAGAACACCAATTCTAAACTACTTACCCTCGGCTCTCACGATGTTTTCTGAACATTAGACGATTTCCCTTTTCGTGGGAACCAAAACATAAAAAAAAATCATTTGGCTCCCCTTTCAACCTTAAATAAATAATGAAAAAATATTCTGTCTTTCATTCGGACTACGTTGAATGTGAAAAAAATCCCAATAAGATGATAATGAAGCCTAGAAGCATTTTTTTATTATTTCTGGAGAATGGAAGGGGGTCAAATGAATGCTACAAAATCTACTTTCACATTCAACGTACCTATTCGATGCTTCATTATTCAATATTTTTCGAGAACAAACCAAGCAAGGTAAACATGTGGGAGTGGAATGGGGTTAAATTGATGCTATAATTATTCAATAAAATAGTTATCGTATTTATCATGATTTATTTTCATTGTTTCGATGAAGAGATTCACTTTTTTGTAGCTATTCATTGGGGTGCTTAAAAGATAAGGTAGGTGTTCATCTCCCAAGCCAATTTATGAGAAAATGTGTTGCCAATATTGAAAATAAACATGATTAAATCACTGCCGCGATACCGAGCACAACTTCATCGAAGCGTACCGCTATCCGTCTTGGTCCTTTCACTCCGGTTTGGCAGCATGTATAAATTTTGTAGTAAATTTGATAAAAGCGTGTTTATACATTATATTTCTAGCAATTCCCACTTTCCTGGGCTCAAATTCAAATCCAAGTGGCTCAAAGATTCAAGATTGGGAATGACATACCGGGTGGCTACGGAAGTATTGCCTACGGAATATCTCAGTTATTGTATGAAGTAGGTTTTTTGAAATTTGGAGCGTCGATATAATGACATAAGAGCTAGAATTTGAACATATTGACATGTCGAAGTTAACTTCCGGTCTGACCGGAAGTAACATCAACTTTCTTATTTTAAATGGAAACCTTATTTTTTTTCTTTTCGCTTTATTCAGCATTCAATTCCCTTTCTAATGACATATCACAAGTTGGTATCTAACCAGAAACTAGATCAGAAAAAAATTATTATTGAAATTCACCGAGTAGGCCGTGGAAGCAAAATGAAAGCCAAAAATTGAAAAGTTTGCTATGGAAACCATACGTCACTTGATAACAGTTGCTACTACTGTGATATTTTATTTTCATTCGTCGGCGTTATAAAAAGCCGCCAAAAAAAATATTGGAAAAATTGGGAAAAAAACAATACTCTGTTGGTCCATAACTTAAATATGAACATACAACTTTTTCTTGCCTGTACTATTCAGCATAACCATTCCTTTCTAATGAAATAATAGAAAGTAATTTTTCGAAATGAAATTCCAAAAAATCCAATTATTATTATTCAAATAACAAAAAAACAGATTTATCGAAAAAAAAAATTCAAATTGATAGGATTAAAGATAAAATAAATTCAAAACAAGTGTTTGAAATGCATTCCCTCAGCGTCAATACGTTTATTGACTCTGGTGATATTTTCATGTAAAACTTTTCTCAACATTTGGGGCGTGATATCTTGGAAAGCTCTACGAATTCTTACTTCTAGCTCATGTAGAGTTGTAGGCTGTGTGGAATACACCCTATTTTTAAGATGCCCCCATAGAAAAAAGTCGCACGGAGTAAGATGAGGTGACCTTGGTGGCCACCTGACTGGACCATGGGTTGTTATAAGTCTCTCTTGAAAGCGATTTTGAAGATAATTTCTCGCTATTCTTGGAGGGGCGCCATCTTGCTGGAAGTACATTCTCTCAGTTATTTCCGCTGGTAGGTTGTTAATGAATTCCGAAATTTCATTAGTTAAAAAATTAAAGTATCTCTCTCCGGTTAGTTGGCCTTGAAAACGAATGGGGCCAACAATATGAGTTCCAACTATTCCTGCCCAAACATTCACACCAAATCTCTCCTGGAAGCCACCTTGTCGAAACCGGTGCTCGTTTTCTATCGCCCAGTACCTGAAACAAAAGACCGTTCACACTTTTAGCACTTTACACTTCGACTATCGACAATAATCCAAATAAAGTACAGTACCTACCTTGTATTATTCCTGTTAAATAATCCATTGTTGGTAAATCTTGACTCGTCCGTAAACAAGATATAATAGTTAAATAGGTGATTCTCAGCATTTTGTCGAAGAAACCAATTACAATATTCCAGGCGCCTTTCACCGTCATTTTCATACAAATGTTGATGCAACTGATACTTGAAGGATTTAAATCGATGTTTTTTCAAAATTTTCCTAGCAGAGTCCTTACTTATAGCTAATTCGGCGCCAATCTGCCTTGAGGAAATTGTGCTATCATATTGTACTAAAGCTAATACATTAATTTCAGTTTCCTCATTAATAACAAATGCTTCTTGGTCTTCGTGAACATCAGGCTCAGTTCTTAATTTTTCTTCAAGCCACTGGAAATACCTTCTTGACGGTTGCTGCCTCCCTGGATATCGCTCTAAATACAATCGTTCAGCGGCATAAGAATTTTTTAAACATTCACCATAAATGAGAAGCATGTCAATTTGTTCGGTTCGTGAATAACGGGGCATTTTTTGAATATTCCACTAACTGATTTCGATTTCCAAACCATTTTAAAATGGCAGAATCAAAAACACTACTTTGAACGTCAAAAATATTATGCATAGCAGCGTTCGTGAGAGCACTCGTTTCTTTTTTGTTTCATTCCAAAATACATCTTAATCAGCCTACTTGTTAATATTTTGGTTCGAATGATTATTGCAATGGAATGATTAATCTGAATAGCACAAACATCGTCCATAGGTAGATATTAGAATATCTATGGACGATGGCACAGACCAAGTACGTTTATGTTCCTATTTAACCTAGAACCTACAGGATATAATTTATCATTCCACATTATTTTTAATGTTATTTTTGCGTATGGCGATAATCTGGCTTTCATTTTGCTTCCACGGCCTACTCGGTGAATTTCAATAATAATTTTTTTCTGATCTAGTTTCTGGTTAGATACCAACTTGTGATATGTCATTAAAAAGGGAATTGCATGCTGAATAAAGCGAAAAGAAAAAAAAATAGGGTTTCCATTTAAAATAAGAAAGCTGATGTTACTTCCGGTCAGACCGGAAGTTAACTTCGACATGTCAATATGCTCAAATTCTCGCTCTTATGTCATTATATCGACGCTCCAAATTTCACAAACCTACTTCATACAATAACTGAGATATTCCGTAGGCAATACTTCCGTAGCCACCCGGTATATTGTATCGCTATCACTTAGTAACACTCAAGTATACACACAAATTACGGCCAAATTTATTGGAGAAAACTCGTGAATTGAATGAAACCCAATGACTGAAAGACTCGGGCATTAGATTTAAAGATTTAAACATAAGTTTCAAAGACTGAAATCCATCACTTGAAGACTTGGATAAAAGACACAATATTTAAAATAGACTCAAAATTTGAAAGACTCGAGGCGAAGATTAAAGGACTGAAAAATGACTCAACATTTCTAGTTGTAATTACAAGATTTAAAGCAGATGTTTTCAAATTATTCCTCCTATCTATAAACAAATATAAATAATATTTACCAAACTCACAGAATGAAAAAAACAAATTCACACACCTTTAAAATTGATAATGAAATATATACCTTTTTCAAACGTTTGCCAGGTAGGTACTATTCCAAAATACCGCTATAATATGTCTACCACCAACGAGGAAAGAGCATTGAAGACCTATATGTTTGTATTCGAATTGGTCACGTAAATAATCGTCATAGTCACGTGAACTTTCCCGCGATTTCAATCTAATCAAGTCTCAATTCAAGTTTTAGTTGTATACTATATTGGGTTGTCACTTCTGAATGGTGAAATAAAAAGTTATTTGAAATAGTCCACAGATAATTCATTGGGTTGGGACTGGACGACTCTGATATTGTCCGATCTACCCTAGCACTGATGAGAAGCAAGAACCTCAGAATAGGTCTGTCTGTCAGATGTAGTTCAATCTCTGTAACGGAAGGTAATAGAAAATTACAATGTGAGAAAAGATAACGTTTTGATTGTAAGAAATAATTTTATCTTTATACATGATGCATGTTCACTTAACTTCATTAAGTATGTAGTTTATACACTATAACTATATAATAAGCGTTCTTGCTTCATATGTTCTGACTAGTCTGATAAAGTTTTATATCTGTATTGTAACAAAACATATGTGAAATTTTTAATGATGAATTAATTAATTTCTATTCTATCCTATTCTATTCATGTAGAATCACTTCACGAACATATTCATTCATTCCATATCGTCTACAACCCACTTAAAAACTGTTCCGGATTGAGAAAGATTCAAACGCCATATTTACGCGGGCTGACGTCACTTGTATTGAACTACAAACGTTTGTTCTTTGAGTGCTCTGTGCAAGGAAGATTTGTTCCCATTTTGAATCACAGTGTACACTGTCACTTGTATTTGTCCAACGAAATACCGGTAATATTGGGGGCGAATTTAAGCTAGTGTTCGAATTCATCTTTAATCCTTTTCTGGATCAAACATATTCGAAAGATAAAAATTGAAAATTCGTTTTTTACCCAGTTTGACTTATAAACATTTGAAAAAAAAAATATATATATATATAAATTAGCAGTGTAATTCCCTATTGTTTTATGACAGATATTTCCCTCATTATTGTCTGCATTAATCAAAAACAAGAAAGTTTGCGCATATAATATATATACAGGCCGTTTCTTTTATCATGTGGTAACATTGCTATTTTCTAAACCGTAATAGATACAAATACGATTAAATGGAAAAAAATGTAACTATTGTGGTGAGCAGTACATTGGTCAGAGAAAATCTACGGGGACTCTCGCCCTTTCCGACTTATACAGGGAAAACTAAAAATGCTGTTGTCACTGATGATGCTAGTTATTTTTTATGAAAAGTTATAAAAATGTCGAGTGTGATATACCACTGAATTGTGATTTTATCGCTCTATCAATATTTGTGATGAAATAGACAGGTCCGTATTTGAAAAAAATAGTTGATGATGGCGGTGTTGACACGTAACGTTTGATTAAAAATTTATCGTTACGTAGTTCTAGTACATTTTTAATTCAATAAAACTTTCCTTTTTCATTTTTTTATATTTTCTGAAATAACAATTCTATTCGTAAAACACCGAAAACAGCATTTTCAGTTTTCCCTGTATAAGTTCGGAATGGCGAAAATCCTCGTAAATTTTCTATGACCAATTTACTGCTCACCACAATAGTTACCTTTTTCCCCATTTAATCGTCTTTGTATCTATTACGGTTTAGAATATAGCAATGTTACCACATGATAAAAGAAACGGCCTGTATATGGTGATTTGACATTTCGAACCATATTTACTGTATGAATTGCACTAGTAATTTAGATCCACCTGTATATTTCGAGTGAGTTAGTACGATAACGGTTCTGATGAGCGTTCAAGTGAATTTGTTTTGCATTGTATGCTATACGATACTGCATTAGCAAAAACGTTTGTGTTAATGCATTACCTCAACGAGTTGTGAACATTTGATACTTTTTACCGTTGTGCGTAGATTGAGAGATAATTGTTTTGTAGGTGAGTAATTTACGTTTTAAATGTTTGCCTCACAGTGTCAATAATGAATAGCTATGAATATAAACGACATACTCACGAGTGATACGTTGGTGAATTGAGAAGGGGTTCTTCTAGATTTGATTTTTACTTATTCAGTTAGTCATATTCTCTTGAACATAAAGTTGGAAACGTTCACCACCATTAAAATTCCATCTAAATATTATGTTATTCACATCATCTAGCACATGAATTCTTGACTGAACCACTACTACTACTGTTAGTTCTGCCACGGAAAAAAATGGTCCAAATAAAACGTTTTCCTGACTTTTTTTAGATTATGATAAGAAAATTAATACCTATATTAAATAAAAAAGCATTTTACCTCAAAAAAAATTTGTATTCTGAACGCATGAGTTTGTAGCTAGAATATTGTTCATCGACAGCAAATATCGATCACTAAGTAATTCACTTTGTATAATGCCAGGTTAACACTTTACTAGCGCTTGAAAAGTGTATTTCCATATTTATTAACTTTGGGTTTCTGAAAAGTGTATCACTACAACAGAAACTCGTGTTACTGGCCTGATACAACAATGGGGGTTTCCAGTCATTTTCAGAAAAAATATATTTCGATATAGTGCATTCATAAGTACCTTGTGTTCAGTTTTCGAAATTTTTTTTCATCAATTTATAGAGATAAAAATTATTGAAAACGCCGAAATTAACCACCGAATTTAAACGAACAGAAGAGGCGGGAACGTGACGTACTTACGCGAGAGATTTTGATTGGTTATACTCGTGTTGTTTGCCTTGCAGATAAAATACTGTGCCTGACAGCGTTGCCATATCGCAAAAAATATGATTTACCAGAATGGATTATTTCACTTTCTTAATAATATCATTGGTATATTATGTACCTATCTGTCCCTCTGTTCGAAGTCTAAAAATATTTGGTAATTTGGAAAATAGCTGCTATATTATCTGACAGAGTATGTGGTTGTATCTGCTAGACTGGAATATGATAGAACACCTAACGATATTTCCTAATTTTCGAATATTTTCATGTTCACGGTAACTTGAGAATAGTAATTAAGCAATTACTAACAATTAAGTTCAATTTGTCATTACACGTAAGTACTTTCTAGATTTTACAAAGACTTGGCAACTGCGGCGTCCCTCAGTCACTCTCGCCGGCTTTGTCCGCGCAATCCCAAACTTCAGCCAATCGTATTACATGAAGACAAACAATATCGTCACAGCTGAGCAGCGTTTGAATTTATGCATACTGAAATCACGTATTCAATAATGAATAATAAATCAGTTTTTCAAAATTTAGAGTGAATAAATGGTTAGGACTATGTTATAAATTTCCCTCTATTACGTCAAGTGAAAAAAAGTGCATATTTTACAATACTGGAAACCCCCATTCATTTGCAGCAGAACTTGGTTTTCCTACAGTAATGTAACGTGTTCACACTTGTTTATTTTCGACCAGTTCGGGATCAATCGGGAATAACCGCTGCAACTCTTCACGTGATAAGGTGTAGTACTAACGGTTTTCCGCCAAACCGGCATTTCAACAATTGAGAGCTGTGAGGATACATCTACTAGGCATCTTAGTCTACTTTGCCGGTGATTTTGTGGTGTTTTCTATTGTGAATTTGAAACAAAAATGGATGTATTGAAAATAAGGCATTAAAAAATACAAATGATCCTTTTTTTTGAAGAACTAATAAATTAAACTGAGGGCAGGTAAATATTTGAGTCAGGTGAATTATGATACCAAAAATAGAATGAAAGCTATATTGAAGGTAAGACAATAAAAACCACCCAGAAGTGAGTCATTCAATAAGGCCAAGTAAACCAACATTTCTATAATGATCAAAAAATGTTGCTACAGTACAATACTGTATTATAACTACTAATATCTTGTTTAGTATATTTTAGTATATGAGTTATTTGAGAATTAATTATTCTTCAGTAATGGTAAATGTACTAGTTATCAAACTGATCACCCACTGCAAATAGAAAGTTCATTGAGGCCAATAAATCGAAAAGTGTGCTTCTAATATAGCTTTTAATACCGGTAGGTTACATTATGTTCCTCAAATTACATTAATAAAAGCAAGTGATCAAATTCAGGAATCTAATTCTTCTTGTGGCTGATACAGCGCATACTTGTCCCATATAGTATGCAAATTTTTACTTGGTGGTATGTACATTTTACTTGCTACTATTAAATTTTTTTTTCCGTGCGGGCTATTTAAATTAATTCTGATTAGGCGTCAAAACAACAGAAAAAAATACTTGAGTCAGGAAAAACAAAAGAAAATTGATTCAATAAAAATGTAGCGCGCACTTATAGTCACATATCTTTTTTTACCAACAAAATTACTCTCCTTTCTATATCATTTCCAAGGCGGTAGTTACATCTTTAGGGAACGTAACTCCAAAATTATAATACTAAGCAAAACAAACAGGGAATGCATCGTAAAACGACGAGTATATATATTACCTTCTGTCGCATAGTATATCTTCGTTTTCGTTTAAATCTAGAAATTGTTGCGTTGTGTTACATAACAGTGACTGAATCTATCGAAAAACATTTAAAATAGAATAAACCAAGGAGTTTCCGAGCATACATATTCAGAAACATATTTTTTTAATTTTAAATTCTATATTTTTTCTAAATTAAGTACTAAATTTTTTTTGAGGTATTTTCTAAACTGTCTTTCAACTTACTCTAATTTATTTATATACTGAATTATAGTTTATTTATTTATTTATTCATAAACATGTTTATTTATTTATTTATAAACATCGGAAACTCAAAAGATATAAAATATTTTCAATAATAGGGCTACCCTAGAAATGTAAGGTGAGCTCGGGTAAGTGTGACCGTCATTTTCATTAGTTCAAGTTTAATTGAGTTTATCTAATGAACCTGAACTAATATAACAATAAAATTTTGCTTCGAAGGTCAGTATTTGTAATACGCCACAGAAAAGTGTTGAAAAACGTATTCCATGAATTTTATTTATATATTCATATATTCATGTCCATAGGTCACACTTCTCCGAGAATTTGGGGCAAGTGTGACTCTGGCCAAATTTAAAGATATTAATGCACGTGTGAGTAAACAGTAAAGGAACTTTCACCACAATTTGTTTGTTTTGAGATATTTAATATTGAATTTAAAATGCCCTATTGAAAATAAAAACAAAAACACATTTGTTGAAAAGAAAAGTTTACAGGTATAAATCTGAAAAATCGAATGAGAATTTCATTGATCTCCATCTTCTGACGAGTGGTGATGGAAACAAAGTTGTTATTTCATCCTCTGAGAGTGTATCAATGTCTTCCACATCTGGCCAGGTATATTGTTTGTCTCTCTGAGATTTCAGTATATAATTTTGTACTATAGCTGAAAAAATATTACTGTGTAGATTGGCCAAATGAACCACGTTCACACTTACCCCGACAAATAGGTCACACTATCCCCAATATTATTTTATTTCGGGGCAAGTGTGACATGCAATGGAAAAATGTAAAAAAAAAACAATCTCAATAAACAACGGCAATCTGTAGTCAGATTCATTGTTTAGGCAGAAGAAACGTGTATAAAATGGATTCTTACCTTATATTTTAACAATAAACTCAAAGCTTGAAATAAACTCGTTGTGTTCGGATTGATGAATTGTAGGTTAAGAAATTGAAGAAAATATTTCGAATTCAAAAGATCTCTTTTGTATTTTATATGATGATTGAGGATTTATTATAAGTATAGTCAGTCTATTCCTCGATAGATGGCATTGGGATGTCGCCCGGTTTAGCGCAGATAAAGAGCAAACTCTCACTTGCCCCAAATTCACACTTACCCGAACTTACCTTAATATAATTATGTATTCATTGTTCATCCACCAAATACACCAGATAATAAGTAGTAAGTCGGATATAGTTGCATATTTTACATTATTTGCAGAGTAGGTATCACTAAAGGAAATTCCGTACCTACCTTAATTCAAATAAGCAAATATTTCTCATTCATGACAATGAAAGATGTTAATGTCTATGAATTCCGTTTTATTCAGAGAGCTGATGACGAATTTTGAGAAGGTTCTTTAGGCAAGCTGAAATTGCGAAAAATTATAATTTCGTCAATTGGCGAATCCAGTCCTGAAAGTCGTTTAGCGAATTAGCGTTATTTCGCTACTGCGCAACATATAACATTTGCAAAAAAAAATTAAAAATATATTTTAGGCAACTTGAATTTTTTCTTATCTTTTAATTTAAATTTAAAAATTATTTTTTTTAAATTATCAAAAAATATTCTTTGGTCAATCTGAAATTTATATCACGTATTTATTAAGTAATTTCAATAATACCTGCAAATTGCCTGACGATTTTGCGGGTTATAAACAATTATCAGACGTTAATAAAATAAGCGCAATAATAAGTCTTACGCGCAGCCGTAAGTGCGACAAGGATAGCTAATCGAGGCATGCTGGCAGCTGCCGGGGCCCGAGCTCCTCGCGCTGTGATTGGCTATTGAGAAACCTCGTGTTTCCAGCTTACTGTCGGCACTGCGTTCACAGATTATTTTGTGTTAAAGCAATCGGAGCCTCGTGAAAAACTTTCCAGTGTTTTTATATCTTCTTTGAAGATTTCATTAAAATATAATTTCTTGTTTGAAATTTAACATGTATGTGCATATGTGACTATGTAAATATCTGTGTATATAGTTTGAACTGTTAATCAGATAAATCACGATGAATAAAAAAAATTTAAAATTATATTTTAATTTTGAATAATTTATTCACTTAATAAAAATCGGAAATGAAAGAATAATTCAATAATTTAATCCGTCATCCTACAAATCATTGTTCCTATCAAGTAAAAAAAAAATATCGTGGCCTAGTTTCTGATTTTTCATTTTTTCAGTTATTAAAAGAAATTAGTAATTACTAAGATTTTGTTTTTCAATTGAATAATTTATGCAGCGAACGAAATTAATAATTTGAAAATTTTTAATCAATTATCAAATTTTAGCAAAAAAAATATAAAAAATTAAATATTTCTGTTTTGAACGCAGTGCTGTAAACACGTGGTTTCTCAATAGCCAATCACAGCGCGAGGAACTCGGGCCCCGGCAGCTGCCAGCATGCCTCGATTAGCTATCCTTGTCGCACTTACGGCTGCGCGTAAGACTTTTTGTTGCGCTTATTTACAAACTTTATCAACGCCTGGTAATTGTTTATTACACGCAAAATCGTCAGGCAATGTGCAAATATTATTGAAATTACTTGATAGATACGTGATATAAATTTCAGATTGCCTAAAGAATATTTTTTGGTAATTTAAAAAAAAATATTTTGGAGACATCATGCAATACTTACTTAATAACCGACAAAAACGTCAGGGATTTTTTTTTCAATTCTAGAACTTATAAATTAGAAAATTTAAAAAAATTCAAGTTGCCCAATATATATTTTTTTGAATTTTATTTTTGCAAATGTTATATGCTGCGCAGTAGCGAAATATCCGCTAATTCGCTAAACGACTTTCAGGACTGGATTCGCCAATTGACGAAATTATAATTTTTCGCAATTTCAGCTTGCCTAAAGAACCTTTTCAAAATTCGTCATCAGCTCTTGGACTATTTTGTAAATGTGAAGCATTTTATTAACAGGAGAGTTCATACAATAGTTGAATAATTTGCTTGAAGAAATCACTCAAATCCACTTATAAGGTACACCACGACAACTGCAACAGGCTTCAGGAAGCACTGAACTTGCTGGCGCCGGCCAGAAGAAACCCGTCCAGCATTGCCCCCCTCGTCATTACAAGTATCTGTGATTTCACAATAATTCAAGCAGTATTAAGCATACTTGTACTTTTTGGGACAGTCTGTAAAAGTGTTTTTGTACCACATGCAAAATTATCGTATCGACAGGAAAAGAGCTGAGGTTGATTCAATTGATATTGTTAATGACCAATATGATATGTTGAATTTGCTTCACTTATTACTTACCTACAGTTTGTACTACTGAAAGATTGACGGACAAGTTTATAATGTAACTCCAGATCTGAAGAAGCTATGAAGTAGGCAAATTTGACCCTCTTTAAGCACCCCTTTATCTTTTACCGTAACTGAGATCCCAATGCATAGACTCGAATTACATTGGAACTGTTCATATTAACATGATTCAAAAAAAGAAAATTACTAACACTACGTCAATTTATATAACAAAGTTAGTACTATTAGGTTCAATCACGATTCTGATGAGAATTAATTAGAAAGCTGTTTGTATTTCATATCGAAATCAAAAATCTAATATTAAGAAATAGGAGTCTGTTCTGTAATATTTGGATTTTATCATTAGCATCCGGTTCAATACCTAGACTCGGACATTTTTTGTATAATTTTTCCTTATTCCGTACTCCTAACGACTGGTTCATTGTACCTCACATTCTCTTCTTCCTCCAAGCAGTCCTTTGACCATTTACCTTCCTTCCCTAGCTCGCACAAGTCACTCGAAGACGTCTGAGGGTTGCTTCTAAAGATGCAGCCTGATTATGGAAATAACAATTTCAGCGGTAGCATTCGATTGTTAGGTAAGTAAAAGTCAGCCTTCAGAACACGTAAGAAACAACTTTGTTTTTATTTGTTATAAATGGAACAAGTTCTATTTATCATTTGTACTATTGCCCTCTGTAGAATAAAGGTCGTCTTTGTACAAACAAAATTACCTCCACTCATGCGGCTCGGCAACAAACCAAAGTCCAGAGATTGAATGGATAAATCTTTTATGTCGAGCCAATTATGAAATTATTAATATTCCCAGATGACTAGTAATTTAGCTGTAAAACTATTTTGTAGTTAGATAAGAACCATCATCAACCTATATCTGCAACTAGAATCTATCAAAACAACTGTTTTGCCAATGACTTCATATCGAAATCATTCATACTGTTGAACACAGTGGCGCACTTTAATATACGGAAGGGTTAAATAATTTACACGTTGAAGGACACAAGGAAATCCAAATTGTTCGCTTTGTGATACAAACAGATTTTTGTATTTATGATGTAATGTAATAGCCTGAAATATTTTATGTTATTCGCTCGGTTATTCGTTATAGAAACATTAAAAAAACATGTGTCACAAGTTTCGAATTTTGACGCCAATAGATGTTGTGCCATTTTAAAGACTACTATTTAGTCAAAACGCTTTGCGTCTTGGGGAAAGGTACTCATTCCGTACTTGTTAGGATAATAACTATTTTCTATTCTGTTGATCTTAAAGTATATCGAGCACGGTTTCCTAAAAATTTATGCTGATGTGATTGTATTTTTGAGGTTATCTAGCTCTAATATCATTCCAAGAAAATGACAACAACCTAGACTTTTCATCTAATTTTCTATGGTGTGAATATAGGTGTAAGTGAGGAAATATTATTTTCAAAGGTTTGACCAATTTCTTTGGTGATGCAAACTGACCAAACAGCTCTTTAAATACAAAACCTGAATGAGGCTGAAAAGCATACAGTTCGATTATTTTATCTTTGCCCATGCGTCATCAATTTATGATCGAAGAAATCACACACCCTCTATCGAACATCTCTTTCTAACAATCGCTGTGAGCGAATCAAAGTTCGTTAACATTCGAAACTCCAGCATAGCGATAGTCGGTTCGAATCCGATGTAGGTACGAGAATTTTTCTCAACTACTTTATATCGGATCGATAGGCGGCCGCATGCCTTGTTGAAAAGCAAGTGTATTGTGAGTTGTCTAGATGCCAATCTCGTCTAGTGCTAGCTTGGAGTGCACACCGACCACCCGAGGTGGTGCTGTAGGTTTTCCGGGTTTTCCTGCAGCTGAAAAGTGAATACATCACCTAAAACATGAGTATGTCGCCCCAGAGCGCCACGGCAAATAATAATAATAGCCGTCCTCTACCCGCACAGGCTATGCCTTTGGGTACACTCAACGAGTGTTTATGAGGGAGTATTATTATTATTATTATTATTATGTTATTATTATTATTTGTCTTCTAAGCTAAGAATTATGGTATTGTCATGATCGATTAAAGCTCAAAACAGTGAAAAGTTGTAGCCATAAAACCGACAGTCTATTACATTTCAACTAAGCTTGCCAAACATTGTATTGGCTAGCGTGTACCATCAATTGCGTCATTGTTTTCTGTCATTGGAGTATTATTTTTCGCCAGTTTTACTTTGTTTTCCAGTCGAATATAAAAACAGATTTTTTCAAAGCTAAACGTCTCTTGGAATCATTACTTTCAAAGTAAGTACAATACAATGTCTTTTATTCACAAATAATCTTCAAAATTTTTAACCTCACAATTGACATTTGTGACTATAATTCCGTACTACCGGGATATTAACACAACAATTATTCATAGTGTGGAGAAAAAAACATTACCTAAATCTATAAATACAGGTCAAAAACATTCATAATATATTTTAATTCTGTTTTAGATTATGCCTTGAACTATTCTAAACTTACAAGCACAACAAATTTGTGTTGAACTTTTGAAAGGGACAGAGTGAATGGTGGACCTTTTTTACCACTTTCATCTTTTCAAGAGATAAGAATTGAAACCACAAAAGAAAATTCATAAATTTTCTCTACTGTATTTTAGAGAGTTGCAGATGCACTTAAAATATCTAGAAAAACGGTGTACATCAAAATAATAAACGAAAATAAATCCATTCCATTCAACTCCGGGAAAAAGTAGACGTCGTCTCAAAAAGAAAATAGCTGATTTACCTGAAGGACAGAAAATGGCAGCACGAAATACTTTTATACGATATGTATGAAAAAAGTGAGTATACCTCCTTAATACTTGATGAGGGAAATGAAGATAATATTGATTGTTCATTCGATGGACGTGACGCTGACTAGTGAGAAAAATTTCTGAACAAATGTAACCGCCCCATTTTTATCAATCACAACTTCATCAGGAAAGTCATTGGATTTATGTATATTAGTTGAAAAGTCAAACATTATTGTCACATCTAGTTTTCTTTTTAATTTGAAACTTCACTTGTATCTCGTATTTGAAATGCAGTTATAATTTCAGTCCTATCGTATGCATTTTGACATGTACCTATATTTATTTGAATTTTTTTCTTCCAGAAAAACATGTTACCCTTCAATTCTTGAACGATGAACTGAAAAATAAGGAAATTGATTCGATGTGCAAATCATCTTTGAATGTTTTACTGAAAGAGCTGGGATTTAAATTTAAAGAAGATGATAATCGAAGAGCTTTGATTGAAAAGACTCATATTGTTTCACAAAGAGCATATTTTTTACGTAAATACCAAGAAAACCGAAAAAGTTTACATCCACGAGAAGTGGTTTTTTTAGATGAAACATGGATTTATTCCAGAGGAAATAAAACCAAGTCTTGGCAGGATGATAATGTCAAAAGTGTACGCAAACCCGAAGGATATGATGGTAAACGATTTATTGTTGTGCATGCTGGTTCTGCGAAAGGGTTTTTTCCAGAAGCCAGTTTATTGTTCTGTTTGAAATCTTTGAATCTAGATTATCATAGAGTAATGAATAGTACAATATTCACCAAGTAGATCACTTCACAGTTAATTTCCAGTTTGGATGAACCATCTATGATAATAATGGACAATACACCATACCACAGTGAAATTTTTACCACTTCTTCAAGAAAATCGGAAATTGTTTGTTGGCTACAAGAAAATAATATTGATTTTGATGAGAAATTAACAAAACCAGAGTTATTGCAATTGGCTAAGATGAACTGAAAGGAAAACATATATACAGTGTGTCCATAAAGTAACCCCCCCTGTTAACTTTTGAACGGACTTTTCGCATGAAATTTTTTTTGGAGAAATGGCAGTTCATAAGCTACTTTCTAACGACAAAAAAAATATCTGTCTTTCAAAATGGCGGCCCGACGCCATTTTGAAAGAATTTTTTCAATGGCATGAGTGGTTGAGTGATACCTCATTCGAAACGTCTTACAATTCTTTATACGTCCCCAGAATTTCAAACAATAATATACATCCAAAACAAAACGGCGGTAGGTACATAATGTTATGTACCGCTATTTTGTTTTGGACGAATATTTTTGTATAAAATTTTGTTGTTGTGTAGAGAATTGAAATGCAATTGAAACGATGTATCACTCGACCCGATAGCCTTTTAAAAAAAAATTTAAATGGCCGACCGACGTCACTTGAAAAAAATATTTTTTTGTTGTCAAAAAGAAGCTTATGAACTACCATTAAAACATAAAAAACTCAAAACAGAATTCCATTCCATTCAAAAGTTAACATGGGTGGGGTTAATCTCAGAGAGAGCTTACATTATGTACCGCCATTTTGTTTTGGAAGTATATTTTTTGTTTGAAATTCTGGGGACGTATAGAGCATTCATTGTAAGACATTTCGAATGAGGTATCACTCGACCCCCCATGCTATTTGAAAAATTATTTCAAAATGGCGTCGGGCCGCTATTTTGAAACATAGATAATTTTATTTTCGTCAGAAAGTAGCTTATGAACTGCCATTCCTTCACAAAATTTCATGCGAAAATGCCAATCCGTTCAAAAGTTAAGGGGGGTTACTTTATGGACACACTGTATATATTATAGATGAACTGGTACGAGAACATGGGCATGAAGTATTAAGATTACCACCTTATCACCCAGACTTTAATGCTATTGAATTAATTTGGGCTAATTGTAAGACATACTACAACAAACATATTGGCAGAGATGGATACAGTGATGAAAAAGTATTGGGTATGTGGAATGAAGCATTAGAGAAGTGCAACACTGAATCCTGGGCAAAATGTGTAAAACACACCGAATCGCTCATTGAAAAATAGTATGAACGAGAAAATCTCTTTTGTGATATGATTATTGAACCCATTATTATAAACAATGGTGACAGTGTCAGTGACCAGTCAACTGGTGTTTTTATTTCTTAGATATTCATTTATTTATCATTATACAGTGGGTCTTTGCATCCACGCACGAATAGGTAATTGAAAAAGTTTGAATACCTAAGTCTAGAAGATTCCTTTTCTGAGTTTTAGTCATGTATGTATGTTTATTGTACATAAGAACAATTTCTTTTTGACAAACACAGTTGAATTATGAAACATAATAATAAATTAATAACATGTAATATCACAGCTACAAAATATTTAAAATTCTAAAGTACTAAAATTCGAAAATATAGCCGACTAAAAGCAGTGCAGGCGTGTAGGTGTATACATAATGAATAATCATGGCTAAAAAAAGACATGTTATCAAATATTTAGTGCAACATTAGAATGTGTCGTCATAAAACTCTGCCATGTTTTGAAAATATTGCACTCCAACCTAGTTTTTTGAACAACTTTTTTCGTATACGGTATTCTTTTGGAACTAAAAAACACTCTCATTGTCGGTGGTTCGCCATTTCCATGAATTTGAAAATGTCAATTCAGTAATTCATTATCCTATCTTATTACCTACACGTTGTAATTTTATCGGGGTATTAGCCACGGTATTCTACATTTAGACGTCAATTGGCTTAAACGTCTCGACTTATTTCATATGCATTACATTGATGACGCACGGGTAAAGATAAAATAATCGAACAGTATATGATGTGAAAGTATAAAAATAATTTTGAATTTCAACTGTATATTTTAATACAAAATATCTGATGATATATTGTTAATTTATATTGCTTGAACTTAAACAAATTTGGTTGCTTAGTCCTTGCAGCCTTTCAATATTTCTTATTTATCCAACATTGTTATTAACACCTTAGTATCCGTTAACATTCTGGTTGAATATTATGTCTATGTTAGTCAGATCAGATTGGCTTATAAAATATGTATTTTCAACACCGTTGTGAAGTTAGCAGCCACTTTCCAGCAGCCAATTTGACGGAAACGCTCGAACCATCATTGGCGTCGGTGGCGGCTAGAATTCGAATTTTGAGGGGTCATTAGGGAATTTTAAATCCGGTGCTAAACGAATAGTCTCAAATCATCGTATTGGGAGTGGACAATTTTCACGAATAGGTGAAATTCCTAGTGGCACGTTTTGTACAGAAATCAACAAAATTAGCAAACGACGCCAACGTCGTATTAATCAGATCAACCAGAAATAACTCAAAATGATCATGGAATTACCTACACGAGAGACCTGTCGTCCAGGTATATTGGGTGTGCGTGTTTGATATCATAGGGGTTGTTTCTCAAAAATCTAGAAATCTTAAAACATTCTTGAATCTATCACGAACGAGTTATCAACTTCTTTATTATAAAAAACATATTGTAATGCTGGAAGCAATCATATAACTAAAGATAGGTTTTTTTTCAATCGGACAACAGGGGCATTTTGTGAAAAAGTTAAACAAAAAATCGGAAATAAATCACTAGTCTGTCTGAAACGGGGCATCCTTGATGCATATGAAAAACAACTTTTGATGATAAAATCAATCAAATGTCAAAACATGAATTCTTTAGCGAGAGGTTTAGGAAATCAGTAGAGTCGGTCTGAAACGAGGTATCAACTTGACATATATAAGAAACAACCTATAATAATAGTATCAATTTTATATTAAAACATGAATTCCTTAGCGAGGGGTTGATGGGGGTCGGTCTGAAACGGAGTATCAACTTAACACATATTAAAAATAACTTGTAATGATAATATAAATTATATGTCAAAAGATGAATTTCTTAACGAGGGGTTGAAGGGGTCCTTTTGCAGAAAAATATAAAAATTATCGGAAAAGAAATCACTGAGTCGGTCTGAATCGAAGTATCAACTTGAGCGAGGGGTTGACTGGGTCATTTTGCAGAACAATATAGAAATAATCGGAAATGAAATCACTGGTGTTGGTCTGAAACGAAGTATAAACTTGATGCATATGAAAAACAACTTGTTATGATAATATCAATCATATGTCAAAAGATGAATTCCTTAGCGAGGGGTTGAGGGAGTCATTTTGCAGAAAAATATAAAAGTATTCGGAAACAAAATCACTGGAGTCGGTCTGAAACAAGGTATCAACTTGAGATATATCAAAATCAACTTGTAATGATATCTATTTCATGTGAAGACATTAATTCCTTAGCGAGAGGTTGATGGGGTCATTTTGCAGAAAAATATAGAAATATTCGGAAATAAAATCACTGGATTCGGTACTTGATGCATATGAAAAACAACTTTTAATCATAATATCTATTTCATGTGAAGAAACTAATTCCTTAGCAAGAGGTTGAGGGTGTCATTTTGCAGAAAAGTATAAAAATAATCGGAACTAAAATCGCTAGAGTCGGTCTGAAACGAAGTATCAACTTGCTACATATGAAAAACAATTTGTTAAGATAATATCAGTCATATGTCAAAAGACGAATTCCTTAGCGAGGGGTTGAAGGGGTCATTTTGCAAAAAAATATAAAAATAATCGTAAATAAAATCATTAGAGTCGGTCTGAAACGAATTATTAACTTGATGCATATGAAAAACAACGTGTTATGAGAGTTTCTAACGCAAGGTATCATTCGCCATCAGCGCTTGGTCTGATGATGGACGAAGTGTATCGAAACGTCGGGAAACCTCACAAAAATAAGGAATATAACGTGAGCGGCTACGCTATTCTCCTGACGGTCCTAGAAAGTACGTGATGTCCTGTTATAAGTGAAATTCGAGTAAAGAAAGAAAATGGATTAATTTGATAAGTATATTAAATAAACATAGATTAGTTTCAAATTGAATACAAGTATTTTCATTCTAGTTCTACTTGCTGTCCTGCAAGTTAGACCTCTTTAACATGTATCAAACACACAATTTAATAATATAATGCGTAGTAACCAACATCTAAACTACTTAAAACAGGCAAGTTTAAGAAACGCATACTTATTCAACGAGACATTTCTTACATTACTAGCCGTTATTGCTACTGATGGAGGTATATTAAAAACAGTCAAATAAACCATGGTAGCAAGCACATAAATGTTTCTGGATAACAGTTCACATACATAATAACATACTTTCAAAGATATCAACCTCATAGTCACTACTAAATACCTTTGTTTGCGCAATAAATCAATATATACCAATAACACACCTAGTAATCAAATATCAGAATATACAAAATATATCAAGCAAAACGTGTACTAACAGTACATATTGAACTACATTATACAGGTAACATGCGATAAAATCATGCAAATAAATCAATGAAATATTCATCAGACATACAAGACATAAACAAAACGGGTAATTAGTTCAACCAGTAATAAACACAAATCAAGCAAAATATACAAAACACTATTACATGATACCTATAAGAATACTCCAAAATCCGAAGTAACAGTAATAACTTTCACTGTACAAGTAGACATAAATCTTTAGTACAATATAAACGATAGCTGTACCCATTCATGGTTCCCGGTATACACATTAACCTAAATAAAGGACAGCTCTCCACTCGACAGGTGAAAATAATATAATAATTTCACTTTCAGTATCCAGTATATGAGCCATAGCTTTTGAATCAGGGATAAAATATTAGGTTCCGTTCCGTATATGCTCATAAATTTAACAGGGTTGCAGATGTCTTTTAAGGCGGCTTATTTCCACGAGAAGTCACATCATTTTCCGCACTTATTATATCTGTTCAGGCATTATATTCATGATCGTTTCTGGATAACATTTAATAGTACGATAGTTTCATCTTACGGTTTATACTGACGAAATGATTTCACAACTCTCTTGACCAAACTCCGAGGCACTCCGGTATTCGCGATAGACTAGACTACATACTGCACTGTACTGTACATGAAGACGAACTGGTAACACACTTGTGTGACTTGTAACTGGAAGATAATCGTGGCACTGGTCAAAAACGAACTGATTTTCGTTCTCAAATCTCCGGTCTTAAATACCATCCATGACCACTCGCGTTGAACACGTGAAGCAATAAAATACGACAGTTGCATAGATTAATCATGTTTTAATAGCATCCAGTTGACACTTTTATCGTTATTTATAGCAATTAGCGAGACGAATTTACGGCCACAATTTATTGAAATTATCTTATGCAAAGCCCGCGCTGTAGAGCGAGTAGGATGGGACATTTCGAGATATTCATTATCTTGAAATTCGTCAATTATGATCGTGGCGGGGGAAAGATAGCGGTGAACTGGATATTTGCGCAATTCGCTCTCAAACAGAAGAGAGATGCATTAAACATTGCTTATTATTTTGATATCTTCGACCGATATTCGAGAATAATGAATTGCATGACGTCTTTTGATGGTGGATCATTTCTAATAATCAATATGGGAAAGGGTGGATCATGACAACAAGTTGTTTTTAGTATGTGTCAAGTTGATACCCTGTTCCAGACCGCCTCAAGCGATTTTATTTCCGATTATTTTTATATTTTTCTGCAAAATGACCCCTTCAACCACTCGCTTATAAATATATCTTTTGACATATAATTTATATTATCATTACAACTTCTTTTTAATATGTGTCAAGTTGATACCCAGTTTCAGACCGACTCTAGTGTTTTTATTTCCGATTATTTTTATATTTTTCTGCAAAATGACCCCTTCAACCCCTCGCTAAGAAATTCTTCTTTTGACATATCATAACAAATTGTTTTTCATATGTAGCAAGTTAATACTTCGTTTCAGACCGACTCTAGCGATTTTAGTTCCGATTATTTTTATATTTTTCTGCAAAATGACTCCCTCAACCTCTCGGTAAGGAATTAATTTCTTCACATGAAATAGATATTATCATTATAAGTTGATTTTGATATATCTCAAGTTGATACATTGTTTCAGACCAACTCCAGTGATTTCATTTCCGATTATTTCTATATTGTTCTGCAAAATGACCCCGTCAACTCCTCGCTCAAGTTGATACTTCGTTTCAGACCGACTCCAGTGATTTCTTTTCCGATAATTTTGATATTTTTCAGCAAAAGGACCCCTTCAACCCCTCGTTAAGAAATTCATCTTTTGACATATAATTTATATTATAATTACAAGTTGTTTTTAATATGTGTCAAGTTGATACCCCGTTTCAGACCGACCCCCGTCAACCCCTCGCTAAGGAATTCATCTTTTGACATAAAATTGATAATAGACACTTAAAGCCAAGTCGAAATTCTAACCCTATCCTTATCCGTATCGATCTGCGCATGCGCAAACTCGATACGGGGAAAGATATGCGTTACGGGCGACGTATCAATACGGATCTTTTCGGTTTACGTATCCGGAGACGGATCTGTCGAAAATATTCATATTTAAATGTCATCGAGAGGAATATTTCGAATGTTCCGTATACGTTTGGGTTGATGAATGGCTTTAGGGGCTTATTTCCCCACCAACGTAAATCGATGCGATATGTATACGGATACGGATATGTATAAATATGCACAACTGGCTTTAAGTGTCTATTATTATTATAGGTTGTTTCTTATATATGTCAAGTTGATACCTCGTTTCAGACCGACTCTACTGATTTTTTTTTCGATATTTTCTACTCTTTTGTCAAAACGACTTCCTTAACCTCTCGCTAAAGAATTCATGTTTTGACATATGATTGATTTTATTATATGCATCAAGTTGATACCTCGTTTCAGACAGACTAGTGATTTATTTCCGATTTTTTTCACTTTTTCATAAAATGACCCTGTTGTCCGCTTGAAAAAAAACGTGTCTTTAGTTATATGATTGCTACCAGCATTACGATATGTTTTTTATAATAATGAAGTTGATAACTCGTTCATGATAGATTCAAGAATTTTTTAAGATTTCTAGATTTTTGAGAAGCAACCCCTATGATATCAAACACGCACACCCAATATACCTGGACGACTGGACTCCCAATACGATGATTTGAGTCTATTCGTTCCCTAATGACCCCTCAAAATTCGAATTCCAGCTGCCACCGACGCCACTGACGGTTCGGGCGTTTTCGTCAAATTGTCTGCTGGAAAGTGGCTGCTAACTTCACACCGGTATTTTCAACTCAGTTTGCTTGCGGCTGTCTTGGCGATATCGCGACTCAGTCGTTTGTTCGTAGTTGCGAAGTTTCTACATCATCTGCTTATATTCTCCCGCCAGCTTTTCAAATTAGACATAACTCGCAGCGATTGTCGTTGGTCACAGAATAAATTTATTGTTGTTGCCAACATTTTCAGTACTTAGCTAGGCTAAGGATTCAACGGTGCAACACATCGTTAGCTCATTAGCTCAAGGTGCATTCAAGCTAATCGTCCACCTAGTTAGATTTGTTATGAAGAACCGGTGCGAATAACTCTTACCTCATTTGTACATACACTCCAATGCAATGTCAATTATTGTAGATTTATCGTAGCTGAGAGTGAATTGTCAGAAGATTTCATTTTATAGAATGAGTGAAACGACTCATCAATCTTTATCTATGTAGATATATATATATATATATACTATTTCAACAAATTTTGTAGCCGTTTGCGCCATTTTTATACAAAATCCAATGAGCCAAAAAGTTTATTACATCATTAAATTTACAATTTATAAAATTATACAATTCACATAAAACATCTAAATAAATAAAAGCAATGCTGAAACCATCCCAAGCCGCAGGTGTTATGATGTTGTAGTGTTGGATATATTTGGGGTTTTGTTTTGTGGCTTGTCCTTCTGGGTTATTCAGTGGGCTGACAATACTTATTCACGCCTGCTTGCGCAGGCCCTACGATCTTGTAAAGACCTTAGATGCTGTGAGTGCTTTTCACTGCTCAGGTTCACTTCCCTGGCTCCTACAAGTTATGCAGGGGATTTGCTACGTTACGGGTAAAGCATCAGAGTATTAGGAGCATCCATTGTCGAGTTTTCCTTGACATCCCGGCAAAGCAACGAGAAAAATACGGGTTCAATCATTCATCCTAGAATGAGCTGTTCACTCCTCTGGATTTTCATGGAAAATATCTAACGCCTATTTTTATACAAATAAGTTTCGTATACCTCTTCTCGTTTTAGCCCGCTGTATGACACACCGGAGGCAGGCGTCAGGCGTCATGAAGCGTGCAGTCATCAGCGAGGCGAGAGCGATGCTGATGCCGGCCGCTCAATGATAATATTTTTTGAATTACTTTTACCTGAAAAAAAAAAGTATATGAACTTTTATATGAAGAGGGCGATTTTCCTAGTAGAACTGAAAAAGTTTGAAGAATTCAAAATTAAATGTTGATAGCCAAATTAATTATTTGTGCTTATCATAAATAGTAGTTTGGTGTTGGAATAAAACTTAGGTTTATTCATTACTAGGTACACTAAAAGTTTCTAACACAATAGAATTGTTGAAAACAATCGAGCATCATGTTTTTAATTTTCAAGTAGAACATAACTTTATCCTTGTGAACCTCCATTTTTCTTCTGTTGAAAGAGGAAAAATAATGGGGTTATGAAGCCGAAACTGAAACAATTAATTTATAAGTATTTGCAATCTTTATCAAACACATCAACTTTTCATTTTCTTCAGTTTGTAATACTGACCTAATTTTTTACCAAATTTGTGATTTTATTAATTTTTGTTTATCAGTAGATGTGTAAAGTTAAATTAATGGATGTAGTAACAGAGTTTCTGTTTTGGCTTCATAACCTCATTAATTTTCATCATGAAAGAACATTTATTATAACCTTTTTTTCTTTAAAACTGAAAGTAACATCATAAAAAAATACTCTGAAGAGTAATTTTCAAAAACTTTTTTTTGATCAAAAATGAGCATCTGCTAGAAAGTTGAGCAATATGACGTTTTGATTGGCTTCAATTCATACGATTGAAACACTTGGTAAAACAGTAATCTATTTTGCAAAATTATTTCCCCATACTTATCAAATACCAGGTATAATTTTACACGGTTTTTGATTTTGTTATAAAATAACACATTTATAATGCTGTAATCGATTGATGATGATGCAGTATGCAAGTTTCCAAGTGAATCAACCTTCTCGTGGGTGCGCAATATTTCAGTGGCGTAACTAATGAAGCTTGTTGCGAAGAATAAGTTAAAAAATTGGACATTCGCGCACTGTTCATTGTTTGCATTACATTTATGATTTTTGTGCACGCATAGGTAGATCATGATTTTTCAGGTGTTCGCTATTTTCGAACATTTCAAAACAAATCATTCTTGAATACAGTTTAGCTTCCAGTTATCTAGAACATACGTGGACACGGCATTTATTATATAACTTTAATAATGAAACGTGAAATCTGTATTTTGGCAAATTGTAAATAAAAATTCAGGATTATTGTTGGCTTTTGTTCATTTGAGTTCAAGGAATCATCAGTTGAATTCACGGAAGTCATTCCCCTTATAACTTTGAGAATAAATATTTATAACAATGTATTTAATACTTTAGGATTATATCATATATACACGTCTAGAAATGGAATTGTTAGTTAGTAATATACTGAATACAGGTATAAATATACAATCGCTAGTAAAATTAAAATTAACATGTTGAATCAAGTTTAAACATTTCGAGACGCATTATAAACTAAGTTCTCACAGATATCCTTTCAGCTTTGATCTCAAATTTTCATTTTTAAATTCTGAAAAGATCCCAATTTCTTCTGGAATTATTGTAAAACTGCGTCAAAGATATGTATGTATGTTTTTCAGGAACATCATAATACATTTCAAAATATAATAAGATAGATCTCCTTCACAAATGAATATTCATTCATATACCTATATGTATATAGAAAAGTTGAATGTATTTAATTTCAGAATGCATCTGTTAATTTCGTTGAATTATTTTATGTTTTTTCATATTGAATAAAACAAACTTAATCTGACATCTTTTTTTCTTACCTTTATGATACCCCACTGACAAACTTAACTATCATTTCAAAGGCATCTGAACTTAAACACTCCCGCGCCACCAATGGAACAAATCTGTATACACGCCTGTTTGGTTACAAATTTCCATTAACTCATGGCCTCCCTCTAAAAAACTTACTAGATCCAGTAAATTCAATATTGCATGTTGGATCCCACACAATTTGTCAATCGTTCAAAAATAATTCCCAAAAAATACGATCGCGGTGCTTCGAAACACGTCTATGACATCGTGGATTTACGCGTATGGCCCGAAAGTAAGCAGCATTCGACTGTATGGGTGTTTCAAGATGATCCAAAACCAACAAAAGTTGTTCGCGCACGAAGCACTTCCAAGCAAATGGTCGCCTGTTTTATAGGAAAAACTGGACATGTCGCAACCGTACCACTTGAACAGTCAATTCTGAGTGGTACACTACCATTTGTTTGCCAGTTGTCTTCCAAGAAATGAGGAAAACCAACCGCCGAAGACGGATCACTCCTCACCACGTGAATGCGAGCTCGCAGACATCGGCTCAAACAACTGCATTTTTAAGCGTTCAAACCGTCGATTTGATGAGTCAACCACCGTATAGTCCTGACTTAGCACCGAATGACTTCTTTCTGTTCCAGTACATTGGAAATAAACTGAGAGGTCAACGTTTTTCGACACCTGCAAAAGCGGTTGATGCATTCAGAATGCATTTTTGGAGATAGAGTGGCAAACGTGCTTCGATAATTGGTTCAAACGCATGCAGAAAAAAAAAATAATGCGATTTTCCATGATTAATATTTCTTTTTTTCTCTGATCCCGAAATATAAAAGGCAACCTTCGTACTGCTTTCCGATCGGTAGGTAAATTACTTTATGATCGGAAAGTGACAGTTCATACCGATCGGATTTAGATATTGGGTAATATGATATATTAAGCTCAATGTCAATCCGAAGAGTGAGTCGAGAAGATATAAGGCGAAGACAGTTGCAATATTGGAAAGAACAAGACAAGAGCTTGCGATAAAGAATATTTTATGATCAGGGTAATAATATCTCGTAACCTTTTGGACAGTTAGATAATTTAACTTTGAAATATTTAGGTTTCACTAATAATTTGAGTGTTTGGTGACTATCGATGCTGTGAATTGACGAATTTGAAAATTGGTCATGTACAAGACAGTGGCGCATATCTGCTCGTTTCGATAAGAACGGCATTTCACGAAAATTAACAACCATAGAAGCAGGATTCTCTATCAGTACTGAGGAGACTTGTAGAAAATACATGTCTTTATGTCCGACAGATTCTATTTACGATACTTTAATCAGAAATATATTTCACGACCTGTTGGACTCAACCCTCTGTCTGAAGTTCCTTCAAGCGTTGCTTCATTATTTAATCTGGCAAACGCAGAAGCTTATAGTGGTCATCGTATGAAGCGCTTCTTCAACAACCTTACTGGCTAATGAAGTTGCTGATCCTACAACAACTAAACGACATGGTGGGTATAGAACCTGAGCTATACCAGAGAGTAATATCGAGGATATATCTAATAAGATTAATATAGCAAGAAAAATACAAGGTTCTCCTGGTACTAATAATTCCTTATAAGAGGAGACGTCCGTTGATTATAGAGGTGTATTAAAAACATCGACAGGCACTATCCGTTCTGAAACCGATGACAACTACAAGCTTGTTATTAATAAAAACGAAGTGAAATACGATGAAAAAAAGAACTAAATGTCTATTGATATAAATGTTGATGTTAATAATACATAAGTAAAATGTGATTGATTCAGTATTGTAGTTTCCATTATTCCACTAGTGGATAAAGTGAAACTTTATGCGGTTCATAAGTGTTGATAAAACTTCAATTACAATGAGATTGTGGATAAAAATAATACTAATTGTCGTTCTTTGCCCGCACAGGACCAGAACTCACTCTGAATATGATTATGGGGAAATATTATTATTTTTATCCTTTGTACTTATTTTTAACTGCGTCTACGTAGTAACTAACAGGTGACCAGGTCAACGAAACGCTTCATACGCTATAAAATGTTTAATTCTCCATTGAGTCGCCAAAGGAAATCATCAATGACTGACGTGTTTTAATGTTATGAGCATAAAAATTCAAGTCCGAATAATAAACGATCGTTCACTGTTACGCAATTGTACGCGCTCTGCATATTGAAGTGGGTAATTGTTTTCCTTTTATGACACCGTTACAATTGGAAAGTAATGACGGATTGAGAACGGTTTTAACTTTGTTATTGAAGTGTTTATTTTAACAATTGATTAACTGACAATTCTTTTCCTGATTATTTCCCTCATCTGTCAAAATGTATTCGCTAGTAAACCTGCTTCGTTCCTTTTGCGAATAAACTGCATGGTCCTTCTTGACAGTTGCCTGAATGTATTCAACACATTTCACAAGTCGTGTGACATATTGAGTATGTTCATTAATTTAATAAAAATAATAATTATGTACTTAGTGGCATAAATGTTATTGGTTAATTGACATATTTGGGAAATAATCTGATCAAATATAACTCGACCGTCGTTTACCAAATCGAATAAATTTCCACTCAATTTTTGTTATAGAAGAAAATTGTTTTCGTTGAAATTGAAAAATGTATTCGCTGATAAACAAGGTTTTGTTATATTAACTCCGAAAAAATCGTTTTGATGATTTGAAAAGATGGTATAGGCGTTATGTCTAGTACTTCTAGCAAAGTCCGAAGGGAATGTGTGAAATGTTATGCCTAACCTATTCAGTACAATCGGGTATATTCCCAAGAAATCTGAAAATACTGGTTCAAACCAACTTTTAAAATAGGTAATGAGAAACATAAAATGAACTATAGCCCAAAAGTTTTCGAGCAAATTTTGAAATAAATAATTTGTAGTTACATTGAGAAATATATAAGTATCTATAAATAGGTATAATTAGTAGCTCTCAGATACTTACATTCAATGTTTGGGTTGTTTTCTACGTTTCTGAAAACGCCAAAACCTTCTGTTTGTGCCTTCGGTGGCCACCACTCAGTTATCTCTATAGCTGCCAACTTTTTGTTTCGATAATTAAATACATACCTTACTCAGTTTATATCTGAATGACATTTTCATTCACATTACGCGTAGAAGAATATATTATATTGCACGTAATACTGCCAAAACTGGGAAACACCGAATAAAACTGTGGAATGATAACGGTCATGCTTTTGAAAGACACATGTGATAATAATAATAATAAATAATTTTTATTGTGCACGTTAAATTACACAATAGAAATCCGATATTGCACAAGGCATTTTTCAATCGGGCCCTTATAAAAACATCAACATTTTTTAAATACAAGATAAAGATAATAAATAATATAAATAAAAATTGTACAGCATTAATCATACATAACATACAAACGGGTTTCTAAAACAATGTGTGAATGAGATTAATTTGAATAAGGAAAAATGTATAATAGACATTATCGGTAGTGTGTGATTTGTGAGGTGAGCAGTTCCTTTTTAAACTTATTTCGGAATTATATTACATTTACCGAGCGTTCATATATCACATAAAGTTGGTTGAGGATTTTACAAACGACATAATCGAAACAAGATTTAAATTTTTCAGTTTTATGCAAAGGTATTTTGTGTACGTTTCTTTGTTTCTCAGTGCAACTGCATGTGTGTTTGATCTTTTTGACAGTTTTTATTAAAGTGAACAGTTGAACAGCAAAGTATAGCTCAAACCTCAGATTAAATTTCAGAATTTGCATTTCATTATAATAAGGTGTTATGTGTTCCCTTTTCTCAATGGAAGTATAAGAGAACATCAAGCAGGAGTTTTGCAGTTTCTGAAGTTTATTTTTGAAGGTTTCACTCAAATAGTTGTAATATACACTACTGCCATATTCTAGGAAGCTCAAGATTACAGCATCAACAAGACGCCACTTAACATCGGACGGTTACACATATTTGTACTTCCACAAAGCTTTGAACTTCATGTAGCACATACACAGTTTCTTAGAGGCGTGCGATTCAAAAGTGAGTTGTTCGTCCATTATGATACCCAAGTTTCTCACTTTCTCACTAAGTGTTATCACAGTATTATTCAAAGTTATATCAAGAGTTTGAAAAAATTTTACTCTGTTCGTGTGAGTTTTCGTCCCGATACATACACACAATGTTTTATTTGCGTTCATCTTGAGATCGTTATCTGAGGACCATTGGCTTATCCGCTGTAAATTTATGTTGAGTTCTGAGACCAGCGAATCTACATTTTCTGGATAGCATGCTCTGTAAAGTTGACTGTCGTCGGCGTATAGATGCAAATTCCAGTTCGGTTCAATGCATGTGAGAAGGTGTGCAGTAAAAACAATAAAAAGAAGTGGACCGAGCACACTTCCTTGGGGGACCCCGCAAAATGGCTGTTTTGGTTTCGATAACTGGTTATCAATTTTGACCTGTTGAACGCGTCCATTTAAAAAATATTTAATTAGGAGTAGTGCTTTGGAACTGACACCATAGAAATTGAGCTTAGCCAAGAGTAAGCTATGGTAAGGTAAGTTACATGGGCCTTATCCATGCTTCGAGTGAGATCATTGGTATATTTACTAAATTATTGATGTGGTTCCAATCTATCATGCTCGAATCTCTCTGGAAAGATTCAATATCAAACAGAGAGTAATCGCGGTAGGTGATAGTTTTAGGTGTCGAGTGTTCAGCGTATTCAATGTGGCAATAAATCAGTCTATGATCTGTTGTGCTCAACATATCCTCAGTTCCTACACTAAGAACAGGAATGTTACTACTGGTACAAATTATATCTATCACAGTTGCGGATGTATTACCTATTCGAGTTGGTTCATCGACTAACTGGATAAGGTTGAAGCATGCTAGAATATTCATGAAGAGATTATACTGATTCGTATTTTTTTGCAAAGTCTATATTGAGATCACCAAGCATGATTAGGTCTTCATTATTCAGGTATATATTGGAAAGGAAAGTTCATTAAGACATGAAATACTAGTTAAGGGTGGTCTATAAACAACGCCCACAGCCAGCTTTTTCTTATTTATCTGCATAGATATCCACAGTTGCTCTAACTCATCTCTTTTCACGTAATCAATGTTGATGATGCTGTACTTTATAGAGTTGTGGTCATACAGACATAAGCCGCCACCTCTCGTAGGTCTATCATATCTTATGAGTTGAAAACCATCAATTATTGAGCTCAGAGGTAAAATCGGACTGTAACCAGGTTTCAGTGACTGCAATAATTTTATAGTTATTTTCGAGCATAATTTCGCTGAAGGTATCGAAACTAGGTATTAGTGATCTTATATTAACGTGACAAATATTTATAAGTTTTTTGTATCTGACACATTCTTTGAGGCAGACCCTGATTGCTGGTGGTTGTCACCTATGCTGTTTCCTGAGCTGCTTTGTTGATTAGTCATAACATGAGCTGTTTTCAAAACTATAGTTGGTGTTCCATGAATATACTTGATAGTTAGATCAATATCACCGCGGTCTACTCGAGCATTCAGTTCATCTCTTAAATTGTTCAGGTCGGTTCTTTGCTGTTTGGTTTTATCCTTTTGGAATGAGACGTCATTGTACATCTCAAATGACTTCACACGATACTTGTTCCTTAGCAAGAACTTCGGCATCAAACTGTCGCTGTAGAAAATGTTCAAAGGTTTATTGTGCCCCGCCTCATTATTGCCAAGATGATGACAGTGCATTATCTGATAGTTTGGAGTTTCTGTTGGATTGAAATTTCGTAATAGTTGGATTATATTGCTCATGTGTTGAATGCAAGTATTAACTTCTTCCTATAGACCATAAACTGAGATTTTTTTCCCTATTGAGTGCATCCCTATTATCCTTCAGATTGATTCCATTGCCAGCAGTATTTTTAATACATTCGAGTTTTTGTTTGAAATTTCGTAAGCCTGATTCAAATGAACTGCTTTTAGTTTCGAGGTCTAGAATTTTTCCATCATGAATGCTCAAAATATGTTCATGTCTCGCTTGTGATTCATTACACTTTATTATTTCCTCGTTTAGCTTTTCCTGGGTTGTCCTGATTTTTGAAACATCATCAACTAGTTCTTTTTGAGTTACTGCTAGCCCTTTTTGAACCTCACAGACATTTGCCAATTGTTCCATTATTTTATTGAAATGGAGAATATTTAGTGGTTCGTTATCTTGTAGTACCTACCGTGGTTTTCATGTTCTTTTATTGACCACCAGCTGGAGATTCAATATTAACATTTCTTGAACGCTTGATATTTGTGAAACAGTTCGAACAGTTCCATGTTTGGTCGTTATCCTTGTAGTATTATATATCAGTAGCAGTGATGTTAACACAACTAACATGTTTTTTTTTAGAGTAGTTCGAGCAGTTTATTTTTGGCTGCAGTGGCAGTATCTTCAGCTTGCATCCCTGACATATATCAACTGACATTTTCACTCGCACTAAGAGTCTTCAACCTGGGGTATTATTTGAAACTTGGCAACGTTGCATATAATTTCGACCTGGTTTATCGCCTGGAGGCCCCTTTTTGACCAATTATAGGTTATATTGGTATGGCCTACCTCTTATTTTACCATACAATGTAATTTCGATGTGTTGAACTTCTCGATATATATTTACACTTGAAACTCTCCATATATTGTAGTTGCAGACGTTGTTGCCACTTCTACTTAGACATAGATTTCAACAAATCGACGAATTTGAAGTGAGCAGCCACTTTTCAGCGGCCTTTATTATCTAATGGCCAAACGAGTAGTGGCGTCGGGTGACATAAAAAATACAACATTCTTCAGATAATAATAATACTTCCTGATAAACACTCATAGAAACCCTAGGGTCTGATGCGTTTTTGTTTCCAACTTTTTGCAGGCACCAGCGCAGTTACCATGGTTCTGTAAGATGGCACTTTTCAGAACTGCTTGAGTCCCATCTGAGTGCTGAGTCTATCAGATTAGTTAGATGAGATAAAATAAAATGTCAAATATATGATTTTTTGGCTTGAAATTTCAACAATGATACACAAAATGTCATCTCAACTTGGATACTTTCCTGTCAATTCAGAGTAATGTTATATCGTCAATTGATGCAATAACAAGAACTGAACTAGGTAGTAACAACATATAATATGAATTCAACATTATGTGGTCTGTGATTGCAGGTATAAACTAGATGTCTTATTTCATTGGGCTTGGCAACTAACGAATGTAGCCATGCCATGTAGATAGACATTTATTAGATCATAATATGGGCTGACGAAATGTGAAGTAGATCTTTTGACAGGGAATATAAAGCATAATTTCAGAGAGGAGATTTGACAATGAAATTCATGCTGTTCTCCTATTAAGTGATGATTTTCTCGTGATTTTACCTAGTCTTGAAATTACTCATGCTGGTCAGTGTAATGTGATTGAGTTTTGGTCGCGTTGTATTTCACCATTTGATCGATCCTCAGTTCAAATCGCAACTTAAATATTGATTTCAACTCTGATGATTTATCATCATTTCAAAGAAAGCGAAAGTTTACAAAAAAATAGTTTTTTCACAAATTACAAGTTTTGCTGATTTCATAACGGGATCCACTATTTGAATAAACATCGAGCTGTTTTGGCCAAAGGCATAGCCTGTCCTAGCAATGAGTGCGTTTTGTGAATATTTTATCGTGACACGACATTGTGCTTATGAAATATGCCCTATAAAATAGCAATGATTAGAAAAATAATTGTTATACCGAGTGTTATACACATCTGGAATTGAGATTTATCAAATCAATGTGAAGGCAAGACATTTTCAACAGGATGTGGAAAATAAGTGATTCCACCAAAATGTACCTTAATAAAGCTAAGTGGAATTTGGATAAAGATTGAAAAATTTGATTACAGTTCTGGTCAGCGCTCGATTTGAACACAAATAATAGAGAAGCTTTTAATTCACGGGAAGTGCAGACAAACTACACCTTCCTCTTGTGATTTGTCCTAGACATTGACGAAGAACTCTGCGAAATTTTCAAATAAGGTTAATCAACAAGTACTTGGTCGTTGTTGCAGTGAAGTATGGAGTACTTGATAGGGTCAATTGTATCCATATTATTTATTCATTATCGAAAGGTGGCAAGTCTGACAAACTCAAGATAGTCGGCACGAGATGAGTTTTGTCAACAGCTTCTATGTAAACATGACAATAGTCGCGATGGAGAACTAAAAGTTGGAAGAACTTAACCAATAAAAATGCGTGTGTAGACTGTAAATTTGCTCGTAGACAAAGATATTTCATTTTGTAAATCCTGTAGTAACAGTTTTTGTAAATATATCAGGACTGTATTAATTGATTTATATCAATTTTTAACGAGTTCCATATCATGTTAAAAACATCACCCTTGAGAATACTCTGTATAAAGTAATTATGAAAAATATATTTTATTAACATTATTTTACCAGATTTTAAGCTTGTGTTCATTTTCTATTTCCGCAATTTCACCTTCCACCCTTGATATTACGAATGGAAACTTTTATCGACATTATTTTTATATTTATTACCTGTACTTACTAGTGAATTTAAAATTACATTCCCCTCTAGGGGGTCAGCGTTTCCATATTTGAACTCTCGTTCAAGCTCAGACATTTGATTGACCTTGGAATAATGTATCTTTGAAAACAAGTATATTTTTACATTCACCTAACATATAATTATCTCGTGTGAAAAGACACAGACAGCGTACTTAAGATTTTGCAACAAACAACTCGAAATATATGATCAACTCGTGTTTATGCAAATCGACATGATTTGTTTTCAATTTTTTTTTCTATTATCATAGAGCAACATGTTCTGTTAGCAGGAGTGCATTTTTATAATATGAATTTATCAGACAGTTAACTTTCTCATAATTGCTTATCACAATTATCATTATTGTACCGTTAAAATCCGCATCATTTCATTTCAATAACTATTTAGTTACTTTGAAAATTATACAAAACAATGTGGACGTTTTGTTTCTGTCGATCTGAGTTTTCTCGCAATTTCTCACACTTTAAATTGTCATGCCTGCGTATTCTTTGATTTCTCATGAAAATCATTGTCCTACAGTTGTTCAGCGTGGTTTATTTCAAATGAAATAAGGTACTTATTCTTTTCGATAATCATTAACGAAAAATGAGTCATTGAGTTTGAACCGGAATATTAGTTTGTACCGGAATCCTACAAAAGGTAATTTCCTAAGTGATGTGATCAATAGTGATATGGACCTAGCCCAAATTTCAAAATGGGGACCCAATCACTTGGTAGATTATTTCAGACCAAGGAAACTCAATCGTGTCTGTTATGTATGTTATCCTGTCATAGCCGTTTCAGCACAAAATATAATGTATGCGGTATTTTATAACTAATTATTATTATTAACTTTGTTCTCACATCATTCCCAATTTTATAACGCAACTGGTTCCGGAAAAAAGGGGCAGTGCTAGCTTAACGCTTAAGCTGGCATAGCCGCCACCCGGCGCGTACATGAGAGGGGGGGGGTAATGGGGTAATTACCCCCCCCCATGACCACGATGATGATGAAAAAATTTGAACATTCCTTATTTTCAAACTTAAAAAATGATGATGAAGACACAACCATGGGCTTTCACACCTGTCTTCTAGTCTTCTAGCTTCTAGTCACAACATTAAATTATAAATTTCGCAATCAGGGTGGCGCATTATGGAGTTGAGTGTTGAGAGTGAACTGGGTTTTTATTTGTTATTGTTCGTCGACACAACGACGGCCGAATTCACGAAGCAGGTGCTTATGTAAATACATTATACCTATACTTGAAATGAAATAGTCGGGAATACGCCGAAATAAGTTCGTCGTTCATTGTGTTTTGTTGGCTATGCTAGGGTGCATCATGTTGTGTTTATATATTTTTAGTTGTACATTCTCTCATTTTTGAGTTATTGTTTTCGTTTTGAGGAATATTCTGCTAATTTATTTTCAGTTACACATTTACTTTTTTTTCATTTATTATTTTCGTTTTGAATGATATTCTCTTTATTCATTTTTACATTCTTTTATATTCCAGTTATTGTTTTCGTCTGATATTTATTTTTAGCTATACATTTTTTTATTTTTGAGTTATTGTTTTAATTTTGAAAGATATTCTGTTTATTTATTTTTAGCTATACATTTTTTTATTTTTGAGTTATTGTTTTAATTTTGAAAGATATTCTGTTTATTTATTTTTACACTCTCTCATATTCGAGCTATTGTTTTAAAGAACATTTTCTTAAATTTTTTTAAGAATTAAATATGAGTGCCTTAGTGTTACTGAAGTTTAACTTCTTAAAACGTAGGAAATATTGGACCTGAAATGGGTGATTACCTCCCCCCCATGAAACTACCCTAGGCACGCGCCTGACCGCCACGTAACTTTTTTCTTGATTAATATAGTACTCGGATTATTGAAATGCTGGAATTTCCAATTTCTAAATCACTTTCTAGTAATCTACTAGGATTTTGCTTCATATGGCGGTAAATATCACCAAATATTCGAATTAAATTTCATGCATATTACAATTTGACTTCTTAATTTTCTAACCAAACTTGATCAATGAGGGGATATAACCAGATATTTCATTCGTATGGCCGATTGTGGGAGAAAAGAATCCAGTGGAATCAAAATCGTCTCCGAAAGGCAACAAGACCAAAATTCTGATTATATCCACCGTCTCTTCTCTATGAGGCGCCGTTAAGGTAAAAGGTGTGTTTGCATTATGTATTAGTTAGTGACAATATATTTATTAGTTGTAGCAATATATTTTATTTTGCCGTCCAATATATTTATTTTCGATCCACACGATATATTTACATTTCAAGAGCTACAAATTTGAACTGTACTGTTTGGAACCTTTGGTGTAGTAATGAATATACTGGAGTTTTATCCCACCAAACCACTATTTTCAACACCTCGACACGTGTTTCGATCAACAAGTGACCATCTTCAAGAGGAAGATCAATCTTCATCTTAAACTCCAGTATATTCAAGAGACAAATATAGAAAAACGTGCATTCCGATATATTTATTAATTTGATCTATTTCATGTTGTCAAGATTTAGTTTCCACTCGAGCATGTGGCAACATGGGACAAGGGCGAAGTCACTGGTACATAAAGAGGCTAACAGATAGCACTAATACAAGCAGCTGTCATTGTGTAAGGGGGAATTTATATATAATTTGGCTAAAAGATGACGCCAAATAATATTGCAGTCGTCAGAAAGCATTCTTCTTCTTATCACAGAACACATTCATTCATTCATATCAGATTGCCTCTGAACAGTTAATATTTCAGTTGGTTTTTGAATAATCACAATAAATAAAAGGTATTGACAGATGAGGTGATACAATGACAGCTGCTTGTATCACTGCTATCTATTAGCCTCTTTTTGTACTAATGACTTCACCCTTATACCGTTGCCACATGCTCGAGTGGGAACTAAATCGCGTCGTTTGCGCCATCTCTTGACGATAAGGAATAGATTTAATTAATAAATATATGGGAATGGACTTTTTTATATTTGTAGCTCTTGAAATGTAAATATATCGTGTTGGATCGAAAATACTTATATTGCGGACGGCAAAATAAAATATATCGCGCTACTAAAAAATATATTGTCACAAACTAATATATATATTGCAAAAACACGTTACCCTAACGGCGCGTCATAGATCACATCTTTGTGCTGGAGTTAAAAAATAAAAGAATCGAGAGATTGCAATATTTCAAAGTGAATTAATTTCTTCGCATTACGCTGACATTAAAAATTAACAGAGGGGTATTTTTCATAACGGTCAGTTTAGAGAGCGATCCTGATCATTATTTCCAATGATTGTGCTGTTAGAAAATCAGAAGGGAAAAATGGTGAAATTGCAATGCTTTCGTTCTCATCACATTTTAAAGAGGATTGGACATTGAAGATTACGTCTCCTCTTTGCATTTTTCGGTCATTGTGCTAGAGTTAGAAAATTGAGAATCGAAAGATTGCGATATTTCATTTAATATTTTCGCATTAGGTAGAAAATAAAAACTAGATCAGGGAAGTGGTCCTCCCAGTTACTTCATCTGAAGTGGATCGAAAATCCCTGATCGATAATTTTTTGACGATGAAATTATGATGATATTTTCGCAGTTAATTTTTCCTATTATTCATATCATTTGGGTGAAATGCTGTATAATAAATTCCCTATTTGCATTTAACGTAGACATTTTACATGTCATTATTGAATAGACGATATTATACTTCAACGGCCTGTCACATTCACTGATCTAGCTTTGACACCAAACTTTCTTTTGTGCCACATACCTATTGACTCTACACTGTCTTCTGCTGCTAACAGGATGTATGGATTCATAGCTAGAATCTCGAGTGACTTGTTCGACCCGTTTACATCGAGAACATTATTAATTTGTACGAACAAAAGTAGAACGCATCCATAATCTGGAATTCATAAATTATATATAGGGTGTTATGCAAGTACGTGGCCAATGAAGGAGTGATTCTTTGAATGATTCTAAGACTAAAAGTTCATATAAACATAGGTCCGGTACTACTTCGTTTTCAAGATACATGGTGTCAAAATGTTTAAAATAAATCGTTTTTTTTTTCGTAAATATCTTAATAATTCTTCAACCGATTTTATTGAAATTTGGCAGTGTTATTGAGGGTCGTAAAGGGGTGATTTAGCCCCAACTATATCAAAAGTTATAATGTCCAATTGCGTCCCGGAAGGCACCGTAACCAAAATTTTTGACAGAAAAATGTATGCCACTGTTTTTTTTTGTAATTTTTGTATTCGTTTCACATTTAGCAATTGAAACTACAACTTTTTTAGTTCTAGAATTTTTTTCGTAACCTTTATTTTTGAGAAAAAACATAAAAATCACTTTATTTTAAGTCCCTGGGACAATACAATAAAACATTTCAACTACTGAACCATCAAAAACTAGAGTGTTACTGTTATTTTTTTTCATATAAATAGTCTATTCGTTTTAGAATCTTTATCAAAATTAATGCAATAATAATAATAATAAAACGAAAAATAAATCAAATTTTGAAAATTTTGACACCCTGTATCTTGAAAACGAAGCATCCCGGACCTATGTTTATATAAACTTTTCGTCTTAGACTCACTCAAAAAATCACTCCATTAAGTTTGGCCACGTACTTACATAACACCCTGTATACAGAAAATTGAATTTGTTCAATGGCATTTCCTGATACTGCTCTCCTGTAGATTGGACAAAATATGTCCACCAACTGGTTTTCCCCTCGATGCAATATTAACGAGAGATGCCATGAACAGCTTGAGTTTCCGTCGCGATTATCCGTTCCTCAATTTTTCTATTTGAAATATTAAACAATATGATACGCGACCCACATATTGTGCAAAAACTCAATTTTAATGTTCCTAGACCGACGTCAAGAGTGAATAATCCGTTTTATCACCCAACGTCACGAACAATACTCTCCGTTGCCTTAATAATATGTGTGTCAAATGCAATTCAGCAAGTTGTCAGCTCGATATATTTATTATATTGTTCTATCTCTACGATTACATCTTTTTACTTCGGTTGAATCCCTTTTTTTATTTTTTGAAATGGTCTTTGAATGTATTTCAGTGAGTTTATTTTAATTTTAACTAGTGTTTTATATCTGCGGTTAGATGTTTTCGTATCGTATATTTGTTTGTATTGTTATTTCGTTATTCTACTAATATTGTATTATCGTATAATTTTTGGAAGAATTAACTTGTTGAAGTCAATTGGGCAGTTTAAAATGATCCAATTGTTTCATTAGCAAGTGTAGTAGTTGTATTCTTATAGCGAAGTTAATAAAAACAGTTTAGTGTGCTCAGAGTATTATTTGGAAATATCGTAATAGTGGTATCGGAAGTAGGATATTAGTGAAAAGCAGAAACTATAAACTATTTTTGGTGAATACGATGAGTACATCGTACGATATGATGGAGGACATTGTAAGTAACATTTATCCAAAATCAATCAATTTGCGAATTTGGAAAGAAGACACCAGGTGGAAAAACAAGAAGAGGAAAAGCGGCGCCAGAAGAAAAAACAAGAACGAGAAAATTGAAAACAAGAAGAGGAAACGCGACGGTTGGATGAAAAGAAAGAACGAGAAGAGGCACTCCAGAAAATTTTCGAAGAACAGAAAAGAGCGAGAAGATGAAAAACAAGAACGAGAAGAAACACCCCAGAAAATTCTAGAACATCAAGACAAGTTCTTCCAACATGTATATCAGAAAACCGAAGTACAAATGGAGAAACTGAAGGAAGACGTCAAGAAAATCGACGATTGATGCAGTGTAAGAGGAGATGAAAGGATTCGAAAACCAGATAGCACTCCACTAGAACCAACAACAAACAATAGTTGTTTGAGAATGTTTGTTTAGGACGAAACTGCAGTAACGAAGTGTTACAATTTAAAGTGGTATAAATACATAGATTTTTTTTTCCTTTTCTTATGATGATCTCCTACCACGTAGTAACGGCTACAATAGTTGTTTGAGAATGTCCATTTAGGAGGAAACTGTTACAAGTTGAAGTGGTATAAAAACATAGAAATTTTCTTTTCCTTTTCTTAAAACACCACATAATTTAGCGATGTGTCTCCATTTTATAGATATTGTAGATAGTGTAGGAAATATCTTAAGAGATGATAATTCCCACTATTTTTCAGGATGTTTCTTTTTGAGAAGTTTTATCAGAAAATTATTTCGTGGAATGTCAATACTTAATTCTAGATATCTCTAACTTTCACAACCCTTGCCCAGCCCTCTTCACGATCATACGGGTGAATCATTTACAACAGTAGATAAGTATATCTTGAAAAAAAATAATTTGTTTCCCCTTTACCACATTTCTTTTGTACTCACTTCTGAATGCCCTTTTAAATAACCAAGTAATCTTCATCAGTAGGATTTCATAGTTCTGATATCGTTCTATAAAATGTATATTGTAGGATTTCCATCAGTTCATTTCCAGCGCATAAAAATGAAGAATTTGTTGCGTGCAATCATTGAAAAATTTCTCTCCGATTGTAAACATAAAATCATTTCAGTTTTTTTGCGTTTTGATATTTTTATCAATTTAAGGTCATTCTATCTGTCCAGTACGATTAGAATAGTTCATATCACTACTACTTTATAGTAGAAACATATGTTGACATTTAAATTTGAGGTGATGTGTATGTGTTCATGTGTCATCCCCATCTTTTTATTTTGGTTTAAAATTAAAATAATGGAAAATAATGTATAACATTTTTTTCCGGGGGAATAAACTTGTATAACGTATTTCAATTATTGAATAAAAACGTGTATTTTAAGATAAAATGGAACAGTATACTATCACTATTTTTATTCGAGTATTGTTACCTGACGTTTCGCTATCACGACTGACTTTAGCTTCTTCAGAGGACTGTTGATGAGTCTGAAGTATCTCCACACTGATGAAACGTTCTCGAAGAATATGTGGTAAAGTAGATACTGAATATGCTTAGATAAGTCAATCAACCATACTCCAAATGAGGTTACATTCGAAACAAAAATTGACCTGTCCGCATTTCTTTCATTTTTTGAATTTCGCCTAAAATAATTTTATTCCCATTTGCATTCGGTACATCATTTTCCACCGTCAGATAGGTATGATTATATGTACTTACCCTTTCGTGCTAGTTTATACTTCGTTACCCTTGTCTAAGACGCCATTGATCGAATGAAAACTACCTGCCTTCGATCTACTTCATTGCAACAGCACACATCATGATGAATACTTTCTCATTCTTTATTGTGACCTTGTCACGCATTTTATTAGCTTTCATTCGTTCGAGCCTGTTCGAGCTGACTAATAATTGTATCAGCTGTTAAGTAAAGTCAACTGTCAGTCGTTGCTTTTGATGTGTTCTAATTGCCCAATCAATATCGTGAAATGAACATACGTTATTCATACAAGAAAACAAAATTAATGTTCAGAACTAAACTTTCAGTATTTTCAGATAATATAAGTACTCATAAGTATTTCTTTTTTCTATGTAGAGAAAAATATCTGTAAATAAAGGGCGGAGTTTATTTCTTGCAGAAAAATAGTATTATGTTCTTCTAACATTTCCTACTGACAACTTTTTTTGTCTGTTCTTGCGAGAATCTTTCAAACAATACCTATCTCTTCATATCCAAATCTTAAAAGTTTCTCCTGTTCATCTTTCAAAGTTAGTCCTTTTGTTCTTATGAAATTTTCAGAAGCCAGCCATGGTCTACTTTTTTCCCCCACCATTTCTATTGTTTGCAAAATTGTCTGCAGCCGGGCATGTTATTCTTGTTTTTCTTTACATCTTCCCTACTTGTAATTCTGCTCCTGTTCGTTGTGTCATCGAACTTCTTCTGTTATTACTTGAGCCTTCAATCCTCATCTTTTTGTTTTTCTTCTAGCCTTGTGGCTACCGGAATATCCAAAAAGTTTGCTAATAATTTTTAAATCTTTTTCATTTCAACCTTCTGCATCATTGCTGTTTTGCAAGAGCTGCCCTAAAAAATCCATGTGAATAATCCTGATTGTGGTTTGGTTTATTGTTTAACTTTGTTAACAGATGGCTGACTGCATAAGATAGCAGATCAAATCTCCGAGATTACCCAGTGGCGTACTGATTTTTGAAATATCAAATGGCAATTAATTAATATTTCTAGGGAGTAAGGGATAGTTTATTGACTTTTTGAATAATTTTACAAATCACTGAGTTGAGTTGGGAGTGGGTGGAAATATATCCCTCATATTCGATAAACAAATTAAACTTACAACGAATTAGTTTCTATTCTGTGATACTCGGAAGTGTTTTGTTCCGTGCGGATGGCGCTGCGATCAACTTAGTTGTAGTTCATTGTGTCATCCGTGGGAAAATATTAGTTAAACAGTTGATTGTTATTCATTTGGCAGGGACAGGACAATTATAATGTTGTCCGACCTACCCTGTCACTGATGAAAGGCAATAAACCTCGAAACATGTATGTCTGCAGGTGGTCATTCCCTGCCAAATGAAGGACAATCTTCTGTTTAATTACAAGACAAGCACTTGCAATTGGGTCTTCTTGGAAGAACGTTGCACAAATATCTGTCAGATGTAGTTCAATGTCCGTCGTGGTATAAGCCATGGAAGTAGTTGTTTTCTGACAGATGTATGCCTTTTATTTTCCACTTGGTGGAAACGCTTAGAGAGAAGGGTACCCCGTATTCTTTCACATTGTTGATACATACCTCTCTGGCACAATATATTCGAACTCGTTCGAATTTTTACAGATTTTTCTTCCCGGAGCCTGTGCTACTCGGAAGTGTTTTGTTCCGTGCGGATGGCGCTGCGATCAACTTTGTTGTAATTCGTTGTGTCATCCGTGGGGAAATATTAGTTAAACAGTTGATTATTATTCATTTGGCAGGGACAGGACAATTATAATGTTGTCCGACCTACCCTGTCACTGATGAGAGGCAATAAACCTCGAAACATGCATATCTGTAGGTGGTCATTCCCAGCCAAATGAAGGACAATCTTCTGTTTAATTACAAGACAAGCACTTGCAGTTGGGTCTTCTTGGAAGAACGTTGCACACATATCTGTCAGATGTAGTTCAATGTCCGTTGTGGTATTAGCCAGGAAAGTAGTTGTTTTCTGACAGATGTTTGCCTTTTATTTTCCACTTGGTGGAAACGCTTAGAGATAAGGGTACCCCTGTATTCTGAATTAAATGAATATTTTTCGCATGGTTATGTGTTGGCCATAAGATAAAGGACTGTACTACTTAAGCACTTATTTTCAATTTGAACTTCTAATGAATGATTCGGTTGTAGCCAATTATGGTGTTTCGCTTGTGAACCAGGGGTCAATATACTACTTACTCCCTTACCCCTCCCTTACCCCTTTAATATTGATGGATCGGTACGCCATTGATCGATCGTGTCAAATAATTCCCGTATCACATGATAAATGTCTCTTCGAGTAAAGAATGTCTTCACAGTCAGAAAATCCCTTTAGGATAAATGACTTCGAACTAGAACTAATAACTATGGACTCATCTAACTGACTATACCCATATCTGTCTGTATATCATTCCCAGCGATCTTTCCAATTTTTCCCTTCAAGATTTTTTTCGAAATGTGTCTCAAATTTGCGTGCAACCTTATAAACTTCTTTCTTTTCTTAAGGCTCGAGACAATAAATTGAATTGAATTTGTTGTTAGGAGAGGAAGAGGAAGGCAGTGGCAATATAATTTTTCTTCACAAGTTGCAAATGTATTTATGTACAATATTTATGCATTCATGCAACTATTATCTTTGAAAATGAGAGGGTTCCTACTAAATACTCGACAGGTATCTACAGCATTGAACTTCTAATGCTTGCTGAAAAGTGAATTTGCAAAATATCAGGAAGTTGCCAAGGAGTGTCACGGCAAATATAAATAATAGCCGTCCTTTACCTGCACGGGTACGAGCGTTTATGAAGGAGTATTATTATAATGTAACTACCCTGAGGCCGGACCTGGCCGCAATATTCACGCTCAGCCTGCTCGGGTGACCTCACCTCCGCTTGTTAACGGTACACCAATGACACATCGTTCTATCCCCAATCTAAAACGTACAGGAGCCATCTGAACGTGTCACCGTATAGTCTCGACAGTTTCAGAATGGTAAAGGAATCTGCTTGCCGGTATATAAGACGCTCAACATCAGATGGCAGGCAGAGTCGCAGAGTTGCAGTTGCGGAGATATAGTTCGAGAGTTCGCAAATAACAGTGTAACAGTGACAGATAATTTAATGTTTTAAATAAATGAATGTTTAGAAGAGTTTCAAATAAATTGGCGAAATAAGTCAAGTGTATTTTCAGTAGTAATATCCCGACAAAATGCAGAATTTTCAACAATTACTTTCACCTTGCTGTCACGAAAACTTTGTTGCTCAAAAACACCACGAGAGCTTGATCGAGTGGTGTTTTGTACAGCAACACAGTTTGAGCGACTGGCAAAGTGAAAGTATTTTGAAAATTCTGTATTTTGAAGGGATATTCGATCAGACAATTTCACGAATACATTAAATTATTATGGACTAAATGCGTATTGCAGTTACGGTTCATCATGTGTCATTAATGTCAGTTGAAGAGTTGAACCGTCAAACTGACGTTTCTATATTTACCGTGATTGTCGTAACTATCGAAATGTATACACAAGCTAGAAGCGAAACACCGTTTTGAAAATATCACGGGCAGGAGGAAGTGTTTTCAAATAGTCCTGTTCTCATTGGTTCGAAATGAGAAAATTATGGCATTTGATTGGTTTATATAATATGAGGAAAATTGTCACTACAATAACAAAAATTGCCATCATGCATTATGTTACATAGTGTTCAATAAATGAATGACTGCACAATTATAATTGAATGAATACTCAGCTTGGCCGCACCGTGTATTTTTTGGCCATTTTAATTTCCTTCCTAAGATTCAAACTCATTCAAAATTCAAAAAACTATGTTTTATGGGTTTGGTACTCCTGTCGTGTTGCAGGCGATTTCTGTCCTTTCATGAAATTTAATTCTTTTGAAACTGCCAACTTGACGAAGGAAAGAAAACTTTATTGTTTTCGTGGTGGATAAACCCAATTATATGTAAAAATATATCCAAACGCAAACGGAGTGGAAAACATTATTAATTATATTCTTAACACCCCTGTCAGTTACTGATGAATAATGTATTCATCATAAATTCAATAAATCCGTTGTTTATACAACTAATTACACTTCGACCGCATCAGAACTATTAAAATGGTAATTCGAAAGCAGGACGGAAGATGGGGACAATTATAAATTTGTATTTGTATGATTAATGGGTGAAAAGTCCTCTAGAGTTCCCGTTGAGCTACGAGACTCTTCGTGATGAATTCTGGGAAAGGTGGTTTCATCTATTACCTACATCTGGAAACAAGTCTAGAGATGCAGGGTTGCATTTGAAAATTTCATTTAATATGATCAACAATTTTTGACGATTGCAGTAGCTACGAAATGGAAAAAAGATTAACGAATCACTAACATAGTAACAACTATTTGTAAGGTGATATTTGGAAAATTTCGTTTTTGATGCGATTAGCACTAAGAACCCAATATTAGACCAAGTACACCATGGAGTGAGAGACGTTCACTCATATGATTGTAATGAGTATAATTTAACAGTGTTCAGCATAATCAGATTATAATGTTCTCTATATGTAGGTATTATTTATTGTGATTAAAGCAGTGTAGTTTTATCCCAACACGAAGATTGCAACTGTGAGTATTTTTGAACTTTTCTTGTAACACGTGACCTAATATTATTGAATGGATGAATGAACTGTCTCTCCTCCCTCAGACACTCAGACTCAGACTGTATCTGTGATATGCCCATTGTAAACACTGTGATGAGGTCAATGAGATCCACCCTTACGCGGCTAGAGTGCGCGTTATGGTCACGATGCAATTTGCCAAAGTGTAATTTGTAGAAACAAAAAACTAATCCAATTTCATCTGAAGGCCAGGGGTGTCGTCACACTAGCGCACAATTATTTTCTGGATATATGGTTAAAAGCCAACCTACACCACAAGTATCGGTTTGAAATAAAATTTAAAAGAAAATATTTAGATAGCAAGGGACACAAACCTGTAACATGGAAAATATGTATTGTTTTAAATGTTCAAGACACATTATATGTGAAGAATATTTCTTAGACATTTTTTTTATGGGGAGGCTGGAGCACTTCAGCCACCCCCACCTGAGTGCGCCAGTGCGAATTCATCAAAGTTCCGTTTTGGTTCATTTCACTCCAAATCATGTCCCATTTTTCAACTGTTCCATTTGTGAATGAAATTATTGCAGTTACTATTGATCATAAAAAATATACTTACAATACAGAACATCACTCCCATCACTCATATGACTGAGATTATATTGAACCAATTGACAGTTTGTTGATGGGCCTTAACAAAAATGTGATGTAGCACCAGCTCTTTGCAAGTTATTCAACCTCTCTTATAGTTTGGGGGTATTTTAGTCCAATATGAAAATTGAGAATAACCAGTCCCTGAAAATGGAAAAAATATTCACTTGGCAACTACAGACCTATCGCACCGCTATCTGTTAACTCGAAGGAAAAATGCTCGGACGCGTGGATTCTGCTTTTCAGGGAGACACATTTTAAGCATTCACAACTAAATTCCCCATTTATCGTTTGTGTTTTTTTTACACAACTGCAATAAGTGTAAACAAAGAATTCAGGCAAATGTTTATTTTAGTCCCTTCATTGGATCAGTTGAGTTGATTTAAAGGTTATTTTAATTGCACTGTAAAAATGGTTTATTCAATTCCAAAACAAGTTGAAATTGTTAAACTTTATTTTCAAAATAATAGTTGTGCTAGACTTACTGCTCGCTTCTCTAAGGAGTCATCCCGATTAAAATGTGATTGATTCGTTTGTTGCCACGTTAGTTGAAAAGTTTGTCGATACCGGATGGAAGTCACTATTTTGGGGCATGTTCAATGGGACCGTACCCGTCAACTAGCTGAAGCGAGCAAAGTTCATCGGTAAGGATGATCCTCACAGAAGGCTGCAATTTTGTGACATTTGTTATTCCGAATGGTGTACATTTCATTTGAATGGAGCTTCACATAGGCATAAATGCCGTTACTGGGATGACAGTAACCCTTAATTTATTCCGTGTGGTTCTTACCCAGTACGTAAACTTATGGTTCGTCATATTAGAAAGTCATATCATAGGACCACATTCATTCCTGGAAATTCAACTGCTGAAGTCTACCTCAACATGCTTGAAGATGCAATTGATCCTTTCATAACACAAATAATAGAAGATGACCAAAATCATAATGCTGTTCGACTTCAATTCTAGCAAGATGGAGCTCCTCGCACTATGTTGCTCGTGTAGGAAGGAGAATTTTTAGATAACCGGTGGATTGGAAGATGCTTAATCGAATGGCCTGCCAGGTCACCTGATTTATCGCCTTTGGACTCATTTCTTTGGGGACGCTTCAAAAATAAATGTTTTGCTATGAAGCTCGAGTACATAGAAGATATTCGCCAACGGATTACAGCAGAGTGCAGAAACATAACACGTGATATGCTGCAAAATGTTAGAAATACATTTGAACAAAATCTGTATTATTGTGGGGAAGCAAATGGGTCACATTTTCAACACTTGTTGAATAAACTTTTTAATAAATCAATTTAACAGTTGTTAATTTTTTTTACAAAGCACTGTCGCCAACTTACTACTATTTGCAGTTGTTTTGATTCCTAATAACTAAAAGTTATTTGTATTTATTGTTAATACCAAAATTATCGGGTTAATGTTCTTAAAGAAGTTTTCACATTAACTGTTCCAGTGAATTTCAACAAAAAGCAAACTCCACGTGTTCGAGCATTTTTGCTTCAAATTCCAAGATAAGAAGAAAAGCTAGGTGCATACTTTTCGTTGAAACACTCTGTATGTAAGAAATTAAATGACAGTATCACTATAAACACTTTATTTCCACTTCACACAATATGTAAACATTCGAACTAGTTCGAATATATTGTGCCAGAGAGGTATCAACAATGTTGAAAGAATACAGGGGTACCCTTATCTCTAAGCGTTTCCACAAAGTGGAAAATAAAGGCAAACATCTGTCAGAAAACAACTACTTCCCTGGCTAATACCACGACGGACATTGAACTATAACTGACAGATATTTGTGCAACGTTCTTCAAAGAAGACCCAATTGCAAGTGCTTGTCTCTTAATTAAACAGAAAATTATCCTTCATTTGGCTGGGAATGACCAACTGCAGACATGCATGTTTCGAGTTTATTGCCTCTCATCAGTGACAGGGTAGGTCGGACAACATTATAATCAACTGTTTAACTAATATTTCCCCACGGATAACACCACTATCTACAACCAAGTTGATTGAAACGCCATCCGCACGGAACAAGACAAAACACTCCCAACTTAGAGAGAAGAGTACCTTATTCTTTCAACATGGTTGATCTCTGGCACAATATATTCGAACTAGTTCGAATGTTTACAGATTTCTCTTCCCGGAGACTGTGCTGCTTGGGAGTGTTTTGTCTTGTTCCGTGCGGATGGCGCTTCGATCAACTTGTTTGTAGATAGTGGTGTTATCCGTGGGGAAATATTAGTTAAACAGTTAATTATAATTCATTTAGCAGGGACAGGACAATTATAATGTTGTCCGACCTACCCTGTCACTGATGAGAGGCAATAAACTCGAAACATGCATGTCTGCAGGTGGTCATTCCCAGCCAAATGAAGGATAATTTTCTGTTTAATTACGAGACAAGCACTTGCAATTGGGTCTTCTTTGAAGAACGTTGCACAAATATCTGTCAACCAGGGAAGTAGTTGTTTTCTGACAGATGTTTGCCTTTATTTTCCACTTTGTGGAAACGCTTAGAGAGAAGGGTACCCTTGTATTCTTTCAACATTGTTGATACCTCTCTGGCACAATATATTCGAACTCGTTCGAATGTTTACAGATTTCTCTTCCCGGAGACATGAGCTTTGTTCTGGTTCTGAAAATAATTAGTCCTGGGACGTCAGGATTATGCGCAGTTGAGAAAAACTGAGCGAATATGAACCTAAAGAGCACACTTTTCGTCAACTGCGCATGATCCTGACGTCCCAGGACTGATAATTTTCAGAACCAAAACAGACCTTGTGCTGCTTGGGAGTGTTTTGTCTTGTTCCGTGCGGATGGCGCTTCGATCAACTTGGTTGTAGATAGTGGTGTTATCCGTGAGGAAATATTAGTTAAACATTTGATTATTATTCATTTGGCAGGGACAGGACAGGACAATTATAATGTTGTCCGACCTACCCTGTCACTGATGAGAGGCAATAAACTCGAATCATGCATGTCTGCAGGTGGTCATTCCCAGCCAAATGAAGGATAATTTTCTGTTCAATTACGAGACAAGCACTGGCAATTGGGTCTTCTTGGAAGAACGTTGCACAAATATCTGTCAGTTGTAGTTCAATGTCCGTCGTGGTATTAGCCAGGGAAGTAGTTGTTTTCTAACAGATGTTTGCCTTTATTTTCCACTTTGTGGAAACGCTTAGAGAGAAGGGTACCCCTGTATTCTTTCAACATTCACACAATATATTCCACAATCAACTTTTCAGCTTTTGTAACTAAACTCGAATGAATTCAAGATTTGTACCAAAACAAATAAGTGAAATATCACAATTACTTCAAATATAATCACATACATAGTAACAAATATATGAGTGATTTTTCTGATTGATTTGTTCGTTGCTTGATGAAGATCCATATTAATTATACCTAATACACGGAAACGATTCGATCTTCACAAACTCTATTTTAAATATAACATTTCTCGCTATTTGTGTTTTGTACACTATGAGTTTTTTTTAAGTGCTTTTGTCCCAATCTCACCTAGTAGTGTATTTTTCTTAAATTTTCTTGTCATATTATTTATATTTACTATGTTTCGGCTTAATACAGACTATACATTAGAGAAGGTAAACTTTGACGACCGGTAATTTCTGAACGTTCGGTGGTTTTCGGGTTTGTTAGTTCGAGGTAAATTTTTCCTGGCATTTCATCAACATCTGTGGTAGACAGAATAGGAAATTCTACGAAAAAATTGACGGTATTGCAATGGAAAGCCCTCAGAGTCCAGTTGTGGCTAACTTCTTTATGGAGAAAGAAGTTCGAACAAGAAGCACTGAAATGTGCGAAATGCAAGCCGTCTTATTTGTCACGCTATGTGTACAATACTTTCATGATAATGAGGCATGGAGAATAAGAACTATTAAATTTTCACAACTACCTCAATATATGCGAAGATTCAGTTCACTATGGAAACAGAAAAGAACAACCAGATTGCTTTCTTGGATGTATTTGTTGAAAAGAAGCCGAATAGAAAACTAGAACACTTCACAGAAAACCAACCCACACAACAAAGAGTCAAATCACCATCCAAGCAGAAACGAGGAGTATTCGAAACACTGACGGACCGGGCCATACGAATATGTAAACCAGAACATCTCAAAGAAGAACTGACAACTGAGTAATAAATAATAGGTATGCCCTGCAAGAAATGAAGTGGGGGACTGTACGCCAAACAGAACAGAGGCATAGAACAACGCACACCACAAGAAAGAGCATTTCTGCCGTATGAAGTCAAAACGAAATTAGAACCAACGAAGAAGTGGTCAAAGTCTGAGATCCGCAAAAGACCCTCTTTCTATTCCAGGTGTTCACCGCATCCCTTGCAGCTGTGGTGACGTATATATTGGTACGACAAAAAGGAGCATGAACACCGCGGTTGCAGGTAAGGACAACCACACAATTATGTTAAGCAAAACTCAGGTACTGGATAGGACCTCGTGAATTTTCTGAGAGGCCATCATTGAAATTCAAAAACACCCGAATAATTTCAACCGAAAGGGGGAAGGTCTCAATCTGAGTAAAATGTGGAGGCAGGTAGTCAGAGAAATCAAACCCTTTTCAGGTACAAGCAATAATAATCAAAACCAAAAACACTACCACTCTTGTCCAATTTCCCCTGAGCATTGGTTTATTTCATGGTGTCCGGTTGTCCAGAGGCTAAGGTCGCTGGCTATGGATCTTCTGGCTTGCATTGAACAGAGGTTCGAGGCCTAAGTAAGCGAGAATCTTTTTTTTTTCAAAAGTGAGTTTGTTGTGAGTTGCCTAGATGCAAATCCCGACGTCTGCTGCCAGCTTGGAGTGCGCACACCGATCACCCAAAGTGGTGCGGTAGATTTTCCTGGTTTTCCTTCATCTGAAAAGTGAATGTACCACCAAATATCAGTAAGTCGCCCCGGAGCGCCACGGTAAACTATAATAATAGCCGTCCTCTACTCGCACAGGCTTTGCAAGTATTATTATTATTTGTTACGACCGGTTTCCAAATCCACCCCATTATCAAGTAGCTGATATTAGGATTACAATTCTCAATGTATACATATAAAAAATATCATAAACTACCTGGCATATCTCTGCAACATACCTGTAGAGGTATCCCAATATCTGATTCCCGACCTTGACAGTGGAATTCCACAGATGATGTATCACAATAATTCATATGAAGAAAGGGGTGCTGTGGATGAGGAAGTTGATAGCAAGCACAATGATGACGAATTGGATGGAAGAATATACAGGTCTGAGTGGTTTTCAATTTTGTCTACGACTTCGGATTTGAGGGTGACAAGTTTTACCAGAGACACTCTGTACATATTGTAGTGAAACTGCACTTACTAATTTTCCTAGTTTATTTAAAACACTATTTACAACAATTATTCACTAAAACATTTACTTCAATAACTAGGTATTTCAATTTATTTCTACTGTGGCTATCTATCAGCGAACTCTGGAACTGTAACTAACTAACTCTCTATTCTGACAGTCCAGCTTATATACTCCCAAGCAGTTTCCATTAACGACTCTCGAATATTCAGGAGTATAGAACATTTCATCTAGATGGCTCTTCAAATAGTATCGAACAATCGATTTATTCCAGCTTGTTCTCGGCGATCCGTACGCCAGCAGATATGCAGTTGTAGTTGAACGAGGGTGCATAATTAATTAGATCAGGGCCGGTCTCATGGCCGGTCTCGAAATCGTTACATTGCCCCCTTCTTAAAGACGTTTCGCCCCGAAACGTCATTTTTGGGGTGTGAAGATATCTGCAAGATTCTCCATGTCTGCACCTGGACGTTCGATGGAAGTAGCACTCCACAGTCTTCAAGTTGGGTCGAGGAAGATGGTTGCAGCACACCAGAATTTTGATGCCGCTGGATCTGAATATTGTCTCCAACATACTTCTTATAACTCTCCAGTCCAGGCCATCAAGCCCACAGGCCAATTTTGGGATTGCCAGGTCTACAATATTCTGGTCCAGCATCGTGTCTCTCAATCTCGTAAGGCTCTTCCAAACATCTTCATAAGACGGCTTATCTCGAGAACGCTTCTTGGTAACCAGATAGTAGATGTTTCTCTGGCCTTTCCTCAGCTGTAACACCCCTCCAACTTCCGGGTTCTGTTCTCTCAGTTCCTGGATTCGACCGAACTTCTTGGAGAAAACTACTGCAATGCCTCTGGACATTTGGAGATCTTCTGCCACACAGTGAGCTAACGTGTAATTGGCAGGCACCTTGAAAAGATCTCGTGACTCCTCTCGGGTTATCCCATATTGAACTTTCTGTCCGTTCGAGTACAGGGACATGAACCTCTGAAATGTCATTTCGTCCTCCGGTGATCTGACGGTGCGGACTTGATCGTGGTTTCCGGCGTAAGGGGACAACCTATTGAAGTGGACTACCCTAGGTTTTCCTCGTGGTGGCTTATATATGCGGTAGACGAGGTCGTTTATCCTTTTCATGATCTTATATGAACCTTCCCACGAGTTCCCGAAGTTCCGAAGTTTCGGTGATTGTCCACGGCGACGTTTAGGGTTGTATAGCCAGACAAGGTCACCTGTCTGATATCCACCAGCATCCGCCTTGATGTCGTAGGTCTCCTTCATTCTGTCGCTGGCACTCTGGATATTCAAACGGACCCGTTCATGGATGTCGTCCATTCTCTGTCGCAGTTTGCTGACGTAGTCATCTCCCGCAGTGTCTTGTCCTGATGGCGTTCCAAACTTCAGGTCACTTGGAAGTCGCAGCTCTCGGCCCATAATAACACTAGCAGGGGTTTGGCCGGTTGACTCATGAACTGCGGAACGATACGCCATCAGGAACAGATGGAGGTACTGGTCCCAATCCTTCTGGTGGTCAGAGACTACCTTGGACAGGTGGCGGTTTATCGTCTTATTCATCCGCTCCTCCATTCCATCGGACTGCGGATGTAGAGCTGTGGTCCTCGTTTTCCGGATGTTCAGCATCTGACACATCTCCTGGAACAGGTTTGACTCGAAATTCCTGCCTTGATCCGAATGCAGTTCTAACGGGACACCGAATCGACAAATCCACTCCTTCACCAAGACGTCGGCAACGGTGATGGCTTCTTGGTTGGGCAGGGCATAGGCTTCAGCCCACTTGCTAAAGTAATCCATCGCCACAAGGATGTACTTGTTCCCGTGTTCAGATTGTGGGAATGGGCCAGCGATGTCAATGGCGATCCTTTCGAATGGGCTGCCCACATTGTACTGGCGCATCGGGGCCTTAGGTCTTGTTCGAGGCCCATTACTGGCAGCGCATACAGCACATTTTCTGCACCAGTCCTTGACGTCAGCTTGACAATTGGCCCAGTAGAACCGTTGCCTAACTTTTTGGAGGGTCTTCGTCACTCCCAGATGTCCTCCGGTGGCCCCATCATGGATTTCTCGGAGCACTTCCTGTCTTCTGCTCCTGGGAACTACTACCTGACGTCTTTCTTCCCCGCCATCCTCCGACTCCAACAGACGCTTCAAGACTCCATTGTCTAAGGTGAAAGAGTTCCATTGGGCCCAGTAAGTTTTAACGACTGGAGAACAACTGGCTATTTCCTGCCACGACGGTCTTCGCTCACTCTTCTTCCAGCCGATGACTAAACCAAGATCTGGATCTTTCTCTTGGTCTTTCTGGATCTTGTGGTCATTCCAGTTATCATCGACCGCCGTGGTTCTGCAGAGTGTCGACTCCTTTTCCTCTGTTCGTCGGCAGTGCGAACAGTCGTCTGGACATGGTCTTCGCGATAGGGCATCCGCATTATTATGGCTGGTCCCCGCCCGATGTTCGATCTCAAAGTCGAATTCCTGGAGCCTCTCAATCCAGCGTGCCACTTGACCCTCGGGATTCTTAAACTGTAGGAGCCATTTGAGAGCTGCATGGTCAGTTCTCAGTAGGAATCTTCGTCCATACACGTACTTGTAGAAGTGCTCAACTCCCTTGACAACAGCCAACAGTTCCCGCCTGGTGACACAGTAATTCCGCTCCGGTTTACTGAGGGTCTTGCTGAAGTAACCGATGACCTTCTCTTGTCCTTCTTGGATCTGAGACAGGACAGCTCCAAGTCCCACGTTACTGGCGTCCGTGTCCAAAATGAATTTTCCGTCTGGAAGGGGGTAGCTCAGGATTGGTGCGTTGATCAAAGCTCCTTTCAACTTCCTGAATGAATCTTGGCATTCATCTGACCACTGAAACTTTGTTTGTCCTTCCGTGAGCCTGGTCAGTGGTTTTGCGATGTTAGAAAATCCCAGCACGTATCGGCGATAGTAAGTGCACAAGCCAAGAAAACTTCGAAGCTGGTGAATGTCTTTCGGAACGGGCCATTCCTCAACAGCTTTGATCTTCTGCTCATCTACTGCCACTCCTTTCCCAGAGACAACGTGGCCGAGATAACGTACTTCTTTTTGAAACAGATGACATTTCTTAGGGCTCAGTTTCAGTCCGGAGCTTCTCAGTCGCTGAAGTACCTCTTCCAAGTTTCTTACATGGTCCTCGAACGATCTGCCAACCACAATAATGTCGTCGAGATTCACCAGACACGTCTTCCATGATAGTCCTTTCAAAACCGTCTCCATCAATCTTTCGAACGTGGCTGGAGCATTGCAGAGGCCGAATGGCATAACTGTAAATTGCCATAATCCGGAGCCGATGGTAAAAGCTGTCTTTTCTCGATCTTCCTGGGCCAGTTCTACCTGCCAGTATCCGCTCTTCAAATCTAATGTCGAGAAAATCGTAGATCCAGCCAGCGTGTCTAGCGTGTCGTCTATCCTTGGGAGAGGGTAGCTGTCCTTTTTCGTCACGTTGTTTAGTTGACGGTAGTCTACGCAGAACCGTGTTGATCCATCTTTCTTCTTCACCAACACGACTGGAGAGGACCAGGGACTGTCGGATGGCTCGATGACTCCGTCTTTCTCCATGTCGCAGACTATTTTGTCAGCCTCCTCCTTTTTGGCGAGAGGAAGTCTTCTGGCTGATTGCCTGATAGGTCGGGCATTTCCAGTATCTATCTTGTGCTGAACCACCTTTGTTCTACCGCCTCTGCCTACTCCGGTATCGAAGATGTCCTGATACTTCCTGACTAGTTCTCTCAGTTTAGGCTTCTGTGCTGGCCCCATGTCCTTGGACGAGATAGCAACCAACTTCTTCAATTCTGCTGGCATGTTACTGGCTTGGGTAACAGTGCCACGTACACTCCTGACTACAGAGGAAATTGACGAGCAGTGCCCCAAAATCGTTCCCTTCTTCAAGGTCACCGGGTAATAATTGACATTCATTACCCTTACTGGCACCAATTTATCAGCACGCAACAAGGTTTTTCCTAGTGCAATTCCTCGTCCAATTTTCTCATCATGTAGCTTGGGCTCGAACATCACCACGTTTCCACTGCTCGCACCTCCATCCAGGCGAGCCTCCAAAATGGTTTCAGCCCTCTCCGGTACGCTCACGTCTTCAGCCAGCAGAACTCGAACCATTTCTTCATTTCTCCCATGAAGTACCAGCTCTTCTCCGTTCACACGAAGGACGCCGTCTTTAAAATTCAGCTGGAATCCTCTGGAGTTCATGATGTCCATTCCAATTATTATCTCGTCCTTGATATCTGCTACCAGAGCCCGGTGTTTCTCTGTAGTGCTGCCCAAAGTCAGTTCACCATACACAGTTGCCGGCTCTCCTGTTGCTGTGCGTAGCTTCCAATTCGACGATTCGATTCTTGCCGGTGTTTTGGCAAAAGTAGGTCCAAGGATTGTCCTAGTCGCACCCGTATCAAGGAGCATGGTGCGAGGCTCGTTGTTAATGAGACCGTCTACGAAGACCCCTTTGTCTTGTCTTTGAAGTACAGCGACATATGCATTGTTAACTGGGGCTTGTTGGATACGGGCTGACGATTGCTCCTTCTTGACCTTCATCGTTGATGTCGATTTTTTCAATGTTGGACATTTCCTACGCACGTGCCCAAGTTCTCTACAATTTCGGCATCGTATCAGTCTTCTCTCAGGCACAACTTCCTTCAGCACTTTTCGCATCACAGCTTCCATATTAGTAGGCTCCTGTCGGTCTTCCTCAGCCATTCGGATATTGTTTTGGCTTTTGCAGTATTGTTTCGCACCCTCAAATTCCAAAGCGCGTGTCAGTGCGTCTACGAGATCAATTGGACGTGCTAATATCAATGCTCACCTGATTTCTTGATCGCGAAGTCCATCCAAGAATGCATAAACCGCTAATCGCTCCATTACGTTATTCGGTGTGGCTGGGTATGCCAGGCGAACTAAGCGTGCAATATCAGCTTCGAATTCCTGTAAGGATTCGCCCTCCTTCTGGTTTCGATTTTTCAACTGTAAATGGTACACGTATTCCAGGCGAATCTGGCCATACCGTAATTCCAGATGTTTAACCAGCTTATTTAGTCCTCTAGTTCTCGCTCTGTGAGGGTTTGTAAGATATTCGCTGCTTCACCACGTAATGCCAGTATTAGTGCAACAGCTTTTTTCCCTGCATTCCAACCATTTGCTTTGGCCGCTGCTTCAAACTGTCGGTGGTAATTTTCCCAAGGAATTTCTCCGTCGAACTGGGGCGGCTTCACGCAAAACTTCCGTATTTCAGAACTCGGCACCCTCGTTTCTTCCATTTTGTTGTTCACTGTCTTTTTCACCAAGATATCAGTCTATTATTTATTTCACACAAAAAGTTTTCAGATTTATTGTCCCGCGACGCGCAAAACTGTCCACTTTGCAAACACTCAAATGTCCAACGGGTCACTAACTGTATATTAGGCGCCATAAACGTATCAGTTTTCAAACGGCGAACACTTTAACACTTTAAACATCCGACTTCTGACAACAAATGTAGTGAAACTGCACTTACTAATTTTCCTAATTTATTTAAAACACTATTTACAACAATTATTCACTAAAACATTTACTTCAATAACTAGGTATTTCAATTTATTTCTACTGTGGCTATCTGTCAGCGAACTCTGTAACTGTAACTAACTCTCTATTCTGACTGTCCAGCTTATATACTCCCAAGCAGTTTCCATTAACGACTCTCGAATATTCAGGAGTATAGAACATTTCATCTAGATGGCTCTTCGAATAGTATCGAACAATCGATTTATTCCAGCTTGTTCTCGGCGATCCGTACGCCAGCAGATATGCAGTTGTAGTTGAACGAGAGTGCATAATTAATTAGATCAGGGCCGGTCTCGAAATCGTTACAATATACATGGCTTGAGTAATGTAAAAAGACATATCTTCATAACTGCTCTTGCGCCAGACCTGACATGGCCGATGGGGCATCGGTGGACACCACCGCTGGTATTAGTGATTGACCTACACATTACTGTGGGTTGCTGTAGGCCGTGCTTGGCGTGCGGGTTAAGCGCTCGCGTCCTAATCCAATAACACGTTGGTGCATGGGTTCGAATTAGCACAATCACTGATCTCGTGCATGACATCACACGTTTAGAAAGGTAAGGGCTACGTCTTCCCTAGCTCGCACAAGTATTTCAGAGACTTCTAAGGGTTGTGCTCGTGAGAGTGCAGCCGGTCGACATATATAACATAATTATAACATTTAGTGGGCCTTCGTAGCTGGGAGCATCTACGCTTTCAGTGAATGTTATGCGAGTAATCTATCAAGTTGCGTTATGATGGTTTACAGCTGAAACCGGTCGTAATGAATGAGCCAAGACTGAGTAAAAATCCACAAAATCCATAAATACACCAAAAATATTTAGTTTTACGCCAAAAATAACAGAAACTACGAGTGTTTCTATGTGTTAGCAAATAAAATGGTGGTTCTGATTACGAATCCGAAGATATTTTTGACATACTGTGCCCCCTACTATAATCTTTTGGATATGTCGAACTATAATTTTTTGGATATGTCGAAGGTTCCATCGCTGCTGGCGTGCAGTATATATATATATATATCACTTAGAAATTACCCATTCAAGATCATTTTGTTAGTTTTTGTTGTATCTATTGATTCTGCAAAATTCGCAATCCTACGGAAGGTTCTGGTTATTTTCGAAAGTGTTTCCATGTGAAGTGAGACACACTGTATTAATACTTGTTAGAAGCTTGTTTTCGGTTGTTTCAGTTTCAAGTGAACTTGTTGATTATGAATGAGTTGATAAGTATGTAATTATTCTTTATTAATGAAAATTGTTTAGTTTGAACGGACCCACGAAACATTTCTTACGATACAGAAAAATGTTTCAACTGGGGATATGACACAAAAAATGCGTTAAATGAAAATTTTCTGTGCCCCAGTCTCAGAAAAGTACAGAAGTCCAGAAGACCATTTAGCAAAATTCTGATATTACCCGAAAAAAATCCTCAATACGTAGGGAAATATCGGGTGCAACAGAAAAACGCATTAGTAAAATAGGTTTGATGCAGTCAAAGTTGAAACGTACCTAGCACAGATACCTACTCTTTATTTATTTTTGGTTGGGTTTGCTGAATGATACACCGAAATCAGGAGTTTCCTTGAAGCTTTATTCCAGAGGTTTAACAGAGTGTTCTTGATATATTCTAAATGATTTACCACTCATACATTGAAATAAGAGAGGAAAAAAACAGAAACTGATAGGGATAAAATAGATAACACTTACCTAAATGAAATGACCAGGCATTAAGCGCGAACGTCGTGTTGCAAACAAACAAGGTTCAATATTAAATTATCACATACCAAAAATGATGGAATATACGAATGTGTTCCACGCCACGTATAAATCTTTGCAGTATCGTTCATAAACTATATTTTTTACAGCGAACAAATAGCTCAAAAACCTTCAATTGTGCTGCTTGAATCTAATTATTCTGCAACTAACAATACAGACTGGGGTATGAAAAATTGCATAACTTATTGGAACTAAATAATTAATTCATAAAGGCCATGGAATGCCCTGGATTAATTCTTTCAATTGTCACAAACAAATGAGTATTTTGAATTCAAATGAAGAAAGATTTTTTTTATATATTTAAGTGTTTGAACTGAATTCCCATTAGTGGTTTCAGGTTTCAGCCCAACTTCGCCTATAGTTCGTCACCTATAACTAGGCTTCTACTTTCGAATGATTGTGAGATGTTTCAGCTTTACGATATCCGGAACAGGGTGCCCGCCAACCTGGAAAACATAGAAATCCTGGAAAAGTTAGGGAATTGATTTATATGTCCTGGAAGTCAGGGAAATACGTTAGAAAATGCCCAAAGTCAGGAAAAGTCAGGGAATTCTATTTCCTGTCATCTAGAGAAATATAAATCTTGACATCAATGCCTCAAGATTTCATCATCAATAATTAAACTACCCTTCCTAAACATACCCATTGGGAAATTAAATTTCCTTTTTGGACAGTGAATTTTCAACATATCCGTTACTGGTCATGGAAAACTTGAAAGTAAGACCTGGAATACCTGGAAAAGTCAGAGAATTTAATTTTAAAAAATTGGTTGGTTCCCTGCGGAAAACCTATTGCACCACTCCGGGTGGTCGGTACGCGGTCCAAGCTAGCACCAGTCAAAGGTTAAACTTTTGTTACGAAATTGAAAACAATCTCCTAGCTACGCCGTTGTTGAGTGATGACCATAAAACGTTTCATAACAAATAAACCGACCGATCGCAGTAAAAATTTCCTCAATCTCAGAGCATATTTTTGATGTTTTTCCCAAAAAATCTACTCTGCTCGAATTGAGTATATAAGGCGACAAATTCCACTCGGGGGAAGGAAATTTTAAGTAGTTCTTGGAAGATTTAGCTAGTCGAAGTCAGTTGAGCAGTTTATAGAGATCCGAGTATTTTATTAGTCACTGTAGTAGTTGTATGTTTATAGCGAAGTTAATAAAAACAGTTCAGTGTGCTCGGAGTATTATTTAGAATAGAAATATCGTAACACTTTCAAAAAACATCCGAAAACTAGGTATTCATTGTCTCAGAAACTTCTACTTAAACAAATTCTTGAAATTTTAAATTCATGAACTAAGTATTTAACATCTGGAAAATCTGTAAAATCTGTAAAACATTTTTGGAATAGAACACTGTCAGCTGATCACAACATGGCGTCATCAGCTGATGGGGGGACAAACCAAGCATATTTGTGTGTGAGAAGAAAGTTGTTTTTTTGTGGTTGTTAGTGGATGATTGCAATTTTAAAAACTTTACAGACGTATAAGAAGAGTCGAATAATTTTACTGTAAACTTGGCTTTTATTTGTGCACGTTGGCGACAATTAATAATTTTTTCTTATTCCCTTGGAAGTTTTGTTATATTTGGCACTGAAATGGTGAATAATGAATAAAAACATGACTTCAAATGATTTTTATAATTCACAATTCCTGTGGTTTAAGATGAGCACCTGATTTTGAAACAGCGTTGGACTTAAAATTTCAAAAAATATTATTCTAGATTACTTTATCTTCAGTAGGTTTGCCATTCCCAAAGACATTTTAGTCAATGTATCTGGAAACGACAGTCCTTCCTGATCATCGTAATTGTGTATAGGAGTACGTACCCATGTTGTTCCAGTACTTTTTGCATTGAGGTTTTCTGATTCCAGAACTGATGAAAAAACAGAAGCAGTTTTGTTAAAAATGTGTTTTTTCCATTAAGCAGTTGCTACCTCAAGAGCAACCCTCAGAAGTGTTCGGATGACTTGTGTCAACCAGGAAAAATATCAGGGCCTTACTTTTTAATGTGATCTCACCCACAAATCCAAGCTCATAACACGACAACAGGCATGTGCACTTACTTTTCGCACTATACAGAATTAAACTACAATGCTGAAACTGTTCAGTAGGGAATCGCTTCTCGCAGAAAATTTACAAAAATAAACTCACGTATTCTTATGGAAGATAGCTTTTTTGTTCCCCAACATCTGTTTGACAACCGACAGATTACGTCACTGACAGTGCTGGTTTGAAAAATACAAAATATGTTGTTACCTAGCATAATTTTAAAATATTTTCAGAACTTACTGATGATTATACTAAATATTGAATCAACACTAATTTCATCGTTGCTCGTTAGCATCAGCTATAACTTTGTTTAGTGTTGAGCATATTTCTTTCTTCTTCTGCTGTGTCTAAGATTTCAATATCGATACTCGTGAATAACTTTTTTGCATTGATAAATCAACGGCAATCAACAGAATAATGGCTGTAGTAATGGGATTTTTACTGGGAATGCTTTACTGTTTCTCCGTTTCTCCAGGAAACATTTTTTTCCGAAGAGAATGAATTATTCATACCTACTTTGAGTTTGCTTCACATCACGCACTTTTCTTTTGCCGTACAAAGAAGTTCGGTGAATCAAAATTAATAATTTAGTACCTAGGTAGTTCAACATATCCTTGACTGATGTTGTAGGTTATTACGCAGTAAGCAAGTTCAATGTACCTGCTACTTTCACTACGCCGAATGAACCATAAAAATGTATTGTCAAAATAACTGCGAGTAACCTTGAACGAACTTGGCGAGGCTGAGCTTTGTTTTCCAAATACAAGTTACAAGAACAGTACAGTGGGCGCAAATGTTTTTCCTCAAAACATCGAGAGAAAACTGCTGAAAATGGTGTTTGGGGCAAAATTGTTATTTTTAAAAAAACATTACAAAATGTTTATGGTAAACTGTTTTTTATTCCTTTGTCCCCGCAAGCTTGAATGTGGTTGGTTTCTTGAAAAAAAATCTTGAATTCAAAAGCATAATAGAACATTTAAATTTGAAGTAACCTATAGATCTATTTTTGCGTATAAACTTGAATTTTTGAATTTTTCAGTGATTACACCATCTTCTTGCAATGCACTGTTTGGAACATTTGGTGTAGTAATGAATACACTGGACTATTATCCCAACACCAAAGCATTATTTTCCATAACTAAGAACATTTTCATTCACCATGTATGTCATGTAGACACTTTTTTGAATATCTTGGTATATACCTACCTATTCAATCGTTATTCTTCCCTCATAAAATCCACTTCGTTATACAGAAGTGATCCTTTGCTAACTGGTTGCCTAGATATATATCACTAACATATTATTTCAGTGAACTTATACAATTTTGACACATTTATCGATGAAGCGATTGGTCTTATGAAATGAGACAACCAATCGGTGTTCAATAAAATACATTTAGTTAATATTCTATATTTCGAAGTTATTGAAATTATCAGATTACTTTTATTATTCTGAACAGTCAAATTATTGAGCATCGTTTTTACTGAAATATCATAGTTTTTTTTTGTTACAGGAATTCTACAAAATGCAGTTACAGTGGATTCTTTTGCTGTTTCTGTATACATCTTCCGGACTAATAGCAAGCAAAGATAAATGCCTAAATATAACAGGTAAAACTTAAATACTTTCTTTACTTCGTTAACCCATATTCTTGAATATTTGAAAAGAACATCAAGAAGAAACAAAAGGAAATAAAGAAATATTGATTATCAAAATTTGCAACATCAACTGGAAATTGGAATAGCTTTTTAAATAATAGAAGACTAAATGATGCAACAGGCGAATTTCTCTTAATTTTGATGAAATACTTGAGAACAGGTTTGACTCTCCTGATTTAAATATTTCCCAATCAGTGGGAAATATATTGCACATCGTATCATAAGTATTATAGAGAAAGTGTAAAACTTTAAGAACAGTATAGAAAAGAAGGAAATACTCAGGAACTGAAATATTGACTGAAGAGATACAAAAACACATTGAATCCATTAGAAAAAAATAACTTTTATAAAACACCAATGAAAGTTTCAAAGATACAAAGGAGCTATGAAGTTACATATAAAAGAAATAAAGTACATCACTAAACAAAATAACTGACAAATCAATGGGTGAACATATACAATGTTTTACATTTCCAGTCGATCTGGCTACAACCAATGAAGTTGTGTGAAAATCTATAGTTTTATCTCATGTGACTGAAATAGAAATGATGCATATCAAAACACTAAATGAGAATGACCAATTTTTGAAATGGACTAAATATGTTAATCGTTTCAAAAAGTTGCTTCGCTATCACACTACCAAAATTCAAAATATCGCACCAAAAATCACAGTTTTTACAATCCAGTATGCTCTAGCATGGTCAGTTTTAGAATATGGTATATCGGTATAGAATACTCAAAAATTGTTCAAAGTTTTAGTCTCAAAATGATAATGAGACAAAATCGGTTATATAATAATAATACTTCCCGAAAACACGAAATTTACATTGACATACGTTTGTTATCTACCTGAAGCACAAAAGTAAATAAATAGTCACAAACAATTCAAAAGCAAAATTGAAAAATGCATCATAACCAAAAAATATCCAAATTGAAAACAATTCGTTATTGTCAAGGAATCGATGGTTTATTTATATCAATTATTATTATTATAGCCAAAACTCATCATCATGCAGAAACGATTGATTTTTCGAAGGTATTTACCATGTAGTTATCGAAGAAGATTCAAACATCGATAAAAAACAACATAAACCCATGCCACTACACCAACAACAAGAATAGGTTCGTCTTTATCAAAAGATATGAAAGTAGGGTTCTGAGAAGTGAGACAAATAAGTAAGTTTTATTGTAACTCATTGGATCAAACTTAAGTTATTTTGGCTATATAAATATGGTTGAGAGATGACAATACATGCTTTGATCACACGTTAAAAGGTATTCGTAGACTTCTGAGGGTTGTGCTCGAAAGTAGGCAGCCGGTTGACGGAAATAACATTTTATTTTTAACAATAAGACTTTTTCATACTCATCAGTGATCGGATTACCAATAACTTGGATAGCTAGGTTAGTTTAGGGGATAACTAGGTTAGTTTAGGGGATAACTAGGTGAGTTTGGGGGATAGCTAGGTTACTATAGGTTGTGTCCTCTTCTTTTACGTTGAGATAGGTCTATGACCGAAAACGTGGCAGCCAGAAGAAAGAGTAATTGGTAATTCAAAGAATGCGAGTGAAGCAAGCATCTGCTTTAATATCACTTTTTCATAATAATTATAGTGATTGGATTACCACAGCCACTTGGATAGTTAGGTTAGGTTATGACCCCTTCTTTCATAATTTTCATATTAATTACATCATGCCGCCACTAGAGAAGAAGCACGATCAGCACTTTCTGATAAGCTTGCAGAATTTATCTTAGCATTTAATTTATTTTCATTCAGGCAGTCAGTTGCTAGCTCTCATACTGTTAACATCGTTCCGTATATCAAATAATTGTACTTTTGACTGAAATAAATCTTTTTAAAAACGAACTTTGGGTAATCGATAATATTTCTGGCGCAGTCGGTAGGATTATCAGAATTGTATCGAATCGATCGTGCAGTTTTCGTGTTTACGATTGACTGATTTTTCGAACCAAATATCGAACTTTAGTGATTTGTTGTGGACTTTGTTGCGGAGTGGCTTCTCGAAACTCAGAACACCCAGTCTATCGCTGACCCGTACCCATCGTCAGCAACGAGATTTGGGACCAGTATTGCCCAATTCTGCAAGGAGCAACGACCTGGTGAAGACAGAATCGCCGATCCAGACGCAGCCCTTATAGTGGATAAGAAGAACATGCTCAAAGTCGTTTTCATATTACTGTAAGTGCAATTTTATGTCGCTCGAAGATATAACCAATTATTTGAAAAATTTGAATATAAGTACCCCTTCAACTGACTCACATACTCTTCCTATTCCAACAATTCGAAATTCACTTTCAAGACAACCTATTTTGGATAATCAAGCTAACAATCGTTCAAATATGGCTCAGTTTAAAGCTGAATACTTGAATTGTGTGCCGGAATTTGACGGTAATCCCAATGATTTAACTAGATTTTTATCAATAAGTGAATCGATCATTACAAATTTTTATAATGCAGCCAATGCAAATGACTTTCAAAATATTTATTTATTGAATTCAATCATTTCCAAATTAAAAGGTAATGCAAAAACATTAGTAAATATACAGGGTGCCAAAAATTGGCAAGAATTGAAAGACATTTTGACAAGAAATTTCTCAGATCAAAGAGATGAGGTCTGTTTGAATAGGGATCTTGTTATGTTAAGACAATCTCATAATGAAAGTGCTCAAGAATTCTATGACCGATGTTTAAATATTTTGAATTTGCTGTGCAGTTATGTAGGCATTCATGAAAACACAGAAGCTGCTAAAACACTCAAACGTGATCTTTATCAGAATTTAGCCCTCAAAACATTTTTATCAGGACTGAAAGAACCATTAAGTACCACTTTGAGATGCATGAAACCAAATACTCTCAGTGAAGCTCTACAATTTGTAAAACAAGACGTCCAATATTTTCAAAATTTTTCTCATAGAAATATTGTAAAACCTGCCCAAATCACACGACAAAATCAACCCCTAAGGCCCACAAACATTTCTCATCGCGCTATGCCAAATCAGAATAATTTTTTCAATTCCAACACCCCGAATAACTTTTTCCGTAGACAAAACAGTTTCCCTTCACAACCTATAAATGTACAACAGCGACCTAGACCCCAAGGTCAACAATTTTTAACGAATGCTCAAGTCTTTAAACAACCAAGTGGAAATATTTTCAAACCACAAAATAAACCTCAACCGAAACCTACCCCAATGAGTGTTTCAACAAGAAATACTCATTTTCAAACAACTCCAATGAGTGTTTCAACGAGAAACACAAACTTTGCTCAACCATCCCACTTTGCAAACAGAGGACAACAAAGAAACTTTATTAGTGAAGAACTTTTTAATACCGAAACCGATCAAATCAATCAATGTCATGAATATTATGATACTGACCAGAATATTGATGAAGAAAATGAATTTATTGATATGAATCAACCCGTCGAAAATCACTTCCCGAATGATACAGAACCAACAGAAAGTTCCGATGTAAATTTTCAGTAAGAGCCTCGGAACAATTTATTTCAAACCCTCAAGTTATTTCCTTCAACTCATCGAATACAAGTGAACTATCATACATTGTTTTTCCAGAATATAATCTGAAACTTTTGATTGACTCAGGCTCTACGAAGTCATTCATCGATCCCGATATTGCCCTCAAATATTTTCCAGATCTAATACGAAATGACCCATTTATTGTGTCTACAGTCTTTCAAAAATCTTCACATAAGTACAGTGCTGAGATTCCTTCATCAAACATTTTTAAATTACCACATCCAATCAATTTAAAATTCTTTCTTTTTAAATTTCATGTTTTCAAAGGCCTCATTGGATTAGACAATCTAAAAATACTGCAAGCCAGTATAAACTTTGATAAAGGTTACCTAGTAACACCTTTCACCAAAATTAAACTATTATTTCAAAAAACGAGTAACGAATTGAATTTAGTAACCGTCACACCCAGATCAGAACAGGTGATCAAAATTAAAACATCCATTCCTGAAGGAGAAGTTATAATACCTCATTGCAAAATTCATAACTGCGAAATACCCGAAAGTCTTACGATAGCAAAAGGCGGATACGCGTTAACAACAATTTTAAACAATACCGTTAGTCCAGTGACATTAGACCTTTCGACACCGTTCTCTGTTGACAAATTCGATAGAAACGAAATTCAAAAAATCGATCTGAATAATTTTCATGTCTCTCCAAATGAAAGTTTAGACCTGTCAAAAATCAGAACAGACCATATGAACGAGGAAGAAAGAACAAAAATTTTTGAAATATATAAAGAGTTTTCCGAAATATTTTATAATGACGACACTCCACTGACATTTACGAGTAAAATTAAACAAAATACGAACAACAGACGATATACCAATATATACCAAATCTTATCGATATCCGTTTGTCCACAAAGAAGAAGTTGAAAATCAAATAAGTAAAATGTTAGATTCAAAAATTATAAGACCTAGTAATTCACCGTGGACGTCACCTATATGGGTTGTACCCAAAAAGGTCGACGCATCTGGTAAGCAAAAATGGAGGGTTGTTATTGATTATAGGAAGCTTAATGAGAAGACAATCGACGATAAGTACCCTCTACCTAACATACATGACTTACTCGACAAATTAGGGAAATGTCAATATTTCACTACTTTAGACCTAGCTAGTGGCTTCCATCAAATCGAAATGGAAGAAAATGACATTGAAAAAACAGCATTCAGCACAGAACATGGCCACTACGAATTTTTGCGTATGCCATTCGGTTTGAAGAATGCTCCAGCTACGTTTGAAAGAGCAATAGATAATATTCTTAGAGGTATACAAAATGAAAAATGCCTTGCATACCTTGACGACATTATTGTATTTTCGACTTCACTCCAGGAACACCTAGAACGTCTTAGGTGTGTATTTCAAAGACTCAAAGACTCGAATTTCAAAATTCAGCTCGACAAGTCTGAATTCCTAAGGAAGGAGGTTGCTTATTTAGGCCATGTGGTAACCCCTGACGGTGTTAAACCTAACCCCGACAAAATTAGAGCCATTAAAAACTTTCCTGTGCCCAAAACGACAAAACAAATCAAAGGCTTTCTTGGTCTATTGGGCTACTATCGACGGTTCATCCCAAATTTTGCGAAGATCACAAAACCTTTCACCAAATGCCTCAAAAAGGGCGCAAAAATCGAACTGAATGACGAATTCCTCACCTGTTTCGAAACATGTAAAAACCTTTTGATGAATGAACCTATCCTACAATATCCTGACTTTTCTAGACCCTTTAACTTGACTACAGATGCTTCCAATTTTGCGTTAGGTGCAATTTTATCCCAAGGGCCGATAGGTAAAGATTTGCCTATAGCCTACGCCTCTAGAACACTAAATGATTCCGAACAAAATTACTCTGCCATCGAAAAGGAATTATTGGCTATCGTATGGGCTACAAAATATTTCAGGCCGTATCTATACGGACGAAATTTCAACATCATAACGGATCATAAACCATTGCAGTGGTTATTCTCGTTGAAAGATCCTAACTCAAAATTAATGAGATGGAGAATCAAATTAGACGAGTATCAATTTAACATTATTTATAAAAAGGGAAAATTAAATACCAATGCGGATGCCTTGTCACGAATAGAAACACATACGAAAGAAACCAGAACTTTCTGGGAAGAATTAGACGACATACTAGGCGAGTCAGAACGTCTAGCTGGCCCATATACCACTTTTGGCTGTCAACAAAATAATATAGACCCGCGCCTTGATACACCTGACTATCAACCTTCCGCTGACATTCTGACAATAGGAGAACTTCCACAAGACCTTGACGATTTTTCAATGATAGTTAATCTTGATCAAACCGAAACAAATACACAAAACAACAACGAAACCAATCATCCAAATAATGCTGACAATACTATCGAAACAAACACACGAAACAACGTCGAACCGAATTATTCGAATGACATCGATGAAAACCAGCAAAATAATGCTGACGAAACAACCGAAACTAACAACGAAAATAATCACGAAACTGAACAGACTGACGATCACACTATTCACTCATGTGCCGATGAAAACCCGATTATAGATATTCCAATTGTGAATTACTCTGTCAACTATGGTCAGAACCAAATTATCATTTCTTCTGTCCTTCATTCTCCTGCAAAGCCAAAAATAATAATTCTATTTGAGAAAAAGAAGCGAATTACAATTCAGTTCTCACAAAATAACTTTGAGAAAGATGTAATGAAATTCATTAAAGAATATGTTGTACCAGATCTACAATACCATCTTTTTTTCGAAGATCCCAATTTGTACGAACCATTTTCACTGATTTTACAAAAGTATTTCAAAAATTCTTCAGTAAAAATCAAAAAATGTAATAAAAAACTCTCTAACGTCACAAACAAACATGATATTAAAAACATCATAACAAATTATCACGAAGGTAAATCAAACCACAGAGGAATAGATAAACCCTCCAAAGAATAAAAGAAAAATATTATTGGCCTTACATGAAGAATTCTATCCAAACCTTCATCAACGATTGTGAACTATGCCAAAGATGCAAATATGACAGAAACCCAGTTAAAATGCAAATGAACATCACGCCTACAGCAGTTGGTCCTTTCGAAATTATTCATATGGACGTTTTCACATTTGAAAAATCCAAATTTCTCACGATTATCGACAGCTTCTCAAAATATGCTCAAGCATACTATCTCGAAGCCGTAGCAGGCACCGAAGTAGCCAATAACCTAATAAACTTCTTTTCACACCACGGTGTTCCCAAACAAATAATTTTGGACAATGGAAGCGAATTCAAAAATGCAGTAATTACTGAATTACTCAGTTTACATAAAATTAAAATTCATTTCTGTTCTCCGAACCATCCACAATCGAACGGAGCAATTGAACGATTCCATTCAACCATTACTGAGCACCTTCGTTTACTAAATACAAAAGGATTCATGAAAACACCAGCGAAAATGAAAATGATTTACGCTATACTAGCTTATAATCATTCCATACATTCAGCAACTAAATTGAAACCCATAGACGTGATAAACGGGCATACCACAAGTAACGAACCTTTCGACATGAAACTAGATCAAATTCTATTGAATGACTACGTTGCTCAACACAGAGAACGTTCAAAACTACTTTATTCATAATTAAATTCAGAACTTGTTTCAAAGAAACAAAAGAAAATTACAAGAATCAACGAAAACAGAGACTCTCCCAACATCTTCAAACGCAAACAAAAAATATTTGTTAAAACTCACGTACGACGAAAGAACGCTAACAAATTCGCAAAACCTAGCAAAATAAAAAGTGTGAATAAAGATAAGAAAGTTTTATCAACCGTAAACCAACCCAAGATTCACATGGACAATGTTAAACGCCCACTTAGGAGACTCTACTCGTTCGACAACTAAAACATATGTTTCTTTATCATTTCAGATTACCCGGAATTGTGACTATGCAGGAAGCAATAGCACTAAGAAACCTTGAAAACAATCCCGGTTTGATGCCCGTAAATCTCGGTTCAGCAAAAATACGAGAATATTACCACTCTATTATTCATTTTTATGATTTGAACCCCATTATAACCGAAATAAATAAATTGAAAATAAAATCATACAATATCGAACGTTTGATTGCCAAAAACGTAGATTATTCTAAAGACACTTCTAACTACATGAAAATTTTAAAATTCTCAGAAAAAAATGTTGAAAGTAAGCTAATCGAAATAATTCCATATCCAAATAGAAACAAAAGAGGCTTAATAAATGGCTTAGGATCAATATTCAAATCTATAAGTGGAAATCTAGACTCTGATGATGGTGAACGTTACGAGAAATTAATTCAAAACTTACAGCAAAATCAGAAAGAAATAACATCGACAATGCACACACAGAGTTCTTTAGCAATATCTATGATTGATCAGTTCAATAAAACCGTTCAACACATAAGTCACAATGAGAAACTATTAGAAAGCAAAATCAACCAAATTGCGGCTATCGTAGAAAATCATGCTTATAGAGAAAATTCCAACTTCATCAAAGACATCATGAACCAGATAATTAATACATTCGAAATGATCAATTCACTTCTTCAAGATATTCAAAATTCGATCACTTTTACAAAAATTGGAGTCATGCATCCAAGTATTATAAAATCCAAAGAACTTCTAGATGAATTAAAATACATTCAATCAAAACTCAAAGAAAGTCAATTACCACTGGAAATCAACTTAGAAAATATCCCATTAATCGAAAATCTGATCAAAATTGATTGTTTTATTATCAACAATAAAATAACTTACATTTTGAAAGTTCCAATAACTTACCCTTTTGAAATGAACCTCTATCACCTTTATTCAATTCCCATAATATCCAAGGGTCAGTTCAAGGCAATAATACCAGAAAACAAATATCTATTGAAAAATAAATTGTACTACACGTTTATGAGCGACTCTTGCATGAAAATCCGCCAACAACACTATATTTGTGACAATGGTGAACCACAAGAAATAAAAAACGTCGACCTTTGTGAGATCCAGCTCCTGGATCTGAAAGATCCCTCCAACTGTCAGCAAATGAACATTGAAATCACCCAGCCAATGTTCAAACGATTAGAAGAATCCAATCAGTGGGTTGGGCTCCTCCCTACTGAAGAAACAATAAGACTAAAATGCCACCAACATGAAGAAATCACCAAAATAATGGGCTCATACCTGATAGAAATTCCGAATGACTGTCAATTGATAACTCATCGAGAAATCATCTCTAACGAAGTTCGTACATCTGTGCCAAGCCAGCCCATCTTATTTCCTGAGTTAGACATACAGAACATCAAAGAAACACAAGTGAACCTCAGCCTCCATCTGGAACAAATAGAACTCGACGAGCTACACAACATTAAGACGAGAATAATTGAAAATCAACCCCAACTCCAAGCGTACCCAATATCATACACCCCAAGTGCCTGGACACTACTCATTTACGGAGTTTTGGTAGTATCCATGGTATACATAATATACAGGAGAACACAACAAATCCGGAAGAAGTCCAGAGAAACCCCTCAACAGCCTATGGAACTCCAAACTGTTCAACTTCCTCAGTAACCCCCCGAAGTTGAATCTGCGAAGGGAGGAATTACATCATGCCGCCACTAGAGAAGAAGCACGATCAGCACTTTCTGATAAGCTTGCAGAATTTATCTTAGCATTTAATTTATTTTCATTCAGGCAGTCAGTTGCTAGCTCTCATACTGTTAACATCGTTCCGTATATCAAATAATTGTACTTTTGACTGAAATAAATCTTTTTAAAAACGAACTTTGGGTAATCGATAATATTTCTCATTCTAAATTCAGTATTTCTCAAAACTACACAAACTTTCTAGTTATTCGTTTTGAAACATAGACAGCAAGCTGTGCCTTACTATTTTGTTGACAATGCAACAGCTAATTTTTTTTTCACTGCCAAACACACACTGCTGTCAACTGGATTTATGGTGAAATCTTTGAAAATGATGATTTTGATAATTGTTTACCTTCCTATTTGGAGGGTGATGTTTTATATTTTGAATAAAATTTTAAGTGCTTGTTCGGTACCTTTACTCTTCGAGACCTAGGCGGGAACAATTCTTTAGAGGCTGATGACTAATCTAACAAAGCTTTTTCAGTTTCCCTAGTGAATCTTCAGCTTCATTCTTTTCTTTGTCAAAGCTGACAGTTCCACTGCAAACTATTTCTGTGATTTTTTTTCATGTACTATGTACTTTATTGTCAAATGGATCATATAATCGACATCCTTTGACAAAAGCTCAAAGCTCGTTTTATAATTCAAGCCTATTAATCTATCTCTTAGGTGAATGATGACAGATTTATTCATATGCTCACTCATGCCATTTTGCCATATTTTCCCGATCATTTCACTCGCTGTATAAAACTCGCATCTCCTGCGATATGAGAACCAATAAAAACGGTGCTTCACTGATAGTACACAGTTCTTTCATTTTGAGCCAGTAATACCACGTCGTCATGGGCAACCACGCATGCAAACAACAATGAAGGATATATCTTGCTAGCAAGGATGGCATTATAAGGTAAAGGGGCCAGTAATTGGCACTTTAAGGAACGTAAATACATTTATTTATTGAAAGTGGTCACTAATTTAAAATGCTGATTTTTTTTTATTATATATTATAAACAAACCTTTTAGAACAAAATGAAGTATTTGAAATACATTTTGTGTTTATTTATCTATAAAATAAAATTGAAAATGAAACCAAATTTTTTGCTCCTGTAGTTGGCAGCGTGAAAGTTCAGTTTTTCCAGTAGTTGGCATGTAAATGATTCAGTAGATGACATCCATCAACATCTAAGGTATAAGGAAAGTCCAACATTCGAGCAATCTGATCATTTGTTACGACACTGACATCCTTTTCATTTAATTTGAACATTGAAACAAATAAGTGCTACAACTTCTAGTTCACTCCCTGGTAACAAATCTTGTATGACGGCTACAGATTGCAATACCCGCTTCTTACCTGGAAACTGAACCAACACGAAGTCATTTTCTTTGCATTCTGTATTACCATTTTCTCTTCGTTTTTTCAGTGAAGTTCTCCGGTGAATTTTGCTGCTGTAGCGGTGGTGGGCCCTTCAAAACTGGTTCCAAAGCAGCCACCTTTTGCTATCCTGAGTAGCTCAGCATGTGTTCCTTTATTGGTGGTATATTCAGTCCTGAAACACCAGTAGTTGTCACACTTATGTTCCAGTATATGGCAGGGTGCCATCTACTGGTTAATGTGTATTGAACGACTCAAAAATTCGTTTGAGATATCTGCAGCCAAATACTTAATTTCTATTCTTCAATTAGAAACAGGCATATCTTCTCCACTAGATGGCACCCATGCCAACTACTGAAGCTTGGAATAAATTTTGTTCCAGTAGATAGCACTAAGGTTTTTTTTGTTAATTATACCTAGGTTGTGGAACAAAATAGATTAAAATTGGTGATAAAATTTTAGACCATAACGTCAACTTCAGCATATTATTATAAAAACATTCGGTAAAGAAATAAAATTCCAGCATAACCACTCACCTTCTTAAGAAATTCCACAGAAAAACTGCACTAAAAACATTTACACAGCAGAGCCGACAAAATATAAATCCACCATCTTAAAAAGAATAACTGGATAGTTTCATCATTCAACCATGAAAAACTAAAGGGTGTGGAGAACGCTTAGTGCGTATTTTATTTTACAGAAACAAACATATAAGCTTATAATTTGACTTTGAAAGTTTAAGTGCCATACACTGGTACAGTGCCAATTACTGGTGCCATTACCTTAAATGTCAGTCTGACAGCATTTATTCATTGAACTAAAATGAACAAGAATATATGTTTTCCTTACTTCCTCTGCTCTTGAAATTATCTCAACAAATACAACTCGTGTTCACAATACTATCGGTAATTCTGTTAGAAATCTTAAACTCGATCAAATTCTTTGATCCTAGCGGACTCGTGGTGTTACCAAGCAATTTGATCTTGTTGATTTCCGACAGAATTACTATAGATAGTGCGAGCATTCGTGGTATTACTCCCGATTATTTTTTGACAATTCATGCAACCGATCGAAACCATCAATTCAAAGCATTCATGTACGTTCAGGTCAATCACAGCATTATTATAGTGGGAATTTTCTACCTTAAAAATTGCCGCGGGAATTTTTTGGGGTATTTTGATACTTTTGCATGAAAAGTGAAAAATGATTCGAAAACGGTTTAGTACATCATCATTCGATGAAATTTTAAGAAAATCAACGAAAATGCATGTAAGAATACTATTTTGAGTAACGTGTTAATTTGGAAACAGTTTCAATTGATAACCTAGAGACAGAGAGAAAGCAATAGCTTTCAATCGAGGGGGAAACATCTAGCTAAAATGTGTACAAGACTCAAAATATTGAAAAGACTCAAGACTCAAGACTCAAGATTGGGACTGAAAGGACTGAAAATCAAATCCAAGTGACAATTGCGACATATTCGTAGAAAATAGACGAGAGACGAACTTCACTTTAGTTAGCAAATTGAAAATTAAAAATACTCAAAGGAATATTGAGACATTGTACACATTTTATATCTGTCTACATGAGTATCGCAAAGATTAAATATTGAAAAACTGCAATTGTACAGATTAGAATAACTGTGATTTATCAATTTCAAAGAGTTCAAATCATAAGCCTCACACTCACCGAGGTAGTGTGAGTTAACAGCCATAATTATGCATGCTCGTTATGTGTTATTTTATGCCTTTTGAAAATATTAAAAAAAAATAAACGAGAGATGAACACCTTCAATAATAAAATTGAAAATTAAAAGTACTCAAATGAGTATAAGACAAGGTACACATTTGAAATCTCTTTGCTAATTGAAGATATTTCAAATATCAAATATTGAAATAACTGAAATTATACCTAATAAAATAATTGTGGGCAGAGGCCAGATTTTGATATCAGCTGTTGGATTTGCAATATACCGGGTGACCACGAGGTGAGGTACGCCCCCCAATTTTTCTATAGTTTTGAAGATACAGGTTTCAAATTTGGCACGTCGATATATTACTCAAATACGCATATTTTGACTCCATAACCGAAAATTCACCACTTCCGGTTTAACCGGAAGTGACCCCAAACTTTTTTTTTCAAATGACACCCTGTACAATTTTTTTCATTATCAGGAAGAACACGCAATTTGTGATAACACTGTTCTCCAAAATTGAAAATCGGTTGAAAAATGGCGGAGATACAGTTGATTGTTCAATCGAACAAAGTTGGCCGTGAACATCAAACTCAAATCATCACAACTGACGAACGGCGTCAGCATTTACGAGAGGAAGGTTCGAGGTAAGATACAGCTGAAAATCGAGCTTCCCATGTAATTGCAGCAACCATATTTCCCATCAATTATCAAACATTTCCTCAAAACGGATTAGTACCCATAAAGAAAGGCTCACAACTGCCATTTCTCAAATAGCAACATACTCTTTTCACATTGTAATGTTGAAAGATGATGAATTATCAGATTACTCGAATGAAAAGATTTGAAGAATTCCGAAAGGAACCAGAAATACAATATAAGTGTTCCCAAAATTGAATGTTCTTCAACGAAGGCGGCTTTGAACATAAGAAAGCTAAACAAAAAAGCATATTTTGTCGACAAAGTGACAATTTGTTCTACTCATTCAATACAAGAGAATTGTAACTTGTTGAAAAACATTCCGATGGAGCGAAAATTTACTAGAAATGAAAAAGTAGATTTACTGCTAATTTATGGCGAGTGTAGAAAAAATGCAACTGCGGCTTGCATTCTTTACAGTGAACGATTCCCTCTCAGACAACGCCAACCAAGTAGAAACTATTTCGCACGTTTGGAAAGGCAATTCAGGATAGAACCAGATGACAATGTACATGATCAGGATAGTTTTATTATTGATGAAGAGACGGAAACTAATGTTTTGGCTGTTGTTTATGTAGATCCCACCATATCACTTCGACAAATCGAACATGAATTACCAGTTGGACGAGAATCAGCTCGAAAAATTCTAAACAAACATGGGTTTAAGCCGTATAAATATCAGATACATCAGCGCCTTTACGAAAATGATCATTAAAGAAGGGTCCAATATTGCAATTGGCTACTTGAGAACCACATAAGGAACCCGAATATGACGAGACACATTATATTTTCCGACGAATCAAGATTTACGAATCTTGGTATGTTCAATAGAAACAACACCAGATACTGGGCAACTGAAAACCCCAGGCTCATAAGACAAGGGAATTTTCAGGAACGCTTTGGATTCAACGTGTGGATAGGTCTGATAGGAACTCGAATCATTGGGCCCATAATATTTGATGGTATGTTGAATGGGCAACGCTATTTGGGATTTCTACGAAACGAAATAGAAGGATTCATGGAGAATTTACCTCTCGACGTCTACCAAAATATGTATTTCCAGCAGGATGGTGCACCTCCCCATAATTCCCGAATAGTAACCAGTTACCTAGATGAAACATTCCCAAATCGATGGATTGGCACGAATGGTCCTACAAAATGGCCTCCGAGGTCACCGGACCTCACGCCACTGGATTTTTTCATATGGGGTTACCTGAAGAACAAGGTTTACTCTTCTAGTCCTACATCAAGGGAGGATTTGGAACATCGCCTTAGAGAAGCAATTGCAAGTATTACTCAAGCTCAGTTAAATGGAGTTATGGAAGCAATAGTGAGACGTGCAATTTTGTGCAGAGAACATAATGGAGAACATTTTGAACAGTACTTGTAAATCATTTTTTCATTACTTTGATTTCTGTTAGTGTAGTAAGTGACCAGAACCAATAAACAATTTACTTCATACCTTTTTTTTCGTTCAGAAATTAGTTGTATCAAATGTTAGAAATTGGAATAAATATCTAATACATTTTTTTTACTCTGCAGGTATATTCTTATGGTGGATTTATACAGCAGTTCCAATTCATGAGTTTTTAGTCACTAGTAAGAAGTCATAAGAATGTTCGTTAATGGAATATTTATTCCAACAACGATCTTAAAACTGCTGTATGAATCCACCATCAATTACGATTAGCATACGAGTAATGAGAAAAAAGTTCGCTCCATCGCCGTAGAATGTTTTTCGACAACTCACAATGTTCCATTATTCAGAATGATGTTCACGGCCAACTTTGTTCGATTGAACAATCAACTGTATCTCCGCCATTTTTCAACCGATTTTCAATTTTGGAGAACAGTGTTATCACAAATTGCGTGTTCTTCCTGATAATAAAAAAAATTGTACAGGGTGTCATTTCAAAAAAAAAGTTTGGGGTCACTTCCGGTTAAACCGGAAGTGGTGAATTTTCGGTTATGGAGTCAAAATATGCGTATTTGAGTAATATATCGACGTGCCAAATTTGAAACCTGTATCTTCAAAACTATAGAAAAATTGGGGGGCGTACCTCACCTCGTGGTCACCCGGTATGTAAGTATATAAATCAAATTTCGAAAAAAAATTCGATTTATTCAAAACAATCAACAAAATAAATAAAATGTATTCTGTGAAAATATAACAAAAATAAATAAACAATATATTTTTTAATATTTAACTGGAAATTAAATTAGTTACTTCTGTAAAAATCAGTCTTTGTCGAGGACAACTTTTCTATCACAAAAAGGGTTAAACAAAATAATGAAATATCCGAGGTTAAAAAATGTATTTTCAGAGTAACTTATATTTTTTATTTATGGTTTGAATACTTGTTGCTTCAATTTGAAAAGGATGGGCACCTCTCAAAGGTATAGGGCCATGAAAAATGAATTCTGGTGATAAAAATCTGAATATCCTCAACAGCTGGCCACTAAAATTGGTTCAAATAAAGTTTTAGGAATTTGACTTGTATGCTCTTATCTGTTATATTGGAAGTCTCCCAATATACCAATTTTCCTCATATGCTACTGCATAATACTTTTCTAATATCAAATCCAAATTGAGTCGCTCAGATGAACAAGACGTTTCCGAAGAATCTGTACATGTTGGATTTGTTTTGGGAGTATTCTTTTTTTGTTTGATTTCTCTAGTCGTTCCTTTTACTAGCTGTGGTCCTCTTACGCGCTCTTGACGGTCTGCACTGAGTTTTTGGACCTTCTCTTCCAGTAACCAACACAACGTTGTCTTTTTCACTATCATCGAGCCCGTTTTCGTTTTTATTTTCACTAAATATTTCGGTAATTCCTCCGATCAAATAACATAACCTAAATGAGTAACTCGCCGCACACGCATTAAGATGTGTGTGTAAGAGACATCGTCCCCCAACGTCAGTGTCGTGTTAACAGAAATATTGAGGTTCAATAAAATAGAAATAATGGAAACCCAATATGGAATGGAAACCTGAAATTATGATGAAATAATCTCCACAGGATTTTGAGAACAGCCGATGCTCTAGTTGACATATTTTTTTCATAATTCATTCATTTTTCTCTTTTCCAATTTGGTTTCCCTTTCTCGATAGTTACAACACTGGTAGCTTCAAATGATTGTTCTGTCAAATATCAAATGCAGCGTTGTCGCACTGACAAGACTATATCGACAACGAAGAATCTCCGTTCGGCGATGGAAATACTATCGTTTTTACATGCTCCCAACAAGCTGCAATGAACGTTTCAATTGCCTTCTTATTGTCATATATTTCATCCAAGACAGTATTTTTGGGTTTTCGTTGCCTTGAATATACCTGACAAATATCAAAATCTAGCTGACGTGCTTATTGTATTCTTAAAAAATTGCGACATGGCAATAATGTCATGTTTTGAGGGATATCATTATGAAAAGAGATTACCTTCAGTTCTATTTGAGTATTACTCATCTAGGTTGTGTTACTTGATCGGGGGGGTAATTTCTGGTTGGATCCTGAGGAAAATGTTTTAAATGAATATCCTCATTTTCTAACTGTTTGATCTTGCATAACTCCTCAGGATGTATACAACCTACAAATTAAATGAACTAAGTAAATTCATGATTATCAGTAGTGTTGAAATTACCTACTCACTTTGATTTGACGTATGGAATTCTGAGCCATTTTCCAACAAACTTTCGTCTTCCGTCTCACTCTCGGAATTTTCCTCTTCTTCTGAAATCATACAAAGTTGAGCCGAACTGTAGTTAATTATATCCTTTCTTCCAAATGGAATAGTAATCAGTTATTTGAAAAAAATATTTACCATACACAGTAGGAATCGTAACTTCAACCCACTCTTGAGCTTCAAAACATATACCCAGTTCACAGCAACAATTCATGGCGTCTTTTTGAGATATTTTGATTATTTCTTCAATTTCTTGGTAACTAATTGAACTGTCTTTAATTTTCGCTGCTTCACTTGTTCCCAATTTCTTCCTTTTATGAGTTTCATAAAATGTGATTTAAAAAATGGGTTCTAGAGTTGAAGTGGTTGTGTGTTAACTAACTATTGAGGTAGGTAAGTTAAACTTGAGATGAAAGTTCAGATTTACCTGTATATACCATCGCAATAACTATGATACATCAAAACTTGGATTTAAGCATAAAGAAAACATTGAATATCGTTACAAGGCAGCACGAGAAGCCATAATGAAATAACAAGTGTACATTTAATTTCCCCTTGTTGAAAAACTCTTTATAGTAATTCGGAGTATTTATGAAAACTCACCTAAATCATTCATTATGTCTTTCATCGACTGAAGTTTATGAATACGGTGTAAAATATCCAACATGCTGAAATTGACAATAGTAAAAAATGTTGCCGTCATCGACCGAAGAGCTCGAAACGTTTTCTCAAATGGCTGGGAACTCATTCTGATTTCACTCTAGCTCTTGCAGAATTGTTTATCTAAGAATGCCTGAACTCCTAATCGCTCGATCAGATTTTTTGGAGGGGCTGGATATGCAAGACGAACCAAGCGTACGTCAGCTTCGAATTCCTGTAGAGGTTTGTTTATTTTCTGGCAGCGGTTTTTCAGCTACGAATGGTATACGTGTCTATACCTTAGTTCTGGATTTTTTATCAGTTTTTCATTGTCCTTCTGTTCTTGGTTGGTGAGGGATTTTAATAGTTGTTGCTTCACCGCGTCATGCCAGTGTCAGTGCTATAGCTTTTTTCTCTGCATTCCATCCGTTTGCTTTAACAGCAGCTCCAAATTATCGGCGAGTTTTTTCATCGAACTGTTGCGGTTTCAATGAAAGCTCCCTGATTCAGCACTGTCCTTGAAATCATTTAATATGTCCTTCCGAATATCATCCAAATTCAAACTTGGTCCGGCACTGAATTTCTGTTAACAGTTTTTGTAGTGTGGGCAGTATCAATTTGGTGTTCCATCTCACTGATCCTTTCCATGTGTTGGAGTTTATTATAATTTTTGATATTTTGTTCATACTGTATTTGTTTGTACCATATTTTACATTGCTGATAAGTATACTGTGTAATGTTACTGTTGTTGTTGAAAAAAAATATAATATATTGACAATCTTCTGACAAGAAAGAACTTTTACTAAAATTCATTCTTGGAGACCGGATATTTCCATAAAATAACAATTCTTGCAGGTAAAGCAATATCATATGGGTACTTCATCGCCTTTAAAGATCACGTATTCAAAATGCAGTTTCTTCTAAGAGATCGACGGTAGCCAATAACTTTGACGAAAAAATATCTACCAGAGAATCTCTGAATGCCGACAGCAAGAAGAATACGTCTGAACATGGTCAATCTAGACATGGAAACACGAAGGTAGGATCGAAAAGGAGTAATTTGTCATCAAGAAAACGAAAAGAAATCGAGATAGACGTAGAATTACAGAAGAAAGAACTGCAATAAGAAGTTCTGATGAAAAAACAAGAAATTTTAGATCTACAACCAGCCATGAGAATAGCACAACTAGAAACGGGATCATCAGGCACGGATCATGATGAAACTGGATCAAATCGGTACAAAGAGTCAGTGGTAAGTGAGGGTCCAGATGTACAAAAATGGATGACAGGAGAAGTCCCATGGGAAAGGTGTTGGGAATACGTAATTATTATATCATGTTGTATATTATAATTTGATGTCTGTGTCATATTGAAGTATTTTGCAATCAAAAGAAACTCAAAAGTATATTGATGTGAGAGATTATTATAGCAGATTTCATCAGGTTATGGGCCCAGAACTGGTTTAGTTCGTCCACTTTCATTTAGTTCCTCAGGCGTCACTGAGAAAGATCATAACTGGCTTCAACATATTTCTGAGTATGACTGAAGAGGATAAGCAATACAAGATCCCACTATTTGATGGATCAAATTTTAATAATTGGAAGTTTCGCATGGAAACCCTTCTAGAAGAATTGGATTTCTTTTCTTAGTGAATGAACCGTATACTAGTAGAATCACTATCCTTCCTGGTGAAGATGAAGAAACGAAAGCTAGAAAAGAAAATGATCTGAAGAATCTACAGAAGCTTGATAGAAAATGTAAACCTCAAATAATCCAGCGAATTGCAGATAGCCATTTGGAATATGTTAAAGACAAAGAAACTTCTTACGATATTTGGCATAGTTTGAGTAACACGTTTGAAAGAAAAGGAATGGCAAGTCTGTTGTTGAGAAAATCGTTATTGACTATGAAATACAACTCATCTAGTGAAAGACTCAATGATCATTTTTTATCATTCGATAAACTCATTCGAGATCTGCGATCGAGTGGTGCAACCTTGGAAGAATCAGATATCGTATGCCATTTGCTCCTAACCATGCCTTCTGAATATGAAGTGGTAGTGACTGCTCTTGAAACCCTATCAACTGAAAAACTCACTCTTGAATTCGTCAAAAATAGACTTCTAGACGAGGAACGTAAATGAACAAGTACCAAATATACGAGATTCGACCCTTCAACGTCTGTCGCATTTTCGGCACCGGTGAATAGGTACAATAAATTTCATAAAGAAAATGAGAGAAGTAGTGATTCCAGAAGACATTCTTTCGCATTCAGATGCCATCGATGTGGTTCTATTGGACACAAACAGAGCGAGTGCAGAAAAAATAAAAATTCATATTTAAGAGATTTCAGAAAATCAGCAAATTTGGCAGTTGAAAACTCCAGCGGAACAGAAGATGATGAATTTTGTTTTCCGGTGTTTACTGACGATCAGTATATGATAAGTTGGTATCTAGACTCTGGTGCTTCAGAGCATATGGTAAATGAGGATATTTTTCTGACCGATATTCAAATACCAAAGGAATCAATCAAGATTCGAAGTGCAAAAAATGGACGGAACATGACAGCTGAGAAAAGGTGAGATATGACGGTGAAAACAACTGTTGATGGAAAAAGTAAATCTATTAAGATTCGAGGAGTTCTCTATGTACCAGGACTCGAATTCAATTTACTGTCAGTAAGAAAGTTGGAAATGAATGGTTTCAAAGTGACGTTTTTTAATGAAAAAGGAATTATTTCTAAAGATGATACTATTGTCGCTGTGGTATACAGAAAACACAAGCTATATAAACTGGACTTAGTAATAAATTTTGAAATTGCCAATTTATGCTCTACAGACCAAAGTATGGAATTGTGGCACAAGCGGATGGGTCACGTCAACTACGACAGTTTGAAAAAGTTGAAAAATATTGTTACGAATCCACTCGCACGCGTATCGTCGATATGGTTTCCTAGAAAAAGGCAGATGATATTGATATTGATAATGAATATTTGGGATAACCGAACCGTCGCATCGCGAAGATTCTGGTTATACTTGAGTACCTATATAAACGCGAGATTTCACTGAGAAGAGGATTGAGAAGATTATGAAGCAGATAAGCAGTTTTTTTGAAGTGTAGAAGTGTTTTGGAATATTTAGTTAGTTGTATTGTTGTATAGATCTAAGTGTTTAATTAGTCAGTGAAGTAGTTGTATGTTTTTAGTGAAGTTAGAAAATAAACAGTTTAGTAGTGTGCTCGGCATTATTATTTAGCAAAAACGTAACAGTGATGTCCGAAGCGGGATATTAGTGAAAAACAGAAACCATTTATGGTGAATACGAGAAGTACATCGTACGATACGATGGAGGGCATTGTGAAATTTATCCAATATCAATTTGCGGATCTGGAAAGAAGGCGCCAGGAGGAAAAACAAGAAGAGGAAAAGCGGCGCCAGGAGGAGAAACAAGAACAAGAAAATATAAAACGAAAAGAAGAAACACGTCGGTTGGAGGAAAAGAAAGATCAAGAAGAGGCACTCCAGAAAATTCTCGAGGAACAGAAAAAAGAGCGAGAAAAAGAAAAACAAGAACGAGAAGAAGCACTCCAGAAAATTCTCGAAAAACAGAGAAAAGAGCGAGAAGATAAAAAACAAGAACGAGAAAAAGAAAAACAAGAACGAGAAGAAGCACTCCAGAAAATTCTCGAACAACAAAAGAATGAATTGGAACGAATAGAAAAACAACGGAAAACAGACTTCCAGAAGGTTCTAGAACATCAAGACAAGTTATTTTAACACGTTCTACAGAAAACCGAAGTACGAATGGAGGAACTGAAAGGAAATATAGAGGAAGACGTCAAGAAAATCGACGATGAGCTTAATTAATAAGTGAATACAGTGCGAGAAGAGGTGAAGCGACTCATCGAAAACCAGATAGCTCTCCTCAAGAACCAAGATCGTCGAGACAGGGTTGCCGCATCAGGAATTTCCGTAAAACCACCGACTTTCGATGGAACGTCCTCTTGGTCCATGTATCGCCGACAATTTGAAGCTGCGGCAATGGCAAATGGATGGGGCGAAGAAGAAAAAGCTACGGTCCTTATAGTAGCTTTGAGAGGGCCAGCTTTGGGTATATTACAGACGATACCTATCGAACAGCAAAATAAATATAAAGACCTGATTACTGCATTAGAGTTACGGTGTTATAAAGCGGCGTATCGGCACCGTCTCTACACCGATTTGAATATCCTAGAGTTTCCAACGCAAGGTCTCATTCTCCATCAGCGCTTGGTCTGATGATGGACGAGGCGTATCGAAACGTCGGGATACCCAACAACAATAAGGAATATAACGTGAGCGGCTACGTTATACCCCTGATGGTCCTAGAAAGTACGTGACGTCCTGTTATAGTGAAATTCGAATACAGAAAGAAAACAAGACAGATTAATTTGATGAGTATATTAAATAAACATAGATTAGTTCCGAATTGAATACAAGTATTTTCATTTTAGATCTACTTGATATCCCGCATGTCAGACCTCTTTAACATGTAGCAAACACACAAACACACAATTTAATAATATAATGCAGAGTAAACAACACCCTAAATACTTGAATTACTTTTGAAAACAGGTAAGCTTACGAAAAGGCATATTCAACGAGACATTTCTTACACAACTAGCCGTTATTGCTACTGACGGAGGTATATTAAATACTCTTAAATACATAATGGTAGTAAGCGCATAAATGTTTCTGGATAATAGTTCACATACATAAAAACATACTATCAAAGATAGCAACCTCATAGTCATTACTAAATACCTTTGTTTGCGCAATGAAGCAATAACACTCCTAGTAATCAAATATCGGAATATACGAAATATATCAAGCAAAACGTGTACTAACAGTACATATTGAACTACATTATACAGGTAGCATGCGATAAAATCATGCAAATAAATCATTATAACATTACTCAGACATGTAAGACATAAAAATGGGTAATCAGTTCAAACAGTAATAAACACAAATCAAGCAAATACACAAAACACTATTACGTGACACCTATAATAATACACCAAAATCCGAAGTAACATTAATTACTTTCACTGTACTAGACATAAACCTTTAGTACAATAAATGATAGCTGTACCCATTCATGGTTCCCGATATAAACATTTACCTGAATAAAGGACAGCTCTTACAACAACCAAATATATTACACACCCGACAGGTGAAAATAAAACAATAATTTCACTTTTAGTAACCAGTATATGAGCCATAGCTTTTGTATCAGGGTTAAAATATTAGGTTCCGTTCCGATGTATTTTAAGGCGGCTCATTTCCACGAGAAGGCACATAATTCTCCGCACTCAGTATATTTGTTCAGACACTATATTCATGATAGTTTCTGGATATCCTTTAATAGTACGATAGTTTCATCTTACGGTTTTTACTGACGAAGTGATTTCAAACTCCCTTGACTATACTCCGAGGCACTCCGGTGTTCGCGATAGATTAGACTACATACTGCATTATTCCAAACGCACTTGTAACTAGAAGATATTCGCGGCAGTGAATAAACTATACTCCGAGGCATACATTTTCGCGAACAGTTGCACTATTACATGACGACGAAATTGGTAACACACTTGTATAGCTTATACTTGGAAGACAATCGTCACTGGTCAAGATGAACTGATCTGAACTGGTAAATTCGCGGTGTTTTATACTAATATTCGTTCGGACACGTGTCGCCGTTGTTCTTCCCTACGCAATAAAATACGACATTTGCATAGATTAATCATGTTTTAATAGCGTCCAGTGACAGCTTTATTGCTATAACCTACTTAGCGAGACTTGTTGATGACCATAATTTATTGATATTATCTTATGCGGTGGGCGGAAGAAAGACGCCCTATTGAAAAGTAGGATGAAACATATCGAGTTATTCACTATCTACGAATTCTTTAAATATGTTGGTCGTGGGGGAAAGATAGCAGTGAACTTGATATTCGCGCAGTTCTCAAACAGAAGAAACGTGCATTCATCATTCTTTATTATTTTGATGTCTTTGACCGATATTCGAGAATAATGAATTGCATGACGTCGTTTGATGACGGATCATTTCTAAAAATCAGAATGGGACAGGGTGGATCATGACAACGGTATGGCGAACAATATCGAAAACAGCTGTATAGGGCTCAAATGAAAACGCGCACTCACAAATCAGGTGAGAGTTTGCAAGAATTTTAAGCGGATGTGAGACGCCTAATTCAGCTGGCTCACCCAGAAGCACCAGGAGAATTCAAGGAACAGCTAGCGGTGCAGTTATTTATAGATTGACTGAGAGACAGCGAAATCCAGAGGACTCTGCAATTGACACACTTTAAGAGGAGTAGCGATCGATGCCTTGGTACGTTCTTTAGAAGTGGAGGCGGACCTCAACTCCTTGAGTCCGAAAGTACAAGCGGTTTCAATAGAAGAGCCCGAACAACGATCAAGCGCAGTAACTCTTTTATTGGAGAAGGTTCTGGATGCGATTAAATCTTTGAAAAGCGGAATGAGCACTCAGGAGAACAGGGCTTGCTATCGATGTGGAAAATTGGGACATTTTATTAGAGACTGCATGGTAAGAATGCCAACACGTTCGCTATCACCTGTGTGGACAAAGTCTTCCAGCGAGTCCTCAAATTGGCGGCAGGAAAAATTAGAATCAGCCAACATATCGGGGAGCATGCCTGTTAGCAATGATGGAGCCGCTAGGATCATCCCTGTTAATAGGCTACGTACAACCAAATTGATATCGGGGCGCATGTCGGCTAGGGAAGATATGACTCCCACGGCCATACTTGTGAAGAGGGTAGGAATAACCGAATTGATACCAGGGCGCATGCCGACTAGCAATGAGGAAGCACCCGAGGCTATCCCAATTAAGAGGCTAAGAACAACTGAATTGTCCAACATCGCAGATGCCATGTCCAGAAAATCTGGTTCGGATACTTGTGAGCGAACTGAACGTCGCAAAAGAATCAACCAAGTGAGATCAATGGTTGACGACAATTGGACCACAGCGAAAATGAGGAAGGACCAAGAAAGTGATACAAACGTTGCAGATTTACTACGATGGAAGGAAAGCGGAGCGGAAAGACCCATCTGGAAGGAAATCTCCTTTCGATCACCAGGTTTCAAGGCATTGTGGGCACAATGGGATTCCCTGATTGTTGAGAATGGTCTATTGAAGAAAGCTTGGGAATCGGCCGACGGCAGAAAAGTGATTTCTCAATTGGTTGTGCCTAGGTCGAGAATAAGTGATGTCTTGTAGGAGATTCATGGCAGCAAATCAGGTGGACATTTTGGAGTGAATAAGACCTTGGATAAAATACGGCAGAGATTTTACTGGGTCCAATGTCGTGAAGATGTAGAGAGATGGTGCCGAAGATGTCCGAAGTGTGAAGCAAGCAAAGGTCTCAAGACAAGATCGAGAGGAGAGATGAAACAATGCAATGTAGGCGCTCCCTTCGAAGGAATCGCCATCGATGTAGCAGGGTTGTTACCGATGATGGCAACAAATACATCCTCGTTGCCATGGATTTTAGCAAATGGGTTGAAGCTTATGTCTTGCCTAATCAAGAAGCATCCACAGTTACAAGAGCTGTGGTGGATAACATGTTTTCAAGGTTTGGAGTCCCAATGGAGCTACATTCCGATCGAGGAAGAAATTTTGAATCAAATTTATTCAAGGAAGTTTGTGAATTGATGGGAATTAGCAAGACCAGAACAACGGCCCTCCACCCACAGTCTGATTGCATGGTTGAAAGGTTCAACAGGACTATGGAAAAACATCTTTCCGAAGTAGTAGAGAAGCACCAAAAGACCTGGGATCGACATCTTCCACTATTCTTGATGGTTTACAGGGCCTCTGTGCACGATTCCACAAAGCTCACTCCAGCCAGCATCATCTTCGGGAGAGAACTTCGGTTGCCCTGTAACTTGGTGTTCGGATCACCAAGTTCTGAAGAAAAAGAAGTACAGGATTATGCAGACGAACTGCGAGATCTTAAGGTCTATACTGGTGGATTTAAAGAAGGAGATCGAGTATGGCTGTACAACCCTCGTCGTAAGAAAGGAGTGTCTCCAAAATTAACTCCATCTTGGGAAGGACCCTATACGATAGTAAAGAGAATAAACGACGTGGTCTATAGGATTCAACGCAGCCCGAGAGCGAAAATGAAGGTCGTTCACCTAGAGAGACCCAAATATTATAATGGAGACAACGACACATTGTTTAATCGGGACGATCAAAATTGAGAGGGGGATAAAGTTACGAGATTGATAAAAATCCCCTAGCTACGCCGCTGAATCCACTCGCACGCGTATCGTCGATATGGTTTCCTAGAAAAAGGAAGATAATTGCCGCTAATGAATATTCCGGATATCCAAACCGTCGCATCGCGAAGATTCTGGTTACACTTGAGTACCTAAATAAACTCGAGATTTCACTGGGAAGAGGATTAAGAAGATTATGAAGAAGTGATGAGCAGTTTTTTTAAGAAGTATAGAAGTGTTTGGGAATAATTAGTTAGTTGTATTGTTGTATAGATCTAAGTGTTTAATTAGTCAGTTGTATGTTTTTAGTGAAGTTAGATAATAAACAGTTTAGTAGTGTGCTCGGCATTATTATTTAGCAAAAACGTAACAATATGGTAGATGGAATGAGTTTCTCAGATGATATAAGTAAACCAATTTGTTCATGTTGTATAGAGGGAAAACAAACTAAACAGCCTCATAATGAGCAAAGGATTAGAGCAAAATGCCCTCTAGAATTGATACACAGTGATCTGTTTGGTCCTATCAATCCAGTTTTATATGATCAGAAGAAGTATGTTTTGACTTTTATTGATGACTTTACCCATTTCACAGTAGCCTATCCAATCGAATCAAAATCTGAGGTATTTCATCAATTTCGACTCTTTGAGTCCATGGCTGCAGCACACTTCAATTCAAAAATAGGCCGATTTCATTGTGATAATGGGGGGAATATATTTCGAATGAAATGAAACAATTTTTTGAAGAAAGGGGAATTCAGTTCGAATTTACCATCAGATACACACCTGAACAAAATGGAGTAGCAGAGAGAATGAACAGGACCGTCATTTAGAGAGCAAGGTGTTTATTATTGAATTCAAAACTGAAAAAATATTTTTGAAACGAAGCAATGTTGTCAGCCGTTTATCTTATAAACCGAAGTCCTACGACTGCTCTGAAAGATAAAGTTCCAGCCGACCTGTCGTTCGGATGGAGACCAAATGTTCAGAAGTTGAAAGTTTTTGAGTGTGTAGCTTATTTACATATTCCAAAAGAAACTCTAAAAAGTAAACTCGATTCCAAGTCAAAAATATGTTATATGATGTTATTGCCCCAATGGTTACCGGTTGTTGAGTCTAAAACAAAAGATATTGAAAAAAAAATTCCACAACGAAGATAATTTTTACGGAATGAAGACTGAAAACATCAATAACTCCCATGAAAAATGTTCAATAGATCTAGACAAGGAAAATGTAGAAGAATCAGAACCGGTTGAGAAAAATTGATCGTACACCTGGGGGAATGTTTCTTAGTCAGCCAGTCTATGTTCGAGATTTACTGAAACATTTTCACATGGAAGATTGTTAACCAACTAAAACACCGATGGCAGACAAGTCAAATGAGCATGATGTTGTTCCCAAAGAAAATTGCATTAATGATGAAAAACCCCATCGACAACTTGTTGGATGTCTTATGTATCTGACGTTAAATACTCGACCAGACCTGAGATCTGAAAATGAAAAAGGTGAAATATCTGAAGAAAATGCATCGAATAATAAAGAAAATTTACGAAGGAGTACTAGAATAATAAATAAGCCTAAGTACTTGGATGAATATACCGTGTTGGCTCTGAACGCAGAGTCATTCCTTGATGATATTCCAGGATCATATGAAGACATCGCTGGACGGGATGATAAGAAGAAATGAATCCTCTATTGAAGAATAAAACATGAGATTTAGTTGAACTACCACCTGGTCGAAAAGCTATCAAAAATAAATGGGTTTTTAAGAAAAAAAGGGATGAATATGGTGATGTGGAGAGTTACAAGGCAAGACTTGTAATTAAAGGATATTCCCAGCAGAAGGTGTTCGATTATGAGGAAACCTATTCATCTATAGCTAGACTTGCAACACTGAGGATTTTACTGGCAGCAATTAATGAATTCAACTTATTTACTTACCAGATGGATGTGAAAAACGCCTTTTTACATGGTAACTTGAAGGAAGAGAACTACATGTTCCAGCCTGAAGGTTCCACGGGAAATGATCCAAATTTAGTTTGCAAGTTGAAAACATCTCTTTATGGTTTAAAGCAAGCTCACAGAGCTTGGAATTTCAGATTCGACCAATTTGTCATGAGGAACATCGGTTTGAGAAGATCAGAAGTTGATAAATGTCTGTATATACATTCGAGTGGAACTATTTTCATGCTATTATATGTCGATGACATAATACTGACGGGCAATAATCAAAATCAGATGAACGTAATCAAAATGAAGTTAATGGAAAAATTCGAGATGAAGGATATGGGAGAACTGAAATATTTTTTAGGGATAAAAATTGATCATACACCTGGGGGAATGTTTCTTAGTCAGCCAGTCTATGTTCGAGATTTACTGAAACATTTTCACTTGGAAGATTGTAAACCAACTAAAACACCGATGGCAGACAAGTCAAATGAGCATGATGTTGTTCCCAAAGAAAATTGCATAATTGATGAAAAACCCCATCGACAACTTGTTGGATGTCTTATGTATCTGACGTTAAATACTCGACCAGACCTGAGATCTGCAGTTAATTTTTATAGTAGATTTCAAAGCAATGCCACAGAAATCCACTGAGTAGGACTCAAAAGAATCCTAAGATATCTAAAAGGAACTTCAAATTATGTCTTATTCTATCCCAAGAATGAAGAGGCTCCTTTGATTGGATTCGCAGATTCCGACTGGGCGGAGACGCCGATAGAAAATCTATCTCTGGTTTTCTATTCGAATGCTTCGGTTCAAATGTTGTGTGGGCTAGCAAAAAACAAAATAAAGTCGCCTTGTCGTCAACTGAGGCGGAGTATGTTGCCCTGGCATCAGCTGCTGCTGAGTCATTGTGGATTAGAAGTATTCTACTGGACCTGAACATCGACTGTAAGAGTATAATCATATACGAAGATAACCAGTCTTGCATCCATTTGCTCAAAAAATGGGAACACCGCCGATTAAAGCATGTGGATGTGAAATATAATTTCTTACGACATCTTTATAATGATCAAGTGATTGATGTTATATATATTGAATCCAAATCTCAAAAGGCAGATATTCTCACAAAATCTCTGACTATAAACAAATTTATAGAATTGAGAAGAAGTCTAGGAGTTACTAATTCTGAAGATATAATAAATTAAGGCGGAGTGTTGGAAATACGTAATTATTATATCATGTTGTATATTACAATTTGTTGTCAGTGTCATATTGAAGTATTTTGCAATTAAAAGAAACTCAAAGTATATTGGTGGGAGAGAATATTATAGCTGATTTCATCAAAAGGCACACCGAAGTTGAAGGTATAAACCAATCTACAATTATCTAAGGTATCTGATCATAAATTAAGTAGAGTTAATAATTTTCATTCAAACGGATCCGAATTTCATTCTAAAAAAAATAGAAACGTTCATTCTCGCCAATGTCAAATAACAGAGCACGTCATAAGAAAAATGTTCACTAGGCAGAGTGTTCCAAAAGATTTGCCCATTTTCAGTGGAGATTCCACAGAATGGCCAAATTTTATACATCAGTATAAAAATTCAACAGCCATGTGCGGTTACACAAACGAGGAGAATCAATGTCAACTTCAATAATGCCTCAAAGGTTACGCAAGAAAGGTAACAATGCTTATTGATATTGCCACAGAACGTTGACAAAGTTATCCGTCTTTTAGAAAGTCGTTTTGGTCGTCCGGAATATATAATATCGCTTTTATTAGACAGGGTGAGAAAATTTCCTATTGTCAAAGAAGACAAGTTGGAAATTGGTTGAGTTCTCTACATGGCCAGATTCAAAAGCAAATGCTGCCAGTCAGCTACTGGTTCCTCGAATTTCTGATGAAAATTTTTCGAAAAATAGATCAAAACATAAAGATATTACTCTTGCGACTAAAAGTTTCAATAAAACTTGCATGTGTTGTGAAAATGAAATTCACCACTTGAGTATTTGTTCCAAATTCAAGTCTCTCTCAATAGATGATAGATGGAAATTTGTGACATCGAACAAGATATGTTATTCTTGTCTTTTTCCATTCCACGCTATTAAGGAATGTAGAAAGAGGAAAGCATGTTCAATTGACGATTGTCGAAAATCTCATAATACAATGTTACATCATGTCATTCTAAAAGAAATGGCAACTCCAAAGGAGGAAGATGTTGAATCAGCGGTGATACGGCGCATACTCAACCGCCAGTGGTCTCGAAAATACGATATAATTTCATGGCCAGCCATGAATTTACTACACGATCGGAAGGTTCGCACAAATGAGTTAACATATAGTTATGTAGGATATATTATATAAAAATATTACTTTACTCATTTTAAAATTCGTTGAATGGAATATGAGAAGAAATTCATTAAGATGTGTTAATGAAAGTTATAAATGAAAACTATTCTATGTGCCTTGCTTTCCTCAGGCAAGAAATTAACCCACACAGCAATGAACATAATGAAAAAAAAATAGATAACTATTTCACAGTTTTCGTGAATGGAATTTTTTTGGTACAACTCTATTCTTCCGAAGATTCTCCGCAAAACCTATTTGCCAAAATACCACCAATATTAATAATTTTTTAAATAAATTCATAAGTCCATCAAATTTTTCGTAGATGGGGACTTTTTGCAAAAATGTATACTACTGAAGATGCTTTGGAAGATTTATTCCTCAAAATATTTTGTCGGGCAGAACTTTTACCCCCACAACCAAAAATAAAAAATTTCTTAATAAATTCATAAGTCCATCAATTTATTCGTGGATGGGGATTTTTCTGTAAAAATATGGGGATTTTTTTGCATAAATCTATGCTACCAAAGGTACTCTAGATGATCTATTACTCAAAATATTTTGTCGGGCAAGATTTTTACTCCCTCCACCAAAAATAATAATTTTCAAAATAAATTTATAAGTCCATCAAATTTTTCGTAGATAGGGATTTTTTTGAAAAAATGTATACTACCGAAAATGCTCTAAAAGACCTAATTGTCAAAATATTTTTTCGGGCAAGATACTCACCCCCACCACCAAAATTAATAATTTTCAAGAAGACCGCACAACTTCGTCAAATTATTCGTGGATAGGGATTTTTCTTTACAAATTTGGGTATTTTTTGCATAGATCTATGCTACCAAACGTTCTTTAGATGATTCATTTCTCAAAATATTTTGAAGAGCAGGACTTTACCCCCACCACCAAAAATAATAATTTTCAAAATAAATTCCTAAGTCCATCAAAAAGTTCGTGGATGGGGATTTTTTTGCATAAATGTATACAACTGTAGATGCTCTAGAAAATATATTCCTCAGAATATTTTGTCGGGCAGAACTTTTACCCCTACCACCAAAAATAATAATTTTCAAAATAAATTCATAATTCTATCAAATTCATCGTGGATGGGGAGTTTTTTGGAAAAATGTATACTACTGAATATAATCTAAAAGAACTATTTGTCAAAATATTTTGTCGGGCAAGACTTTTACACCCACCACCAAAAATAGTATACATTTTTGCAAAAAATCTCCATCCACGAAAAATTTGATGGACTTATGAATTTATTTTGAAAATTATTATTTTTGGTGGTGGGAGTAAAAATGTTGCCCGACAAAATATTTTGAGTAATAGATCATCTAGAGTACCTTTGGTAGCATGGATTTATGCAAAAAAATCTCAATACTTTTACAGAAAAATCCCCATCCACGAATAAATTGACGAAGTTGTGCGGTTTTCGATAATTATTAATTTTGGTGGTGGGGGTGAGTATCTTACCCGACAAAATATTTTGACAAATAGGTCTTTCAGAGCATCTTCAGTAGTATAAATTTTTGCAAAAAAATCCCCATCCACGATAAATTTGATGGAATTATGAATTTATTTTGAAAATAATTATTTTTGGTGGTGGGAGTTATAATCCTGCCCGAAAAAATATTTTCAGTAATAGATCATCTAGAGTACCTTTGCTGGCATGGATTCATCCAAAAAAATTCCCATATTTATAAAGAAAAATCCCCATCTACGAATAATTTGACGAAGTTGTGCGGTCTTCTTGAAAATTATTTATTTTGGTGATGGGGTGAGTATCTTGCCCGACAAAATATTTTGACAAATAGGTCATCTAGAGCATCTTCAGTAGTATACATTTATGCAAAAAAATCCTCATCCACGAACACTTTGATGGACTTATGAATTTATTTTAAAAATTATTAATATTGGTGGTATTTTGGCAAATAGGTTTTGCGGAGAACCTTCGGAAGAATAGAGTTGTACCAAAAAAATTCCATTCACGAAAACTGGGAAATAGTTATCTATTTTTTTTTTTTTCATTATGTTCATTGCTGTGTGGGTTAATTTCTTGCCTGAGGAAAGCAAGACACATACAATAGATTTCATTTATAACTTTCATTAACACATCTTAATGAATCTCTTCTCATATACCATTCAACGAATTTTAAAATTAGTAAAGTAATATTTTTATATAATATATCCTACATAACTATATGTTAACTCATTTGTGCGAACCTTCCGATCGTGTAGTAAATTCATGGCTGGCCATGAAATTATATCGTATTTTCGAGACCACTGGCGGTCGAGTACGCGCCGTATCACCGCGAGAAATTCGTGGCTGGAACTCGTGGCTGCTTTCACACTGATAGATGTTGAGACTAATTGCCACATATTAACAGATAGTTCTTCTTCTTCTTCTTAAAATTCTGCCTGTAGTGATTTCGAAAGGTAAACAATTTATTGAAACATTTGCCCTTCTTGACGATGCCTCTACCGTTACTCTGATTGACGAAGACTTAGCAAATGACTTAGAATTGACAGGACCTAAACAACCTCTTCATCTATAATAGACAAATAATAATCAATTGGTAGAACAAAATGATTCTAGAGTTGTAAATTTGGAAATTTCATCAAAATCATCTCAAAATTCGAACTTTATTTTGCGTCATGTCAGAACTATCAAAGGTTTATCTGTTCCAAGCCAAACCATCAATATTCACGAAATTAATGAATATAACCCATATATAGACAGTCGCTTTGCATCTTTGGTTGACGCACAACCAAAAATACTAATTGGACAGGATAACTGGCCACTACTCGTTTGTAGAAAAATTATTTCTGGTCCCTGGCATAGCCCTGCTGCCAGCAAAATAGCTCTTGGTTGGGTGGGTCATCCATGGAAATTATAAAGTGTTGGGATACAAATTGAACTAAGAAAATAAATCGACTTCTATTTATTTTGTTCAAAATTAGATAACATCAATATTTTATTTATAGCAACAATAAACAAATTTAACACTCATTCTAGATATTATTCAACTAATATACAATTTGATACATTTCATTTTGATTTGTATTACAACATCGAAATCAAAGAAAAATAAATACAGTAAAATATATCAATAATGTGTGGTCGGTGGATCAGCGGTCTAAGGCACAGGCCGTTCGAAACTCCAGCATAGCGATAGTCGTTTCGAGTGCGATGTAGGCACGAGACTTTTTCTCTTTATAACTACTTTATATCGGATCGATAGGCGACCGCATGCCTTGTTGAAAAGCAAGTGTATGGTGAGTTGTCTAGATGCCACTCTCGTCTAGTGCTAGCTTGGAGTGCACACCGACCACCCGAGGTGGTGCTGTAGGTTTTCCGGGTTTTCCTACAGCTGAAAAGTGAATACATCACCTGAAACATCAGTAAGTCGCCCGGAGCGACACGGCAAATAATAATAATAGCCGTCTTCTACCCGCACAGGCTATGCCTTTGGGTACACTCAACGAGTGTTTATGAGGGAGTATTATTATTATTATTATATTATTAATGTACAGCACTGAACATTCATAGCATTTCTAGTCCTACACCTTTAACACATCTAAAATGAGCTATGCGTTGTAGCGGTTTAGTAAGAAAATCTGCTAACATTCTGTTAGATGGAATATATTCAACGTTTATAAAATTTTCTGCAATTTTATCTCTGACAAAATGATACCTAACATCAATATGTTTGGTTCGGTTATGGTGGATTGAGTTCAGTGCTAATTTTCGCGCATTTTGCTTATCATTAAAAATAACAACTTTATCGGAGTGCCCTGTAATTTTGGAAATGAATCGTCTCAAAAAAATTGCATATTTGGTCGAGTATTTACTGCTAGAAACATAAGACTACCTATTAGATTTTGATAAGGGTACAGATTATCACAACCATTTTCACTGGGTTTCAATTTATCATTCGCAAGAGGTGTTGCCGAAATCTTACAATCTTCCATATTAAATCGCCTCAAAATATTCCTAATATAATTATGCTGACTCAACTTGATTGTACTGTGTTCATGCTTGATGTTTAAACCTAAACAATATTCAAGTTGTCCGAGATCTTTCATAGAAAAATATTTTTGTAAATCTTGTTTTAGAGCTTGAAACACACCAAAATTATTATGAAAAACTATTAAATCATCTACTTACATAAACAGTTAAAATAATCAAATTATTGTTATCATCATTTTTAGTATAAACACACGCTTCTGAAGGAGTTTTGATAAAATCTAATAAAGATAATTTCTTATCCAATTTGATATTCCATGATCTAGCTGCTTGTTTGAGGCCATAGATAGATTTTTTCAAAAGACATGCTTTATTTTCTTGACTTTTCACTACGAAACCGTCAGGTTGTGACATATAAACTTCCTCGTCTAAGTCCCCATTCAAAAATGCTGTATCTATGTCTATGTTGCATTTTGAGATCTGCTTCAGCAGCTAAAGCAAAAACAGTTTTTAAAAAAGAAGTTCTAACAACTGGAGAAAAAGTTTCGTAATAGTCAATACCTGCAATCTGATTGAAACCTTTAGCAACTAATCTTATACAACCGTGGGAACCTTTTTTCAGTTTATAAAACCATTTACAAGGTATAACCTTCTTATCAGGTTTATCAACTAATACCCAGGTGTTTTTATTCATCAGAGATTGAAGTTCATCTTCCAGTGCTAGGGATCGCGCGTTAAAAGGTAAGACCTCATTAATCCTTAGCTCGCACAAGTTTCGACTTCTGAGGGCTGTCGTTCGTAGGGGGGTGGCAGCTGGTTAACGGAAAAAACAATTTTAAAACAACACAATTTTAAAACAAGTGCTGTACACCAGTTGTCCCTTAAGTTCGATGTTATAGCTTCACGATAAGTAAGTGGTTCCTCGTTAACTTCATTCAACATAGTCATGTACATTTCCAATAATGTCCTCATCTAGTTTCGGACGTAAAATCTCCTGCTCGATCTGGTTTACTGAAATAGGTGCATCATCACCATCACCGTCCTGAAGTACTTCATTTACATTTGTAACGTAACCGGGGTTACTTTGATTACCTGACTGCTCAGCAGAGAACTGTGTAGGTTCTTTGGACTATATTGCCAGTTTCAGATTTTTTATGTGGCAGGAAGTGTTTTAAATTTTGAACTTCAAGAATTTGACTGGCTGGACACCAGCAATTTTTAATTTAACAGGAATAAAAAGTACAAAATACCTAATGATAGAAAATTGAAATAAGATAAATTGACTTCCTTCTGTAACCAGACCAACAATAAAACAATATCTCAAAACAAATATATTTCAATAAATTTAACAAAATATAGCATCAAAGTAATACGTTGATATTCAGACAATATTATTACTGAATTTGCTTCAGCGACACAGGTTACCTTAGTTCATTCAGTGGGTGGATTCACAGGCTAGTGATAACTTCAACGATGTAATTGTTCTTCTGCTAACAGAATACGAACTAGATGACACTTCAAGCAACAATTTCATGCAATCCTCTGGTATGGATTACCCCTCCAGGTTGTACTGATTTCCTTGTGTTCCCTCGTAGATAGGGGTCGAATTAATGAAAAGGATTGATAGATGTTAGTTTATCACAGAGTTGAAAGTCAACAGTATACGATACCCTCCTCACTGAATATGTGATATAATATTGCACTTTAATGAAATGATATACTCCTCAACACAGGAGTTGAGATGTATAAGTACTTAGATCTAGAATAATCTTAACAGCAGAATATTAATGGTGCACCATGAAAAACTTTACTTGAAATCATTACTGAAATTGATAAATATATACATAAAATCCTATAGAGATCAATAAATGTCAATGATTTTAAATTCCACAAATTCGTAGGTTAGTTAGCCGAAATGTAAACTTGGTAAAATGTTCTTGACGGCAAACGAAAAGATACAATTGTCAGCTTGACAAAATGGTGTCGCTTTCTGGTATGCAACATGCACAAATAACTATTATATTTGAGACTCACAGCTTTCAAGGTAAATTCTCTTCCACTTGATCAGACCTCGAATTTCCCCTAGGTGATTGAACTCCTTTGCTTATCGTCGCACCACTTCATTCCAATTAACCAAAACGGCCATAATTGATGGTTGATCAACAGGTTATAAGATCATAATTTCCGTTTCAATTGGCACTGTATTCTGGATTGTAGCTGATTGACAATCTAATTTCGAGTACTATTCACCTGAGCTTAATTCAGAAATACTTATGATGGCTTCAATTCATATGGATTTAGATTTATTCTATCACCTGATTCACACCTTCAAAATACTTGTTAACACCTTGACCGCCAAACTAAGAAGAGAGAGCTCATCCCACTTCTCCAATTCTTGAACTGGATTTCCGACATCATGTCAGTGACATCTATACGAACCCAACGCCATCAACCCAGACGGGTCCGTCAACAAACGAAATCCACCCTTAGACAAACAAGTTCAGCTATTTGCCATCAGCGACGTCCCAGCTAATGAGAGAATTATGTTGTCTACTTTTTAGACAAGTTTACATGTTCGTTATTAGATGTCGCTAGATGTAACAATATTTTCGTTACACATTTTCAACTTGGAAACTTGAAGAAGAAGTGAGAGGCAAAAAAGTTGGTAAATTCGAATAATTTTTCGAAATGTTGGATTCCTGCTTCAAACCCAAGAAATTATTTTCAAAGAAAACAACATCTCTAGCTTTAATTGATTTTCTTGGATATTCAACTTCACGAAAAAGATACGATTTTGGATCATTACCATATCCAACGAATATACACTCTAGCTTTCACATCCAACTTCTTTCTTTGACATGAAGGTACCTGAACTGAAGATCTACAACCAAAGACACGCAAATTAGATAAATCTGGCTTTCGTGATTGTTTACCTTCGATACATGCTATACACGGTTCCTTATCTACTTTGCCGAAATCTACGCCAATTGCATGCTCCTTTTTGAGCCGATCCATTCCAATACGATAAAGATGCCCTAGACGTTTATGCCAAAGTTTATAATTAGATATATCTGATGATGCATTGAAAGCTGTTATAGTTTTTTGTGATTGAACTGTACAATCTAAAACATACAATCCACCATATAAAGAACCATGTAAAACCATATCACCCGAATAGGAAAGGTTATCATATTTATAAAAAGAACAACCCGTCTTGTCAAAAATTTCAGGGAAATCTTTGTCAACCGCTTTCTTGACCGAAATGAGATTGGAATTCAAATTTGGTACATAAATAACATCAGTAATTTTATTTAAAGTATCAGAAGAATTTGAGATTGAAATATCACCTATGACTTCACTACTTAATTCATTACCATTTGCAATTGTTACTTTGCCACTGGTCGATATACCATTTATCGCATTTGGGAACATTGCTAACGTTCAGGGCACACAGCAAATTCGATTCACTCGAAGGCTTTTTCATGTTTCTCTCCTTTTTATGTGGACAATCTGGTCGCTTGTGGCCAGGCTGCTTACACCCATAACAAACAATGGGTTTGCTTCTACCTCTGGACAACGATTTTTGGGATGACATGTTCTTATGATTAAAATGAGTCCGTAGAGCTGCTTCTTCTTCGGAACCCGATTTTGCAAGTTCATTAAGCAATTTACTCTTCACCAAATCGCTTGTAATATTCACATTTGAATTCTCTTGTGCCATAACCAAGGGATCATAACGTGAGTTCAAACCTCCTAATAATATAGCTGCAATTGAAGCATCTTCAATAACTTTGCCAATATCTGCTAAATCTTGGGCAGTAGACAAAACTGCGTTAATGTAAACTTCAATATTGTTGAAATCACTCAAGGATAAACGATACAGCTTGCGTTCTAGAGCCAAACGACGACCCATTCCCTTATCTTCATAGGCATTAGTAAGTGCATCCCAAGATTCTTTGGCAGTATTAGACCTTCTGACATGTGTAATCTCAGCACCGTCCAGCGTTAAACATATTTTTGAAAGAGCTTTCTGGTCATTTCTGGTTTTCACAGCAGCAAGGATAGAGTCACCTTCTTGATAACCAGCAATTGTACACCAGAGATCTTTGTGCATGAGATACATTCTCATTTTGAATTTCCTCACACTATTATCTTCACTGCTTGAAAGTGACATTATTGACGAAAGTGAATTTGAAGTATTCCGTTGACTTCCGCTGGCATAAACTTCAGTCATTTTAGAAAATATTCGTTTCAGAAATCTTCAAAAAATGTATGCTAGAAAATATTCGTTTCAGAAATCTTCAAAAAATATATGCTTCTGTGCCCGTAACCTTTTGTTGGGATACAAATTGAACTAAGAAAATAAATCGACTTCTATTTATTTTGTTCAAAATTACATAACATATCAATATTTTATTTATAGCTACAATAAACAAATTTCACACTCAATCTAGATATTATTCAACTAATATACAATGTTATACATTTCATAAGGATTTTGATTAGTATTACAACATAAAGTGAATGATAAAAGTGTACAAGAACAGTTAGATAAGTCTATGTCTAAAGAAGATCGACGTGCTGAACAAATTATGGAGGCTACAATGAAGAGGGTGAGAGATAGATATGAAACAGGGCTCCTTTGGAAAAATTATGATATGATTCTTCCCGAAAGTAAGAAAAATGCCACGAAGAGACTACTAGCAACCGAAAGAAGAATGGATAGAGACAAATCGTTTGCTGAAAATTACATTAGGAAAATGAAAGACATGGAAGAAAAAGGTTATAGTTCTAAACTTTCATCCAAAGATATCGATTATCTTCTACATAAATTTGGTATCTTCCTCATTTTGGAGTGACCAACCCAAACAAACCCACAAAATTGAGGATAGTTTTCGATGCATCAGCAAAATCTAACCCGGTAAGCCTGAATGATTGTTTATTGACAGGACCTGATCTATATAACTCATTGCATACAATTCTCCTCAATTTTCGGACGAAAAAATTTGCAGATGCTGCAAAAGCTATAATCGATTCTCATTACATTGTTGGAGCAGATACTAAAGAAGAAGCAATTAAATTGATACATGATGTATGTTTTGTGCATAATAAAGGAGGTTTTACGATTTGTAATTGGATGGCTAATGATTCAAGTTTACTCAGATATTTGGATGAAAATCTTTTGGCAGATTGTCAAAAGAAGATAAAACATTTCTCAGAATTATCAACTGAGAGAATACTGGATGTATGGTGGGATCCTAAAGAAGACATATTCATTTTCAAAATAGACTTTCATAAAGTAGATACGAATATATTGGACAATAAAAAACAACCGACAAAGACAAATGTTTTGAAAGTGGTAATGTCCCTTTTTGACCCGCTCGGATTCCTTGAAAACTTCATAATTCAGGGAAAAATACTACTTCATGATATTTGGCGAAGTAAAATAGACTGGGATGATGAAATTCCCGAAACCCTGTATGTGAAATGGACGGAATGGATTGATAATCTGAAAAATATTGTTCAGTTCAAACTATCTCGACAATATTGTCAAATGGATAGACATTTATGTAATATTCAGCTGCATATTTTCACTGATGCATCAGAAAAAGCTTACGCAAGTATAGCGTATTTACGATGGCAACATCATGATACTGTCAAAGTTTGCTTTTTGAATGCAAAAACTCGTGTAGCACCTCTAAAATCCTTATCAATACCACGCCTAGAACTGTTGGCTGGTTTGATAGGAGCAAGACTAGTCGCAGACTTAAAACAATCTTTGGAACTCAATATCTCCAAAACATTTATTGGACCGACTCGAAGACTGCCCTCTCTTGGATTCGTTCTGAAGCAAGGCGATTCAAGATGTATGTGGCACAACGTCTTGGTGAAATTCAGGAACTTACCAATGGCCTGGAATGGAGATACGTAAAATCCAAAGATAATGTCGCAGATGAAGCAACAAAATGCTATGGCACAACTGATTTTTCAAGTTCCAGTCGATGGATTCCTCCGATAAATGGCCAGAAGAGGAAACTTGTACAATTTTCAATAAAGAACTCAAAATACGTAAAGAATTTGTTTGTGTTGAAATTGAAACAGAAATTGATATACCAAATTAAAAATATTTCAACAAATGGCAAAAGTTATTACGGTCGATGGCATGGACTTTCAGATTCATTGAAAATTGCAAGAAGAATAAAAGAAGTGGAGAACTTGATCCATCGGAACTTGAGAAATCAGATATATTTTTACTGAAGAAAGTGCAACTGGAATCATATCCTGAAGAAATTTGGATTTGGAAATCGAAAGTGAAGTTGAAATCATCCAATAAATTGTATACTTTTGATTTTTTTTACGACGAGATGGATGGACTTGTAAAACAAGAGGGAAGAATAGACAATGCACCTTTATGTGACCATACCAAAAAACCTGTCATATTGAACCGAAAACATGAAATAACTAGACTTATCATCAAATATCATCATGAACTTGTCAACCATCATGGCCAAGAAATCATTGTCAATAATCTTCGCCAGAAATATTGTATTATTGGAATTCGACAAGCAGTTAGAAGTTGTTGAGCGAATTGTCAGATTTGCAAAAACAGAATAAGTTCTCCAGTGGTTCCTATTATGGGGCAATTGCCAGTTTGTAGACTTGAGCCTACTATCAGGCCATTTATTAAAACTGGCGTAGATTATTTTGGGCTCATTGAAGTGACTATGGAAAAATCTCATGAGAAGAGGTATGGGGTCTTATTTACCTGTATGGTAACCCGAGCAGTCCACCTAGAAATAGCACACGACGTAAGCACAGATGGATTCATTCACGTATTCAGACAATTTGGATGCCGAAGAGGATTCCCTGAGGAGATCTATAGCGATAATGGACTCAATTTCAAAGGAGCTGAAAGGGAGTTGGCAGATAACCTCAGTAAATTGAATCAAGAAGAAATCAAGGAATTTTGTACGTTACAGAAAACTAAATGGACTTTCAATCCCCCTTCAGCCCCGCATAAGGGAGGAGTGTGGGAACGTTTGATTCAATCTATCAAGAAAAATCTCAAGGAAGTTTTGAAACAAAGGTATCCCCAAGAATATGTTCTATGAACAATATTTGCTGAATATTTTCAATTCACGACCACTGACTCACTCCTGATAGGACCGTCATATCCCGCATTACCATGTGCTGAAATTGAAGAAAAAAATTTGAATCTCCTATCGAAATGGAAGGCAGCCCAGAAGATTGCTGATTTCTTTTGACAACGATGGTCCCGTGAGTATATAACTTCACTCACGAAACGAACAAAGTGGCACAAAGAAGAGAAATCCATCAAATTGGGAGATGTTGTGCTAAAGATGGAAAGATTCGTATAGTAGATGTGATAACAGCGAACAAGGCCGATTTTCGAGGACCAGTGTCCAGACTTTGCCTTCTACCAGTTCAAAAGAAAAGCGAAGAAAGTAGTAATTGTTGACGGGGCAATTACGAGAAATGTTGGAGGTTATTATAGTTTTTCATATTTTGTTCATACTGTATGTGTTTGTACCATATTTTACATTGCTGATAGTAGACTGTGTAATGTTACTGTTGTTGTTGAAAAAAAAAATAATATATTGACAATCTTCTGACAAGAAAGAACTTTTACTAAAATTCGTTCTTCGAGCCCGGATATTTCCATAAAATAACAATTCTTGCAGGTAAAGCAATATCACCATGCTTGTTGATTTCTGACTCGAGTCCGCCTTTGATTTCTTTCATCTCTGCCTTGACAGTTCCAATTCTTTCATCTAATCGATTCGCCATACCACAAAGTCATCTACTCCATCTGTTTGAGTTTTTTTGGAGCTTCTCTTCTAGATTTTTCGAATTTTTCTGAAATTCTTCCTTCAAACTATTACAATTTTCTAGAAGTTTCTCTTCCAGGCTCCTCACATTTACTTGAAATTCATCTTTTAAACTGTTTGAATTTTCTAGAAGTTTTTATGGATTTTTCCGAGTGAGGCTCTGCCAATCATTCTGTCCTCGCAGGCAGGCACAAAGAATATACTCTGTTGTCTCATCATCTTCAAGACAAAAACGGTATTCCGGATTATCCGACAGTTCTACTCTTGAGATGTGGTGATTCAGACGACGGTGGTCATTCCTAGTGGAAACAAATATTTGGTGGCCTTTTTCAAATAATTTATAAATTCCTTGAAATAAACCAATCCAGGAAGTCTTCTTGCAGTCCAGAAAATCAGTGTTTCCTGGGTAACACTTGAAGAAATGTCAAGTGTGGAGGGCGGGCTCTGATACGATAAAACACACAGATGAATTTTCAAAATATCCCAGTTATGATGGCACTTTATTATAAATTTATCATATATTATGACACCAATAACTATTTTTTTTTCAAGAAAAACATAATAAAAATGGATATTCTCAATATCCACTTCATTAAATTCTTAAATTGATGAAAGTATTGATTTTTTATAAATCATTCTGGAATTTTTATTAACCCCAAATATCGAAAATGTGATATAATTACACCGCACCCAATACTAGCAGATTGAACTGGATCTTGTTCTCCTCCTCCAATACGTCTTCTGAGATCATGTTTACAATATAACAGGTTCCTTCAGAGTGAGGAAATTGCAACGAACCAAAAGTGGTTCCTGCTCAGAGATAGCAATTGTTGAGTCAATATATAGTTTCCCATAACATTGTTCTGTTGAGTTGTTCTAGTAAAATTATTTTTCTTTGATCCATTTGTTCAGTAACCGTCTTCCTCACTAAACAATTGGGTTCAGGGCTTCGCAATGGAGTATAGCTGATTCCTACCTGATAAGTACGCCCTGCGATTTCGTTGTGTCCAACGCCTATGAAATTTGCAAAATATATTCTTGTAGAAAAACTCTGCAGGCGTTGGACTGGAATAATTGTGCAGTCGTATGGGACTGTTGAATTATTTTCTGTTCGACATTTGCCGACACCCTAATATTGATATTCCCAAACCGACGAAATAATCTCCAAAATGGAACAAATTAAAATATGGTTGTTTTTTGGTTCATATGAATGAAGGAATTGACGGAAATATATTTTTACCACGAATAATTCACTTATATTTTTCCGGAATATCTGTACTATCAACCAAAGAGCAACACATTCGTTTTATGATGTTTTTTCAGATCATACGTCAGATAACGAAGTTGCAATAAAATAAAGTCTGCAAGGATAATTTTTCCTCTTTTTGAATATAGAATAAATAAAAATAAGCAACAAAATTTCACTAAATTCATATACATACATATACATATTTTTTGCCCTTGCTTTTTAACTTCTATTAAATTTCACTATAATCCAGTTATTTATTTTTTTCAGAAGTAACACCAAAGAAGTACTTCCTGTTGAATGGCGAATCCCTTAATATCAACCTGGAAACTTCTGAAAGAATAACTCATCAGATAAGCACCCATATTTTTTACTTTTATATCAAAGAAGTTTTGGGATATTCCAAGGTCAATATAACATACAACGATGACAACTTCGACATGGAGTCTGTTATGCGTCGCCTATCGGAATATGCTAATAGGTCTGTGAGGTGAGTTATCAGAAGTAGAATTATTAATATTCTATCCATTTCTCAATTTTGCAAATGCTTTATTAGACCCCATATGGACTTTCACTTTATCACGTTTATTTTCGTATTTGTTTTGAAATATTTTTACATGAGTTTACTGTGGAAATGAAAACCTATCTTATCTCTAAAGCCCTATAATCAATAGCCATAAAAGAAACTGTGTATCGCATCATCAATTAATGAGAGTGAATCATGATTTTGGCTTCACTTTGTTGAGATCTTATTAAATTGAAAATTATGCGTTGATCACATTCCTAGAGAAATTTGATTTGGACCCCTTCCACCACTCTACAAATAAAGAAAAAAATTTCTGACTTCAATTGAGATCTTGCTGGGTTTTTGTTTCGCATAGAATGAAGATAAATGAAATGTTGTATATGGTGAATATAATAGTGCATAAGCATAATTTATTTTTTCTATTCAATAAGATATGGGTCGATTTCTAGAAGCTTCAAGAGTTGTTTCTCATTAGGATCACTATGTCATTTAATTCATATACGAAACTTTTTCTATAGTGACACTCGTACAACAATAGATATCTTTGACATCTCGAATTATTTCTTCACTTGATCCTGGTGTTTTGTTAAAGCGGAGAATATTGCAATTCATTATATTGATAGTGGGTATCTTGTTATACGTAATATATAGATGTCTAAAAACTCTGGTGTGTTGTCTGAATAGATTTTGTTCAGACTTTTTTGAAGACAAAACAACTAAAATTACGTTCTGATTCTGCAATCGGTTCCAGAGATGGCGTCCTCGTGTCAATATTTACAGAATTTCAATAATTTTTTTAAATATCTTACGATCAAGGTGGAAGATCAAGTTCTTTTGGAAAAATAATACTACTCAAATTTTGTTATTTCTTCAAAATAATCTAAATGCCGTTTGAAAGTCAATATAGTTGTGGCAGAACCAAACATTTTCTAGTGCAATTTCCTTTTATTATTGACTATTATTGATGTGCGTTTCTTCATTTTACGGCGGGTAACCCACCAAGAATACATCAATCACGCAGCATGCAACATGAGGTACATGTTGCAGCGGATCGCCCACCAAGGAGGTAACAAACACGCAACACACGACCTAGTGAAGGAAAAAATGCAGTAACGAAAATGTCTTCAAGCGAGGAGGATGTTATAGTATTTTGGCAGTATGTGCGAAGACAACGCAAACGAAATCAAAAGCACCGTCGTTTCTGGATTCATCCTCTATTTGTTAATGATATGATACATAGCCCAGCTTCTGTTACAAAAGAGAAATCAATACTCAATCCAGAGAAATTTTTTGAGATTTATAGAATGAGTCACCAAAGCTTTCATCTGTGAATGAATACTGTGAATGGTAGGACCTATGGTGGAAAAGCAAGATACTCATTATCGGAACGCAATATTGGGTCTTCAGTAGACATCTTTGCTGTTCAAACACGCAACAATTACTGCGAAAAGACATGCATAGAATACCGCGTGTAGTTTATGTTTTCAGACATACAGTGCGCTGCACTGGTGTGCGGTAGTTCTGACGACATCCACGTGATTGAGTGTATTTGTGCGGCACAAGTCTATACGCAGTATTTACCTCATGTCGTATGTTGCATGCTGCGTGTTTGATGCATCTTTGGAGGGCGACCCGCCTTAGAGTACCGCTTAGAATCTGTAACATTCTTTGAAACCAATCTGAAACTGACATTTTATTTCTAAACTTGTCATGCTCTAATTACCAATACTATTTTTCAAATCGTTTCAATCAACTGGGTGCGTTGTTATACCCTACTGTTTCTTGAAATCTTCCATGAGTACAAGTGGTAAAAGTCCTCAATAAAATTTAAAAAATCCTACTGAAATCCATCAACTTTGCATATCGTCAAGCTTGTTTAGTTTTTGATTATTTTATTCGTTTTACTTATATGTTGGAATGGTAAACTTCAATTAAACTATTTAGTCATCAAACATACGAAAATATATTGTCACCATAGAATGCATCACAGTTTGAGTTCTAAGAAAACATAGGTGCTTTCCAGAAAGTTGAAAAAGTGATAATTTTCCGTAATTTTCTCAGATCTTTTTCACTTTCAATGATTACAAGTTTCACTGAGGAATATATGCATTTTTACTATTGCTATAGTAAAAATCTATCATGAGGCACTGCTCCCGAGGCTAAAACCCCGACGGGTACTGAAAAATACTCAATAAATACGTGTTCAATGGTCCCTATTGCAGAGGACACTTGCAAGTGTTTCCTGTAACCAACTACTTAACAGAGTTTTGTTTTGATTCGGGCAGGGGGGCCAACTGCGGATTACTATGATGAAACCGAAAATATTGACGAATACAACAATATCTGTCCCATTTGACATTAAATCCTATAAGCGAGTTTATTTCGCCTAGACATTAGGCTTTTGGTAGTAATGCAGTAATTTTTTTCGATAGTTTTTGAATAATTTTTTTGGCTTCCAGTGAACCTCCAGCCACAATCAACCTCGAAGTATGGGCGAGCCCCGACTATGACACATTCGCCAAGGAGTACGTGAAAGAGGTCGGCAGTGTCGGACCACCTGGTCGTTTTGGCTGGTTTATTCCCAAACAACTTGATTTTCCCGTCAAAGATTACTACTCAAAGTACATATGGGACGAACGTATCCAAGAGATCCACTGGTCCTTCTTTATAGATAGGAATATGGTGCAATATTTTGATATGGATGATGAGATGTTCCAGATGATCGAAGATAACTCTTTCAATAAAGACCGTTCGACAGACCAGTAAGTTTGAAACTGTCAAGTTTTCTTGTGTGAAGTAACTTAAATAATTTCGGACCTAAGTAATTGTCTTTTTTTTAATGTAGGTATTCACGTCTGGTGATAAAGAGACCGAACACGTCCCAAGTTCAAACGAAACTTTATAATTATTATTGTTGTTGGACATGAAAAAATTTTGAAATTGTATCGTAAAACTACTTACTTGATACAACTAAACACACATCGACCTTACAAAAATGTATACATGTTTTAGTGCCCTATCGAGCTACTATCAAGAGGGGTGGACAACCCACCCAAATTCACACTGTTCAACACCGACTGAATCTCAACCCTTCTTTCTTCCCAAATGCTGAAAAAAAAACCCTCGACTATCCTATCTTAGGTCGTGAGGCATTGAATTTATTAACAGATTTCGCTTATATCTCACTGAATAGAGCCTAGACACACATATGATTCCTTAAATTGTAAAAGACCGTTTCATTATACAGGCTATTGAGACATATAAGAGTGCTCACTGTTACAAACTTTGAATGAAACACATGTACATCAATGAAAGTGCAAGTAAAGTCCAGATATCATCAATGTGGTGAAATTTCGCAAGCATTTTAAGATAATATTCGACGCCTTATCCTCCAGGCTTATCCTGGATCATTTTTAGTCCAGTAACCACAGACAAATTCGACCCAAAAGTGAAGGATGAATTGTAGAATTATGAAACTTATCAAGTGACTTCTTGACATCATGTACTGTTAGAAAAAAATTGTTTACTGAAAAACAAAATGACTTGAGGCTGAAAAAATAAAAAAAAATTGTGTTTTGATAAAATAAGAGAAAATTACATTATCTACAAAATAGTCCTACAGTTAGATTTTGGGAAAATCCATCTTTTATGAACTCTGAAAATGGTGCCAATCGTCCTAAAAATGCGATGAAATATATTTACCATTGTAGAGAAGAGGAGAGAGTTCTTTTTGAGGTTTTGGATTATTCCTATATGTGTTCTGGTTGTTTTCCGGGTATTGCCGTGGTAGTCTTTTGTTAAAATCTCAAAACGTTTCGACTGCAACTGCGGCAGTCATCTTCAGTGGCGTGGTCGAAGTAATCTTAGCGTATCAACCAAAATTGAAGCTCTTGTCTTGCTTATGGTGCTGTTTTCGGCCGCACTTGCTGCGAGGGTGGGTTCTCATGTAATTTCTGCTCGATTTGGGTGACCTGGCTTCGATTTGTCGCCTTTCAGTGTTGTGTGCCAGATCTTCAGTAGGTAAGTTCTCTCTTCCTTTCTCTTGAAGTTTTCTTGATGTTTGTGTATTTCTATGGCTTCTAGATACATTTTAATTGTATAATAACTCGATGTTGCTATCATCTCGGTGTTTTCAAAAAGGAAATTGTGTTCTCCGTCGGACAACGCATGTTCGGCGACTGCGAACTTCTCGGTTTGTCCCAAATGACAACTTCGCTTATACTTGAATAGGCGGGTATCAATGCGCCTTTTCGTTTGTCCCTCGATTTGTCCTATATAAACCTTACTACAATTACATGGAATCCTATGAACTGCTGCTGATTGGAGTGGATCTCTGCTGTCTTTTGCTGATTTCAAGTATTCCGATATTTTCTTCGTTGGCTTGAAGATGGTGTTTACTTTCTCCTTTTTCAGACTTTTCCCAATTCGGTTAGTGACACCTGCTACGTATGGCAGATAAACAGTACCTTGGGGTTGTGCTCTACTGGTGTTCATTTTCTTCTCTCTTGGATCCATTATATAGACAACGATCTGTGTGTGTTTTCTTCCTGTACACTTTATGGCTACCTTCTTCGGTGACTAATGCATCCAGAAAGGAAATTTGGAGGTTTTCTTCTAATTCCATTCTGAAGTTCTTCTCTTCCGTGGCTCCAAACAACGAACGTGTCATCAAAACCAGTGCTCTGGTCGTTTTTCTGTTGTTCGAATGGCTCTACAAATTTTTTCATGTAGAAATTTGCCACCACTTGCCTAAGTGGAAAACCCATGGCGACTCCATCAACTTGTCCATAAAAAGTTTGATTCCTTTGGAAATACGTCGTCGTTAGTCTAAGTAGCTGAGTGCTTCCTCGAGAGGTGCATTTGTGAATAAGGAGGCAATATCGAAGCTAACTAGGATTTCGTTTGGCTCCAAGGTGATGTCCTTCAATTGTTCAATGAGGTGAGTGGAGTCTCGGGCATACGTTCTGGTCTTCCCAATATGTTTTTGACGCATTTCTGACGAATGCTTGTCGAGGTTGGTAATCCTATGGCACTTGAAATTGGTCTCATTGGTGTATCCTCTTTATGAATTTTCGGTAATCCATAAAGCCTTGGTGCTAATGCTTTTAATCTGTAGAGTTTCTCCTTTGTCTTTGTTGGTAGTAAAGACTATTTTATCAGCTGATTGGTCTTTCTCAGGATCTTCTCTGTTGGATCTTTTCGTAGTATTCTGTACGTTTTTTGACTGACAAAGTTATTGAGCTTACTTATATAATATGAGGTTTTTAAGATTACTGTAGCGTTTCCTTTTTTAGCAGGTGAAATAATAATATTTCTCCTGCAACCTCGGGCGTTCCCCAAGGTTCACATTTGGGCCCCCTACTTTTTAATTTATTCATCAACGACATCACTTCATGCTTCCATAATAGTAATGCCCTACTTTTCGCGGACGACCTCAAGCTTCATCGTATTGTTAAATGTTGTAGATGAGGCTGCTGGGTTACAGAGCGACATCAACAGACTCGCTGCTTGGTGCACGATAAACGGCATGGACTTAAATATAAACAAATGCCATATCATACGTTTTAGTCGATCCCATCAACCCATCAATTTCGATTATACTATCAATGGCCAGCCCTTTGAAGATGCTGACCGTATCAAGGATCTTGGAGTAATTTTTGACGACTCTCTGACCTTCAAATATCACATAACTTCCATTGTCAATAGGTCTACCAGAATGTTGGGCTTTGTAAAGAGAACAACTCGTGACTTCACTAGTCTGAGTGCCATTAAACCTTATACTGCACACCTTGATTACTGCTCCTCTGTTTGGTCTCCACACTATGCAACTCAAATCTCCAATATTGATCGTGTTCAGAAGAGTTTTCTTGGATATGTTGCATTTAAATCTAACTTCTTTAGTGACAATGCTTCAACTGAACGTTATCTCAACATTACATCTCTGGATATTAGACGTAAACATCGAGATCTGTTGACTTTCTACAAGATCATTAACGGTGGGTTACTTTTCATATTCCCTACTATCGTACCAATATTGCTTATTTCAGCTTTATCCCAAGAACCCTCAGAACGGCCAATTGTCTCGAAATTGATCTTTTCTCAACACCTCTATTGAAGTTCAAAAACCAACTATGTAAGTGACCATCTTTGTCATTCTAGTCCCTACTGACTTTACTTTTACTTCACTCTTTCTTTTGTTAATGTTTTTATCAATATCATTCATTTAGTGTTTGTTGTACTATGTTATATTTTGTAAAATCCTTAAATGGACTTGCCCGTATAAATAATAAATAAATAAATAAATAAATATAACTAAATAAATATAAATAAATAAATATAAATAAATAAATAAAAAACACAAACAAACAAACAAACAAAAATAAATTAAATAAATAAATTAACTAAATGAATAAATAAATAAATATGAATGAATGAATGAATGCATGAATGAATGAATGAATGAATGAATGAATGAATGAATGAATAAATGAATAGATGAATAGATGAATAAAAGAATAAATGAATAAATGAATGAAAAAATATTGAATATTAAATATCAAATATTAAATAATAAATATTAAATATTAAATAAAAATAATAAATAAATTCAATCAATTGATCAATCCAAATAATAAATATTAAATAATAAATATTAAATAATAAATAATAAATATTAAATATTAAATGATAAATAATAAATATTAAATAATAAATATATAAATATTAAATATTAAATATTAAATATTAAATATTGAATATTGAATATTGAATATTGAATATTGAATATTAAATAATAAATAATAAATAAATTCAATCAATCGATCAATCCATCAATCGATAAATGGATAAATGGATAAATGCATAAATGAATAAATAACTATTTTCATTGAGGTTTTTTGTTGCGGCCTTTTCACCTCTTGAAATGTTGCATTTTGAAGGTTTGGCTTTTCTAAGAATTCTTGCAGATTCGCTTCGTAATTCTTATTTAACAACAGCAGGTAGACTTTCAATTCCGGCTTCTATATTCCTTCTGTTGGTATTGTCGATGGAGTTACGCTGAAATTTCCTCCCTCAGCTAACAAGCTTGTTTCATCATTGGAGTGATCGATTTGATTCATTGGTTACAACCAGCTTCATATCTAGTTTTGGCTTCTTGGCTTGTTTTCTCAGAATCCCACTGAAGATCCGGCACACAGCACCAGAAATGAGAGCTTCAGTTTCAGTTGATAACGTCAAGAAGAATAAATTATTGTTTAGAGTGGAAAGAAATTAACGAAATATAGTTTGAGTTAAGCTAAAAACGGCATTGGTCAACCCGTTCTGAGCTATCCCGTTCTGAGCTATCCCGTTCCAAACGCAAAGTTCATTATGGACACGGCCGCCAGCAACGCGAAGCTTCGGTAAGACTCTAGGCCTACGCGCAATTACTGTGTGACTAGGCGGGAGCTGTTGGCTGTTGATAAAGGAGTAGAGCACTTCTACAAGTACGTATGTGGAAGAAGATTTCTGTTGAGAAAAGACCATGTAGCTCTCACATGGCTCCTTCAGTTCAAAAACGCCGTGGATCAAGTGGCACGATGGATTGAGAGGCTCCAAGAACTTAACTTTGATATTGAACATCGAGCGGGGGACCAGCCCTAAGAATGCCGATCCAGAAAGACCAATGGAAGAATCCAGATCTTGGTTGAGTCATGAGCTGGAAGAAGAGCAGTCGAAGACCGTCGTTGCAGGAAATGCCAATTATTCACCAGTCGTTAAACCTTACTGGTCCCAATGGAACTCCCTTACTCTGGACAATGGAGTCTTGAAACGTGTGAGTCTGAACATGATGGGGAGACAGACGTCAGACAGTAGTACGCAGGAGCAGAAGAGAGGAAGTGCTCCGAGAAATCCATGATAGGATCACTGGAGGACTCCTGGGAGTGACGATGACACACCAGACAGTGAGGCAAGGTTTCACTGAGCCAATTGTCAGTCAAGCCGACTTTAAGGACTGGTGCAGAAACTGCGCTGCCAGCAATAGACCTCGAACACGACTCAAAACCGGATACGTCAGTATAACGTAGGCAGCCCCTTCAAAAAAATCGTCATTTTTACAATGTGACCACGAAAATATTTATATCTTTGTGGTAATGGACTACTTCAGCAAGCGGGCCAAAGCCTACGCCCTGCCTAACCAGACAGTCCTCGCTGTGTCAGATGCTAAGCATCCGGAAGATAAGAACCACGGCTCTGCATCACCAGTCCGATGTAATGATGGAAAAGATGAAAAAGACAATGAACCGCCACCTGCCCAAGGTAATCTCTGACCACCAGAAATATCGGGACCAGTACCTTCATTTGTTCCTGATGTCCTATTGTTCCGCAGTACACGAGTCAACTGGCTAGACTCCTGCTAATATTCTTATGGGCCGAGAGCTGCAACTGTGACCTGAAATCTGGAACGCCACCAGGACCAGACACTGTAAGAGAAGACTACGTCATTAAACTTCGGCTGAGAATAGACGACATCTACGAACGAGTCCATTTGAACATTCAGTGTGCCAGCGACAGCATGAAGGAGACCTATTACACCAATGCTGATGCTGGAGGATTTCATGTTGGTGGCCTGGTGTGGCTGTACAACCCAAAGAGGCGTCGTGGACTATCACGATGGGAAGGTTCGTATAAGATCATGAAGAGACGGTTCGTATAAGATCATGAAGAGAATAAACGACCTCGTCTACCGAATCTATAAGCCACCACGAGGGAAACCCAGAGACGTTCATATCGATAGGTTGTCCTCTTACGCGGGAAACCCTCATACCATCGGTTGATGAAAGGAAGTTCCGGAAGTTCATGTCCCTGTACTCGGACAGAGAGTTCTACATGGGGTAACCTAAGAGGAGCCACAAGAACTTTTCAAGGTGCCTGTCGAATACGCATCAGCTCATGGTGTGGCCGAAGACCTTCAAATGTCCAGAGGCATCACTGTGGTATTCTCCAAGAAGTTCGGTCGACTCCCGGAACTACGTGAACAGAACCCAGTTGGAGGGGTACTGCAATTGAAGATGGGCCATAGAAACATCTGGTTACCAAAAAGCATTCTCGAGATGAACCGTCCTATGAAGATGTCTGGAAGAGCCTTACCAGATTGAGAGACACTTGAGCACATAGCAATCCCAAACTTGTCCTGTTGAATTGATGGGCTGGACTGGAGAGCTATAACAAGCATGTTGGAGACGATATTCAGATCAAGCGGCTTCAAAATTTGAGTGTGCTGTAACCATCTTCCTCGACCCAACATGAAGACTAAGGAGTTTTACTTCCATCCAGCCTCAAGGTTGATGGAGAATCTTGCAGGTATCGACACACTCCAAGGATGACATTTTGGGATGAAACGTTTTCAAGAATGGGACAATGTAACAAATTCTTGATCCGGACCTGACCGCGCCTGTTTGAATAATTACGCTCAGCCCGCCCGGATGACCTCACCTCTGCTCGTTAACGGTACACCCATGACTCATCACATTCAAGAAGAATGTCGGCAACACCTCTCGGCGTTTCGAGAATGTTCATACAGAAACCTTTTTGATATGAATAAAGGAATATCTAGCGGATCAGCCAGTCAGTTGCAGATATAGTTAGTTCGAGAGTTTGAAATTAGATAGCGACAGTGAAATAAATGTTTTAAGTAAATTATTGTTTAGAGTGGAAATCAATTTGCGAAATATAATTAAGTGTATTTTTACTCCAATAGAGAGATATTGCAATAACCCCCCCAGTGATTAAAAACAGAGATATTTGTAGTTTTGTTTGTTCGTCTCTTATTTACACAGGAGTTCGTTATTCATAACCTATAAATCAAATGGAGTTTTTTTTATAGATAGTTTATTTTAGAACAAGATTCAATTATTTTGATGTAAGAATGGCAAAATGGGGCTTCCATAACGATTTGTGTTGAAAATATATAATTATCAGGCATGAGTTATGTCGTTTTCTGGACTTAACCATCCACTAATGAGGTCTTTTAATGAAGTTGTCTTTATTCCAGAATTACATAGCGGGTACATACGTCAAAGTAAGGGCAACTTTATTACTGCCTGGCGTTATAATAGAGAGATATTGCGGTTCATAATAATGTTACGCAGTAATAAAGTTGTCCTTATTTTGACATATACGATATACGAACGCGCAATGTGAATTTGGAATAAGGACAACTATATTAAAATCCTGCTTGTCTTTATTAAGAGGACGGTTAATCCCAGAATTTAAGGTTCCTTTATTTTTACTTCGGGTGAAATCGTGGATACGACATAGTTCATGTCTGATAATTATATGATTTTTTCAACACAAATCGATATGGCCCCTTTGGCCATTCTATCATCACAATAATTGTATCTTGGTATAAAATATATTATGTAGAAGAAAAAATCTGGGGAACTAGATATAGGTTATGAATAATGAACGCCTGTGTAAAAAAGGGACGAACAGACAAACTGCATATCTCTGTTTTTAGTCACAAAATAGTGCCAGTCACTCTTGAAATAAAGTTGCCTTTACTACTGGCTGGCGTTATTGCAATAACTCTCTAATGAAATGCAATATTTCTCTATTATCAAATAATTTGCCATGTCAATTTAAGAGTGTGTAATTTCCCCTAAAGTTCAATTACCATTAATAAGTCACAGGGACAAATGTTGCAAACGTGGAAGGAATTCATTTGGCCACTCCTCACAATTTTTATATTGCATCAGATGAATAATTGATATGTTGAATTAAACGATTGTATTGAGTGTTAGGCAAACAGTTATTATTGATAAAATGTAATTTCTATTGAAAATGACAGATCTATTGGTTTCTACCTCAACACCTGAGTTATTGCAGGTTTGTTAGGGATATACATAAGAACTAGATGTAGATAAATTAGGTTCTGGTTTTGGTCAGAATATCCTCTTTCATGAAGAACTAAAATAATAGTATGAAATACACAATTGATTTTGTTAAAAACTATGATGAGCTTCATTATTTCATCAAACAAAACGTCCCGTGCTTCTAAGAGTAGGTATGTATGTTCATTCATATGTTTTGAAAATTATGTATTATTGTCACGACTTTTTAATCCGTTAGGTCAGGTTTATTGGCTTGTTTTTGTCGGAGGGTGGGAAATGAGTAGTTCCAATAGATTCGGCACTTCTCATTCTCCACAACGGACTCAATATCCCCCGGAGCATAGGGCAACACCGGTGTCTCGTCTACACCGTACTAGTGTCGTAGATGGTAGTACAGCACTCGGGCCGCGTTATACCTGTGGATATAAGCTGAGACCGCATAAGCTGAACAAGCTGACAGCAAATGCATTATGGTCTCAGCTGCGCCACGACACGCTTTGCATCTAGTGTCAGGGACCTCTATACCCATTACGCGACTGCGGTACACGAGGGTGTTGAAGACACCATCCTGGCAGGCCATTGTGAATCCCTCGCTTTCCGACTTCAGCCCACTTGACCATAGAAAAGCGAAGGTCAGGTTTCTGGATAAGCCAAGGTCTTCTATGTTCTTGAAGAAGACCCCATGCATTGGTTTATCCTGCAGGAGCCTCACTCTCCGCAGCTTTGACGTGGGCTTTCTGCTGAACGGGTTCCAACTCGGTGACAGAGTTTGGGTTCGTCCATTCAGCGTCGAATAAAAGCGCGAGTTTATCGACTGCACGGGTTGCTGCCTTGAAAAGAAATGCTCCAATCCCTGCTTTTTCATAATCGCATACCAATCATAGAAGGGGATCTGAACTTCTGATGACTTTACAGGCTCCATCCAGCACCATTCTGTTATGTAGATACTCCAAACTCACGGCCTCCCCGTTGTCTGGGGAACAATAACCGTGGAATGGACGATTTAGGATGCAAGCTTCTATGAAGATGCACCATTTTTCGAATTTTTACGTCAAGCTGCCGCAGCTCTTCTTGTGACCATTTCATTACTCCAAAGGAGTAAAGTAGAATCGAAACGGCACGCATATTAGTTGCAGCAACTTGGTTCTTCCCCGACAGTTCTGATGACCAGATCTGTCGGAGTTTGTGCTGATAATAGTCGCGGGGAGAGTTTTTGACAGTAGCTACCTCTTAGGTGTGGCGTTGTTTCACCCCTACGTAGGTATACGTCTCTTTGTCATCCATATGATGTAGGATGCTTCCGTCTACGAGCTGAACGTCCTCTCCGTATTCCTCGCATCGTCCTCTTTTGAGATGAACCGTGGCACATTTGTCGATCCCAAACTCCATTCCGATAGCATGCGTGTACTCTTGCACCACCCTCAAGGACTGATGAAGGTCCTTTTCTCCGGAAGCATTAAGTTAAAGGTCATTTATGTAAAACAGATGGGTCACCTTATGCCTCGGGTTGCTGGGGGTGCCGCAGTTGTATCCGCGGGTTTTCCGTAGTGCAACGGGCAATGGCAGTAGTGAGATGCAGAAGAGAAAATGGCTGAGGGAGTCGCCCTGAAACACACCCCTTCTAAAGATAACCTGCTCTGTTTGGACTCTGTCTTGACGAGATGTTATGATAAAACGAGTCATCCAGAGCGGCATCAGCTGTTCAATGCATCTCACTATTTGATCGGATACCCCAAGGCATCTGAGCAAATGCATGATGAGCTCATGCGATGTTGTATCAAATGCCTTGCGATAATCGATCCAGGCCATTGAAAGGTTACGCTTATACTGCACGGAGTCATAGATAATGGAGAGAATGAAGTTACAGTCTTGACATACTTCACAGCGTTTCCAGAAAATTCCTTAGTAGATGCACAGAGATTTGGGTATACCTGTGATGAGTATTCAGAGAATTCTAAAAAACATGAAAGTACCATTCGTATTCATTCTCATTAGTTCAGAATTTAAGAGCAGGTGACAATAAAAAAAATAAAGATTTTTGCGAAATCATGTCATTCAATTATTACAAAAATTGATCTTAACGGATAAGGCACAATTCGTTAAAAATTGAATGTTCAGATACCATAACTCACATTACTGGAGTGATACTAATTCACACGTATTTCGAAAAACAGTTTCAAGATTTTTGCTGCAATAAAAAATGACAGTGTGAGTGTGGTGCATTTTTATGATGAAAATTTGAATGGTAAGCTTATTGGAGATCAAAGGGTGGAATAAAAAAAATTGTTTCTGTTTATTTTAGGTCACAGATTTCTCGAAATTTCTGAAAATTATTCACATCCATTAGATTTGAACTGGAATCAGCTGTGGTATCACCACGACGAAGTCTCACCACATACTATTGCACCTGTGAATATCTTTTCAGATGATCATTTTGAAGATCGATCGCCTCCTCGTTCGGCCGATATCACTCTAGACTTTTTTGTTTGGGGTTGTGTGAAAAATATTGTCTATTCTGCTCCACTAACAACAAAAAATAAGTGCCAGAAAAGAGATAGGAATGCATTTCAATCTCTTGTCGCGTAAGAAATTAATTGTGCCACACGTGCCGGAATTTTAAGAAGAATTCATAAATGTTTGGGAGTTAGATGCAACTAGTTCGAACATTCAGTATAGTTTGTTCAGTTTCTTGTTTGTTTCTGTGTGTGTTTTACAATCGTGAATGATCCGCGATTGTCTACGACAGGTTTAATTTTGTTTTGCTTTTTAACAATCTGACCATGTTCACAGACTCTTCAGTAACCATGTCAAATTTTCCATAAATAATTGACATTAATTTTCATTTTTAAATTCTAAACAGGGCATGATAAAAAATGTCACTACGCTTAGCAGCAAATTATTAGCAAATATTGTTTGTTGACAATTCTGATATCTCTAATAACCACACGGACATTTTAGTTTATCCGAGTTTCTACAAAAACCGTTTTTAATTTAGATATAGGGTTGTAAGCATAAACTCCACTATTGTTTAGCGTAGTGTTGAGAAAAATGGGGCTGCCATTTGAAAAAAATTAGTTACACAATTTTTGATATAGTCATATTCGGCGACAATTTCTGAACAGGCCGTATAATTTTTTTTTGAAATGTCTCCAAAAATTTTGGAAATTAGGAAAAAATATTAAGACTACATATTTCCGGAGGCGCTCTAAAATCGCATAATTATACTACCGTACTTTTGAATAGGAATTAAGGACAGTACCTAATGGGCTTATAATTCATTCGACTTCCGGCAATGGTGGAGGACTGACGGCGTTCTCGTGTCTCAAGTAAAGTACATGTGTGTGATTGTTATAGTGTACTTTGTATTGTGTTGTCTGCCGTCTTTAGTACGTGCAATCACCCAATTTTTAAGTGTTTGTGACGTCTGCCGTACACCACAGATTTTCAACCGTGGTTAAACGTACAATCAACCAAAAAAAGGTTTTTTCACATTTTTTTGGGTGGAGGTATTGCCTTGAGCAAGATTCCCCCTCCAAAATTGGTCGACGATAGCGTGTCAGCAAGTAATGATCGTAGCCCAATCCAGTCGATAGAAATCAACAAAATACTTATCGCTGCCTGTCTGGATGATGGAGTGTGTTTTGACCATGACTACTGAAGTGTAGAGATTAGTCTTCAATTCAGTAAAAAATGAGTGCCATCTAGCTAAGAACAGATCAGCTCAAATTACTAATTCTGATTATTGTAACAATTCTGAGGCCGGACCTAACCACATAATTAGCCAGCCTAAGTTTGTTAGCAGTGCATGTATGGGTGATTATCGCATTAGTGCAGATATAAATGGAAGATGTGGCTTAGCAATAGTGAATGTATAAAATAAACTGGAAGTTGTAGTCTAAGAGTTAAAATAAAATAACGGGTTAGTTAAATGCATTTTTATTACGATATGGAAAACAAATATTGAAGTTCGTCAAGCTGGAAAACCATCTCTGTCAAAGGTATTGATTTTGGAAGAAGTGCATACTAAAAAGTCGCTTGTACATTTGAAGGATGTATACAGGGCTATTCAAATTCGAGTCTATTCATGAGGATCTCGGTGACGGTAAAAGATAGAAGGGTGGTTAATTGGGGGCAAAGTTGCATATTTCAAAGGTCAATTACGTGACACAAAAAAATCTGATCTAGCTTCTTTGGTCCTGGAGTTATACAGGAAAAATCGAAAATGTAAAAATTCTGTTTTTGCCAATATCTTTTTATTTTGTGGAAATTTTTTGAAACTGTTGGCACTTTGCTATTGCAACTTTTTGTAGACTATCCAAATATGCAATTTTAAATTATATACAAAGAATCGAACAAGCCGGGCCACACTCAACTTTTTATTTTCAAATACGGACCTGTATTTTTTATAACATTTATTCAAATGCTAAGAGTCGTGTTTCATGTTGGCGTAGTATTTTCATCTAAACTGTAGAGTGTTTTGGGAGTAGTGAACTATTAGCAGTAGAATCAACATTTTTAATTCCATAACAGCTATAATTGAAAAATATCAAAGAATAAAAAAGTGAACCAATAACAAGTTGACATTTTTATATTTTTCAATTACAGATGTTATGGAATAAAAAAAAAATAATTTTACTGCCAGTAGTTCACTACTTTCAAAACACTCTGTAACTCAGATGAAAATACTACACCAATGTGAAATATGACTCTTCACTTTTGAAAAATTGCAGTAAAAAATACAGGTCCGTATTTGAAATTAAAATGTTGAGGGTGGCCCGGGCTGTACGATACTTTGTATATAATTTTTATTTGCATATTTGGATATTCTACAAAAAATTGCTATGGCCAAGTGCCAAAAGTTTCAAACAATCTTCACAAAATAAAAAGATATTGGCAAAAAAAGAATTCCGAAATGTTCGATTTTTCCTGTATAACTCCAGACCCAAAGCAGATTTTTTTGGGTCACGTATTTGACCTCTGAAATATGCAACTTTGCCCCCTTTAAACCACCATTCTATCTTTTACCGTTACCGGGATCCCCATGCATAGACTCGAATTAGAATAGCCCTGTATATATGTTATTGATTCCAGAATTCCAACTACTTCGTTAATATGTTACTCGTTTCTATTTTTTTGCAAAAGATAAGCTCATATGTCTGACGTTTTAAACTTTCGGTGAATTACGTTAATCGTTGAGTCAGTTATTAATTAGCGTTCGACTTGTCATTGTTACTATTATTTGAATCTTTATGAAATAATAATAGACAAAAAATTACCAACTTTTGTGCCTCTGAAACGGACAAATTGATAGATATTATATTTTGTTACATTTCATCAACTTTGGTATTTCATACTTCGGGAAACTATTTCTAGGTCGCATTATTAAAAAGTTGTATAACATTCAGGTGGACAAAAAAAAATGTTACATTTTTGTAAACAATCGTAGTACTCGAAAGCGATGATTTACCAAATAACTTTTTGTTTATATTACTGCGATCGCAAACTAAAAATTTTTCTCTTTTTCAGATACGTCTGTCCAATATTTCCTTGTCACAAGAGTTTGTACACTCCGTCACACTGCAAAGGTCAAGCTTGCGCTGTTCTGTTAGCCCCCCAATACAATTCCACCAAATTCCTAATTGAACAAGTCGAAGAATCCGGTATTCTAGTCAAGATTCTGTGGTTGGGTGATAACTTTCGGGCGGCCTTCAACGAGATTAGTGGTATTCATCAGCTGGAAAACGTGCACCATGACAAACCTAAAAGAAGCGTCTTATTTTTTTACTGGTTTCCGAGCGAGATCGTTACCCATCAGAATCATTTCATCAGCGTCAATTTTAAGAATAACGAACTATATAACTTCACACGCGGAGTTGGAGGTTCTGGGTACAAGTACGAAATGCATCGCCTAGTCAAACTCGCTTGGAGCAAGATAGAAGACAATGCAAAGTCGCTTTACAATGGACTTAGATACTTTAAGCTTACAGAGCACGATTACATCTACCTACTTAGGTTGTACGAAAGAGGTCAAAAGTCTATAACTGAGATCGCATGCCAGTGGATGAACGAGAACGAGAAAGTGTGGACGAGCTGGAAAGATCACACCGAGAAAGCTGTCGTGTACATCGGAGGTATATTTCCTATGAGTTCTACCTCGTTTCATGGACAGGGAATTGCCATGGGAGCTCGAATAGCCACAGAAGCTATCAACAATAACCACACATTGTTGAAGGACTACGAATTAAAATTATTGGCTTATGATGGAAAGTGTCAAGCTGACACTGTCATGAAACATTTCATTGATTTCATCGTCTCTCGGCAGTACTATAACAATTTAGTAGGTGTGCTCGGACCAGCTTGTTCGGAAACAGTAGAACCCATTGCTGGCGTTTCTAAGCACTATCACGTCTTGATCATTTCGTACAGTGCTGAGGGTGCTAGTTTTTCGGACAGAAAGAAATATCCGTACTTTTTCAGGACCATTGGAGAGAACCAACATTACAAGCATGTCTATATGTCGCTGTTCAAAAGGTTTGTTATAGTCAAAATATACTTCATTGTCAGAAGTTATGAACACTTCTAGACAAGGCTTCTTTTACTTGATAATATTCTTGAGATTAATTGAAATGTTTGATAATTTATACAATGATGGTGATACTATACTCCCTTTCATCTACATATCAGTGCAGATGAGATATGCGCAAAATGCAATATAAAGTGGCGCATTTACTATTTCAACTGCAGGAAATTTCCACCATAGACTCCTTGGTGAATGAGGAGATGCAACAAAAATAAATAATGCAAATACAGGGTATACCACGATGAGCTGAGTCGATATGTATACGGGAAATTACTGGAAGTGTTTTTCTGAAAATTTATATTTGGGAGTTTTTCGAGGAGCTCGTTTCAGTTAAAATTAGTTGTCTATGGCATCCGGTTATACCGGGAGTGTACCTCAAATTTGTTTTTTTTTTCATTTTTAGAATCTACGATGAATTTCAATATAACTTCATTCAAAATATCATATTATGTCTTAAGGGCACCAATTTTCGGTTATTTGAATTTTTTTGAAAATTTTGACAGATGCTTCCTTCACAAAAAATTTATTTTAGAAACAAAGATCGTCAGGTCAAAAATTGTCAGAATTTGTCTGAATAAGACCTGAAGCTTCCTAAATCATTGGGAACTTTATATGTGGTGTCACATTGAGTTACTAATAGAGTAGAAGGCATTATTGGGAAGGTATTGTTTCATCATTTCATGCGAAAATGTGATTCTATTTGGTAGAACGTTGCATAGGACGATTCCATAATGGCTAGAACCGTTTCGAGTTTTATTTAATCTAAGATAATCAACATCAAGATTGTTCTGGTCCTAATAGAATATGAGTTAATTTGGTCTCTGGTAATCTGATATTCCTTCTCACATAAACTAGGTAGACATTCATAAAATATTTTCATGGTACTGTTAAAATGCTGTTTGTGACAAACTTATGTTTACAGTCATCTCCGAATTTCATTCTAGTTACAATTTTGAGTGCTCCTTTGCAGAGAGAGAGAGAGTGCTGAGGTGGAGTGGCCCCATACAAAAATATCATATGAAATTGATGAATGAATAATACTATGATATGCGGTTAATATGGTATTTTGTGTAACTACGTAAATAAAATTTCTGATAATAGATGTTTTTTGATTTCTTCTTTGAAACAATAGCAGTGTGGTAGTCAAATGACAATTTTGAGTCGAGGTAAACACCCCAAAATTTAATGGATTCAGTGTTTGGCTCGTCATGATTCTGTTCTCTTTTGCATTTATTCAGATTGAGATCGTTTTCAGTAATAATAATAATGATAATAATAATAAGCTTATTCTCAATTTAAAAAAAAACTATCACAATATAACATGCAAATAAATTGTAAAACAACCCCACTAAGTAAACTTGTGGTGGGATATTTATTGGTTCGTTTTCAACTAATTTTGGATGTTAATGTCACTGGTCAGCAATGATGATAAATAGTGTCTGTTTTTGTGAGACTAGTATCCTCAGCAATCATTATTGTCAAAACGTTCTCTTACACTGAGTAGAATCTACGCTAAAATATAGGGAAAGTTTATCCATATAATCCTATATCTAAATTAAACGGTTTTGTATAAACTTGGAAATACTGAAATTTTGTTGTTATCAGAGATATCTGAATTATTAGTGACTTTTTTTGAAAAATCGACAAGAAACAAATGCGGAACTGTCAACAAACAATATTTGCTAATAATTAATAGTTAAAGCATAATAAAATTATTTCAAAACCATTTATCGTGTCCTGTTTAGGATTAAGTAACGAAGATTACTTTAATTTGTTAATAATTTACGAGGAATGGGACAATATTATTAAAAGAGTCTGTGAAACCTTTCGTTTGTAATTCCCCGATAGACCAACACCCACTCATTCACAATTGCAAAACACACAGGCAGTTTGTGGTAAAGCAAGAAAAAGAGTAAACGTATCTTAGATAATGGAGAGAATGAAGTTACATTCTTGTTCCTGTCTTTTTTTTACAATAATTGTGTATTGTATATTTGCCTGTGAATTTTACATTTGTGATTGATCTGCAGCATGTTGTCATAACCATGTTAAATTATTCATGAATACACTCCCCCAATTTTTTAGTGTAGAATTCACTGGCGTTGAGACAAAATGGAGTTGCCATTTGAAAAATTGAATTGAAGATTCAAAAAATGCAATAAAAAACAGGGTGTTCCATTTTAAAATAAACAAGTTGGAGTCTACTTCCGATATAACCGGAAGTCGTAGACAACTGGAAATATTTCAACTAAAATGAGCTCCTCGGAAAATTCCCGTATACAAATTTTCAGAAAGTACTTCCAGTAGTTTCCCATTATCGACCCAGCTCATAGTGGTATGATACATGCACATTGATCATTACAACAAAGACCTCTTCATCTCTGAATATTCAGCCTGGGTCCTCCGGGAATAAATTCATATTCATTTGACGGGTAAGCACATGAAATCGAAAAGTGTAACTTAAAGAGAGGTCGGCATGAATCCCGAATCTAACTTTACCTAAATATCGCTGAATATGCTTTTGTAAAATTAGGACAGTCTGCAATCTATGATTACAGATTAACTCCGCAAAATGCTATAGCATATACCAGATGTGGCTTAATAAGAGAATGTTACACTGGTTTGGAAACTGAAATTCAATTCATTAGGAATAACTATTAATGAGTAACAACCCATAATGAGTAACAAAAAAAAAAGAATTTCAACATGCTGTTCAAATTTCAACGAATTATTCTGAATTTCCAGATTCAATCAACTGCCACATATAAAAAAAAAAAAAATTGACTCCCTATGTCTGAATCTAACAATAAAAATACCAAAAAACACTGCTTTCAGATGATTCTAGGTTTACCTATCTCGATATCTTCAACAGACAAAACACTCGCTATTGGGCTAGAGACAATCAACGATGGCTAGAAGGTGCTTCTCAAGAGCGTTTTGGAGTGTTTGGTTGGCATTAAATGGAATTTTGTCAAAATCAAATTGAATTTTTTTTTGGAAACTTGCGTTAAGATATAAATGATGGAATCGTCTTCCAACAATCGGGCGCCCCCACCCATAATACAACAGCTGTAACTATCTTACTAAGCGATTTGAGAAAAATTGGATGGGTACTATCTGGTGGCCAGCCAGATCGTCTGACTTTACTCAGATGGATTTTTCCATATCGGGATTTCTCAAAGAAAAAGTGTATGAAACTCATTCACCAACTTGAGAAGTCCTTGAAAATCGAATAAGACAAGCTATTGACATGATTTCGTAATGACATTTGAGAAAATATCAGAAATATTCAATTGTGTCAGCAAGAAAGCGGCCAGCAGATATAACATTTTATTGAATGAGTTTTTTTTAGTGTATTAGTTTAAAATAAGTCTGTGGACTTTTACTCATGCCTCTGCAGAATGTCCCTATGCCAATAAAGTCAGTTTTGTGTGTGAACACATCGTGGAAGGAAACATAGAAGAAAATAAGACCAACTGTTGCCCAGCCCCAGCCCCCTCCCAGTAAATATTGATGAGTAGGTATGAAATCCACAAATAGTTGAGTTGACTGTTTTACCGTTGAAAAAACGTCATCGATTGCCAATGAAACGCTGCTGCGATATTACCAAATTATGAATTACTATCCTAAAGTCTATAAATCTTTCTGCTTGTAATCCGCACACTTCTCGCACAACAGCTAATTTTCCAAATAAATGTGTCAACGTTGTTTACCACCGTGGTCTCATGGTCGGACAATTATCAATTGCCCTAATTCTATCTATGTTCCTTGCGCTGTGAGAAGTACTGTAACTGAAACTTCTAGGTAATGTACAAAAAAGAGCTATTCGTCATGTTTTCTGTTTAATAGATATTTTCTCATGGTAATATCATGAATCGTTCCACCGTTAGCGGCCCCATCGAGACTTACCTATCGAGATGAATGTTCACATGCCTTTGTCGTCACTTTGGGAGACAGGCCGAACATCTCTTTCCCAGGGCTTGTTCTTCCAATGAACGGCGAAGCTAGGGAACTCTCTGCCTCGGGAGGTGTTTCCTGAGGCATACAGCCTGCAGAAATTCAAAAACAGCAATTCTTATCTGCTTTCCTGTGGCTCTCACGATGTTTTCCAAACATTACGAGAGTTTCCTATTCGTGAGAACCGTTTTGGACCTAAGGCAGATAAACAGACACATTTTTACGTCAAAGGTTAATCTGTATGGCCAGTCCTTTTTACTACCAAGGCCATACACACGCAAATTTGCCGGAAATGTTCGCCACATGCAAGATTGTGTCTTTATGGGACTCATTGAGCAATTTATCCGTTGGATTGGCATAGCTCGGGGCTCTTTCAAGACATTTTTGAAGGTTGCGAGCTAGTCTGTTGGTTGTGCAATTCCAATAATCGACTGCAGACATATAATATGTGTCTATGGCGCAGAAAAACTTGTTTACACCAGTACAAATCTGCCTCTTCTAAGCATAACTCGTAGTTTTGCCCGATGATTGCCAATAATGCTCACATTTATTGGCAGTTTTTGAACATTAGTAGGTATGTGGACGCCTACGTTTTTGCATATATATAATTTTTTTTCATAAACTGTTGCTTCAATCAAATTAACAATTAGTTGTAAAAGTTTGAAATGAAACCCTGTTAGCCATGTTTTGAGTCATAGGTCATTTTCCCTTTAGGTACTTCTGTATGAATTACTGGTGCTATTTTAACCCTCTATATATATACGCTTCCGAACTGCAGTTAATCATGCTTGGGTTTTCAACTAATTTCTGGAAATTTCCATGATATCTTTTGAAAATGTTCAATGTAACAATCGAGGAAAAATAACCGAACGATATGAAATAATTTTTCACGAGAAATGACATTTCATTTATTCCCTCAGATTTGGTTGGAAGAGGGTGGCGGCATTGACTGAAGATGGTCAGAAGTATACGGAGTATATTTCATTGATGAGTGACGATATGGAAAAGAACGGAATCAAGTTCATTGCTAATAAAAAATTTCCCAGGGAGAAGAGTACCGAGGATATGAAATATGTAAGTTTTTGAAAGTGCCATTTAAATTTCTCGATAATCCTTAGTTAATGTTCATTTATTATTGATATTATTACTGAAAATAAGTAGAGTTCATCACATATTCGAAAACATATTTCAAGTACAATTTTTAATACACAGTTTAAAATTTTAATCTGAACCAAAATGAGTTTACTTTTATTGAGGCACCCCAACTACACAAATAAAAAAATTACCAGATAAAACCCGATATATTCATTGTTGTTTTTATACTGTTATTTTCTCCAATTTATTTGAAGCAGAAAATTCATATTCTGTTCTATATCTAATGCAAGTGGGATATGCATGATCCTGTTTAACAGGTAGCGTTGAAACTGTTGAAAGGTCGTGAACCGAGCTGAAATACAGATAGAAGCTTCGTAGAAAACGGAGTTGCAATCATTAAGTTAAAAGGCAAAATCATAATAGCAAATGATCTGAATTTCATCAAACGAAAACGATTGAATGGAACCACCGACCTATCATTGTAAACGAGGTCAGAGCTAGGTTTGACCAAACAATCACGAAGAATATTAACATTCAGTCATGGTCAGTAGTGGAACAGGAGACCGTTTAGTGATCACCGCTATATCTTTTACCGAAGGGTAAGTTGTCTTTTCCCTTCCGGATGCGTATGAGCTGATTTTACATCCTCTGCTCGGGTGACTTTCCAGGGCCTCAGATGTTGGTTAACCTCCCTGCTCATTGTTATCATATTATTTATTCATTATTAATTTATGAATAAATTTACGGAAATTATAGATATTCTCGAATATATTGTTGAAGAAATTGAAGATGCAATCTGCTATTGATGATGGTACTTTCAAATTTTTTAAAATACGTAATTTTTTTTCTTTTGCAGTACCTGGCTGATCTGAAAAACATAAGGGCAAGAATCATCATCGCCGATGTTGTAGAAGACGTAGCAAGGACGGTAATGTGTGAGGCATACAGGCAAGAAATGACTGCTAAGCAAGGATATGTTTGGTTCTTGCCAATATGGCTGAATACCAACTGGTATGACACTGACCATCATAATAACAGTTCGGAAGTTAATTGTACCACGAAGGAGATGATAGAGGTTGGTGACTCCATAAAAAAACGAGACTGATATAGTATATTTATTGCATTACGAGTGGGATTGTCGCACTCTGCATGCGCCTCGTGCTACAATATTGTAGTGGAAATACCCTTAAAAATTTCGCTGATTAATATAAAACTCTTCTAAACAATACTATGTCGATTTGCGAACTCTCGAACTACATCTATGACTCTGCCTGCCATCTGAGATTGAGCGTCTTATATACCGGCAAGTAGATTCCTTTTCCGTTCTCGAACTATCGATACTCTACGGTGACTCGTTCAAATGGCTCTCGTACGTTCTCGAATGTAGATATAACATTCTTTAGCTAGTTCTCGTTCCTTCGCGGACGTGATGAGTCATGGATGCACCATTAGAAAGCAGAGGTGAGACCATCCAAGCAGGCTTAGCGTGATCTTCTAAACAGATGTTTTCAGGTCCGGCCTCAGATTCATTACATTGCCCTTTTTCTCAAAGATGTTTCGTCCCAAAATTTCCCATATAAAGTTTCTTCATATCTGCACCTTGATGTTCGATGGAACACACACAGTCTTCATGTTGGTTCGAGAAAGATGGTTACAGCACACCAAAAACTTGACGCCGGTGGATCTGAATATCGTCTCCAACATGCTTCTTATATATGATATTTTTGGGATTGACAGATCCACAAGATTCTGGTCCACCATCGTATCTCCTTATCTGGGGAGGCTCTTCCAGACCTCTTCATAGGTCAGTTTATCTCGAGAATGATCCTTGGTAACCACGTAGAAGATGTTTCTCTGGACCTTCCGTAGTTGTAGCACCCCTCTAACTTCTGGATTCTGTTCCTGTAGTTTCTGGAGTCGACCAAACTTCTTGGAGAATACTATGGCGATGCCTCTGTGAACATTTGAAGGTCTTCAGCCACACGATGAGCTAGTGCGTATTCAGCAGGCACCTTAAAAAGGTCTCGTGGCTCTTCTCGAGTTACCCCATGTGGAACTTTCCAGCATTAGGGGACAACCTATTAAAATGAACAACCCTAGGTTTCCCTAGGGTTGCTTGTAGATTCAGTAGATAAGGTCATTTTATCCTCTTCACGATCTTGTACGGACCCTTCCCACTAGTTCCGCAACTTTGGTGATAGGCCACGGCGACGTATATAGCCTGACTAGATCACCTATCTGAAAATCCTTCAGCATCGGCCCTGATGTCATAGGTCTCCTTCATTCTGTCGCTGGCATTCTGGATATTAAATGATATCATTCATGAATATCGTCCATTCTCTGAAGTAGTTTGCTGACGTAGACCTCTCTCACAGTGTCTTGTCCTGGTGGTGTCCCAAACTTCAGGTTACAGAGAGCAGCTCTCAGCCCATAATAATCCTAGCAGGAGTTTGGCCGGTTGACTCATGGACGTATAAATTAATAATGGACTCAGCAATCCCATACTTGCAATACAGTTTGTTTTGAAGCCGCTTGGTTCGTAGGCGCACGGGTTGCAGGGAAGGAGGAGATCTGCGATATACTGTAACCTACCCTCCAACGACAGTGGCGCACGCAATTTAACTGATATAGGTATTGATAATAACAAAAATATGTGGAATTTCATATATAATTAAGAAAATTTCAGCAAAACTTGTTAGGTAGATACGATCTGATGTGTTCCTAAAATACCCATATGTGCCTCCCTTCATATAAAGTAAGAAGATTTCAGTACTATTTCATTTTGTATGTATAGAAAATTGATACCCACTGTGACGCCAATGAAGAATATGAACATCAATCTAACATTTGTGAACAATCTATGTACTTAATTATCAAAGCTGAGATTCTGGTTGTTAGAACAATTAGATTGCTTGCAAACCCAACAGTAAAGCACCATTATTAGTCTCTATCTATTTTTATTTCACTATTTTAATCCAAACGCAACAAAACACCAATATTTTAACAAATACCATAAATTACAGACAATGTCAACATAAAGTGGTGAAATTTGTAAACAACCAACATATGATGAGAAACAAAGCGTACTTCAACAGCGTTGCCGCACGTGCAGCATTTCAACGGACAGTACAGAATTTTTTAGAAGTTCGCACCGATTTTTCAAATTAATTTCACTAGTTTTGATTCTGGAATGTATAATGCCGAGTTTAATTTCATAAACGGATCGGAATGTTGAGTTACTGACTGAAATTCGCTGGCAATTGAGTTTAAGCTCGTGTTTTGTTGGTTGATGAAGAATTATCACAGACTCGATGTGGCAATACCCAACTCAACAGCAGGACCTTAGGATGGTGCCTTTCAGTGACTTCACTTGGAGATGTAAATAACTGGGTCCATTATTCATTTGTACGTCCATGGGTTGCCTCGTGTACTGCGGAACGACAGGCCATCAGGAACATATGGAGATACTGGTCCCAGTCTTTCTGGTGGTCAGAGACTACCTTGGACTGGTGGCGATTTATCGTCCTGTTTATCCTTTCCACCATTCCATCAGAGTGTAGATGCAGAGCCGTGGTTCTTGTCTTCCGGATGTTCAGCATTTGACACAGTTCCTGGACAAGACGTCGACTGCGGGGATGGTTCTTGGTTGGCAGGGCATAGGCTTCAGCCCACTTGCTGAAGTACTCCATTGCCACAACAATGTACTTATTTCCATGGCCAGATTGTGGAAATAGGTCAGCGATGTCTAAGGCGATTCTTTCAAATGGGCTGCCTATGTTGTACTGAAGCTTCGGAGCCTTAGGTCGTGTTTGATGCCCATTGCTGGTAGCGCATACAGCACACTTTCTGCACCACTTTTTGACGTCAGCTTGGCGCAGTTGGCCTAGTGAAAGCTTTGTCTCAGTTTTTGGAGGGTCTTCATCACTCCCAGATGTCTTCCAGTGACTCCATCATGAGTTTCTCGGAGAACTTCCTGTCTCCTGCTCCCGGGCACTACTGTACACGTATTTATAGAAATTCTCTACTCATTTAACAAAACCAACAGCTCCCGCCTAGTAACACAGTAATTGCGCTCAGGAAAAAGCGGTATCTCGATTTTGCAGAAACGCATGTCTTCTTTGTGGCTCAGTTGGTAGAGCACTGTACCGGCAATCTCTTGACCCGGTTTTTTGCCCTTAGCCTTTTCCGGGGTTAGCTCGCAATAATCAGCCTTACACGAACTTAGACAATAGCAGTATCCAATGGAATGCAATGAATGACACGCATAAGCTTCGCAGGAGGCGTGTTTATTATATTAATTACAACCCACACAAGCTGCTCAGCTCGACCAACCGCCAACATCAGCGGAGGCGGCTGTCAGCGCCCCTTGATCGGGGCCCTAGGCACCACTTGGCACAAGCGCTCACCCTCCTCCCCAGCAATAGGGTGGAGGGGGAGGCGGCTCTCCGTGCGTCCAAGTCCTCATCCCCCGACGTCCAAGCCTACGTGAGGCGAAGAAAGAAGGGAATGAATGATACTTGTAATGACTTGTAGATATTGGTGGAATTTTTATTGTCAATTTTAGAAAATATATTTTTATTTATTTATTTATTTGTACCGGCAATCCAGAGGTCGTGGGTTCGAATCCTGCTCGAGGAGAATCTTTTTTCTGTAATTTTAAAAATCTGTCTGAATGCCACAAATTTTCTTTATCATATTTATATCACAGACACAAACCCTCTTCATTTTCCTTGACATTGTAACTATGAGATCAGAACCATTAGTAATTTACTTGATAACTACAAATACAAAATATTCTGTTGAAAGTTGTTTCAGCAATGATTATAAACTGCCAATTAGCTCAGTTGGGACCAAGCCTAGTCAAGTATACATTTTTTATTGTTTTCAAAAAATAAAGAATAACTTTTTTGAATTAATTTTTCTTGTGTTCCAACTGTAATCATTATGTAGGTAATTGAATGAAGATTTCAAATGTGAGAGCTTGACAGCGACGGTAAATCTAAACAGAAATTATGAATTTTGATGACAGGTTATCCACATGCGTGTATATATAGCCACTTTCCGTGGATCTGTGCAATGCTATATATGTTACTTTCCTGTGTGGGGAAATTCATTATTATGCCACCTTTTGAAGTTCTACTTCTGATAAGTATGATTTTTGAAATAATAATATACTTGATGGGTATAGAGGTCCCTGACACTAGATGCAGAGTATGTCGTGGGGCAGCTGAGACCATAATGCATTTGCTGTCAACTTGTCCAGCTTTTGTGGTCCCAGCCTATATCGACAGGCAAAACGCGGCGCTACTCAAGGCTTATTATGTTAATATTTTCGTTGAATGAGTTTTAGTAAAAACAACACATATATTTGATTCTGTTTCCAGCTCTACATCATCAATTGTATAATTTATTTTTTTTTGTGTATGATACATTTTACCTTGGAAATTTTATTTGTTGTCTACTGACGTTATTTTGAGGAATTATTTATGTAATTGTAAATTTTAATATACTCACTTCAGGTTGTCAATAAGAATATTTTTTTCAAAGACAGTAAAGTATATTGGTTCATTGACTGAAATGGTGAGAGGACTAAAGGGATGTATCTGGGTGCAATCTTGTCCTTTCTATAGACGTCAAGTTCAAGCTGATTTAACTTTTTTCTACTGACTAAAACTTCTAATAATGAGAGAGAGAATATAACTTTGTCGTACATAAGAAAAAACTCTTGTTGACAAACACATGTATCAAATTTACAGTAAATGAATGAACATATTATGTTTCTGTCAAAATTTATAAACAAATCACATGATGAAAGTAATAATAAAAACATTAATATTGAGCCTCAATTGAATACTTTCAAAATAAGTCAAACTGTTTTGCATCCACGTCATCCACATATATAACCCAAACTGTAGGAAAATAGAACTGAAAAAAAAAAGATTTAAATGATTCAGCATTTGATCAGAAATCAGGAGATCCCGATCAAGTACCGGTTGATCCACATTTTTTCATTCAGTTCCATTTCGCTTTATATTAAATAACAGATATAAACCATCATTTCGTTGATTATATTTTAGTACTATTTTACTGTTTTTGAGTTATGATTGAAACCTACTGTACTATTTACCGCGTATACCATATTTGAATATATTGGAGTTTTATCCAGAGACCAAACCGCTATTTTCGAACACTTTGACATGTGTTTCAGTCACTTGGTGGTATGAAACTTCAGTATATTCATCACTATACCAAAGTGAAATGCAAATACAACATAAGTACGTTTTGCTAGGAGCGACTATTAGGGAAAATTCTTGCAAGTATAAACTCAAGACCTACTGTGAAACTCCACTGATTCTCCGATACCTCAGTGCTACTTACTAAAACCTCCATCTCTATTATAGGTCTGTCAGGCTGTTGCCTCCAGTGACACCTATGCCTATTGGCCCATAGTATCTTGCATGTATTATGTCCTGTCACAGTAGCCAATTCAGTACTTTCGTTTCTTTATCAATTTTTTTAACTGGTTGGGAGCTGTATAGTTCTGGATCACCAGATGGCTGCCCAATGTCTCTGAATCCTTACTGCACAGTCTGCATATCATGTCTCCATCATACATTCCCATTTTGTTGAAGTGCTCCTCCTTCACTGGTGCGTGACCAGTCAGCAGCCCCCGTTACGTTCTCAGCTGGCTCCTGCTCAATGGTTACAGGTCTGCCATTATTTTGTGGCACGGTCTTTTGATGTATAATTTTCCGTCTTTGTTTCCTGGAATGCTTTCCCAGTAGTTTTTGGGATTGTCCCTTACGGATGCTCTTACAGTATACTTTGGTACCCCTAGGATCTGCAGTTGTTTTGAGGAATTTTCCAGACCTATTCTTGCGAGTTTGTCTGCTTATACTTTTACTTCACTTTTTATTTCAAATATTACCTTATTCTGTTTTTACGTTACACTTTGAGGAGACATCCTTCGATGTTATGAATATGACCCTCAACATCTTTTTCAAGCAATTATGAGGTACTTTTAGTGAACTAATATTTGGGAATATTTGTTTCATTCCACCTTTTTCAGGCAATTACGGGATACTTCTCTATGACCCACTCATATTTCGCAGAGGACAATGCTATGATGCAAGAAAATATCACTGTAGGCGAGTGGAGGGAAAAAAACAACCGTTTCATAAGTAACACAAATTATGCTGGATTTGCTTACGACGCAGTTTGGACATATGCACTTGCTCTCAATGAACTTGTCAATACCGACCCAGAAGCTTTGTCTGTTCTCCATTCTGAGAACACAACCAAGTGAGTGAGAAAACCAACATTGTTTGAAGGTGATAAAATAGGAATCGACAAATGATTAGTTATCTTAAGAAAAAAATCATCTGTAAACATTTGACAATTGAATTTATGATTCTGGATGAGGGCATGTTTCTATATGCTTGTGTTGATAAGAATAACGTAACTTGACAGGTGTTAAGTTTGTTTAGTAAGATAATGTGTGAGACAGAATCAAAAGCTTTAAAGAGGTCCCATAGTATTAGAGACACCACCATCTCTCGCAAAGCTTGTGTGGTATTACTTTTTTCCTAAAGCCATGCCGATAACAAGTATTTTATTTTTTTTCGGAGAAAATCACCATTGGATTATTCAGCATATATTCTAAAAATGGGTATAATATTGGTATGATCAGGAGGTGTAGGTAGCTCCCAGTGATGTTACATTGCCATTTTTATGCAGGGTTGCACCCTGGAAAATTTTAATGCATCCTGAAAAGTAGGTACCTCCCGAGAAACATACATTATTATAAAGCGCTATTAAAATATCTACTAAACTGACAATATTGTATACATGTGAGCATGCAAAAAGCATTCAACACACGCTGTGCAAGAATGTGTGATTTATATAATGCTATTTTTTTGTGTCATTCACCGGGTAGGTGTTCTATACGTAAAACACGCTGTCACGATCCCTATTCTGCCGTCCTTAGCGAATACGCCGTATCTGCTCTGTTATTTTGCTGGGAATTCTGTAGATCCGATCTTCATACTCATGTCACACTCAGGTAGTCTTATTGCAATGGTTCAGCCACTTGCATATAGTGAACCTATGTTTTCATTAAGTTCACTGACTTTGTTAATTAAGCTGCAGCAATTTATAGGAATTTTTCAATTTCCCCAGACAATGAATGCAGATACAATGTTAATGACTTCTTAACGTGAATCCATGTCTATCAATATTGGTAAGAATTCATAACAAAAATTAAATTGAATTCAAAATATTGCAGTAAATGTTACTTAGCTAACCTGTATCTGCAGGAGTGCATTTGAATGTAGAGAATGCTCAACAGGAACCTGGTGGAGGAAAACTATCACAAACAAACAGGGTAAAATGAAAGAGACATTCCAAATACACTCAACCAGATGAAAACCGAAACAGTTTTATTATCAGTCAAAAGCCTTGAGGGGTTGAATAGGTTCTGCGCTAAAATCAAGAAACAGCAAATCCCTGATCAGGAGTGCAAAACAAAAATTAAGGAAAATTAAAGTGATAAGGAGGGGGGAAATTGTTAGAGAGAAACTATAAAGTAACAAAGGAAGATAACGACTCCAAAACAAACAAAAGTCACTCTCCCCTCAAGGCTCGCCACCGTACAGAAGGACCAACAGCAATTTGTCTCCATCCTCAGAGAGCTTCCTCTCGATGATGGATGTTATAGAGACACCGCAGATTAGGATGTCACACTCAGATAATGAAACAACTCGAGCTCCAGGAATTTCCAGAATCAGGGAAAAAGAAGTAATGGAGATCTCTAAATATTTCCGGGAGAAATTTACTGAGAAAACTAAGCAAAAAAGGAAACAACTGAAAGCCACTCTGCAGTTCCTGAAATTGTGCTGAAAAAATGCAAACTCAACACCAAACTAGAAAGGGAATGAAGAAGAATTCATCGTCCATAAGAAAACCACAAAAAGGAAATGGGTCAATCTGAATCTTCAAGATGGCCCAGTGGAAATGCACATCTCTTCTGAGTCGATTTCAGAGGAAGGCGAGGATGAGAACAATAAGAAAGCTGCACACTCAAAGAAGTATGTAATAAAACTCAACCCTCAAACAAACAAGAAAAAAAACAGCCACCCCTGGCAGTGACTAACAAGGGAAAGAGGTGCCCATCCATTATCATTAAGGGCACGGTGAAACTCGACAACGAAGACAAGAATGCTCTTCGAAGAGAAAAAATAACATAAATACACAAAAAATTCTAACCTCATCTTCACCAACTGAGGAAACAACAGTAACACTACATATAACTGAAAATAACAATCAGGGAGCTCAGAAACTGATCAAAGACATGCTATACACTAGAGAAATCACTATCCAAAAATTCTGAAATACATAGTTATCCTACTAGGCAACATAACTTGTTCCATATTGATCAGGCTAGCTCAATTTTCGGACAAAAAAGATTCACACATTCAGCTCTTTAAAATTTTAATAGATTGCCGAATGAGATCAAGAATTCCAATAATATAATTCAATTTAAAAATCGATTGAAAAAGTACATGCTTTCTCAAAGAAACCCTCCTCTATAATTTATCACCATAACGACAGTTCTTTGTGTATCACATTTTCATTTTTCTTTCCTTAGTTTTTTTTTCCCTTTTAGTTGAGATTATTACAGAACAATAATTGTTGTAATGTTCAATCATAAACAGTCTCCATACCAGTTTTACGTAACTGTCTGACTGTTTCATGTTATCCCTTTGGAAATAATATATTTTAATTCTGTTATATATACCTTGTAATATAAATATTTATGTATGCATCAATAGGACAGGGATCTTTTTCCATATCACATCATAGGCCTCATAAAACTGAAAAATCAACAGCGCCAGTGGTGGCAAAATATGCTAACGCCATGCATAAAGAACATATGTTAACGCTAGGCCCTAAAATTAGCCACCTCATAAGCAACATAAGGATGAGATCTGCAAGAGGAAACTTGTAAACCTCAACGTCGGAGACATTTTCCTATGGAGGATGTTCCAACAGTCCCTGATGGATCAAGACGATTTTGCGTAGACTAAAGCCGTAGACACAATTGAAGTTTTGGATATTAATTTTTACAAATAAAACAAAATGCAAAACAGAATTGAAAAATGGAGATTGAATTTTACCAACAAAATTGTTCATGAGGCGTGATCAGAATAATAATGGCAATGATAGTTTCGCGTTCAAAAAATATCCAAAATTATGTTTGTCCGATAAAAGGAGCATTGGTACTTGCCTAGTCGATCACAAACGGAGTTGTCGTTTGGGACAAACCGAGAAGTCCGCAGTAGCTGACGGAGAACACAAGATCCTTTTCGAAAATACCGAGAGATTAGCAACGTCGAATCATTATTCAACAAGAATGTATTTAGAAGCTATAGAAATACACTAACACCAAGAGAACTTCAACAGAAAAGAAGAGAGAACATATTTACCAAAGATCTGGCACACAGCATTGAAAGGGGCCAAAACGAAGCCATGTCACCCGAATCGCGCGGAAAGTGCGCGCGAACCCGCTATTACAGAAAGTGCGCCAAAAAAAATCACTATAAATAACATGGCAAACTCGAAAGCTTCAGTTTCAGTTGATACGTCTAGAAGAGTACTTCGACCACGGCACTGAAGATGACTGCCGCAGTTGCAGTCGAACGTTTGGAGATTTAAACCAAAGAAGACCACGGCAAAACCCGGAAACCAACTAAAACTCTAATCATCTTTTTATCGGATGTCGAATAAAATATTTCCATTTTGAATAGCATTGATTTGATTTTGTAACTGTCCCGTTCAACCCAGGATGTTGTCCCATTCAAAACACTAAAGATTAAATGGGACAAAATCACATGTTTTCTCAGATTTTTTCCTTCACAAATACATTAGTGTTTTAAAAACACTTGATGTGCGGTTCAAAAAAACTGTTCCATTTATGGTACCTTTCCTCTACAGTAGACAGACATTTCATGTTTATATGTTTCTTTTCAGTAAACTGGTCCGAATCGTTGAAGGGACCGATTTCCACGGCGTGTCAGGTCGCATAAAGTTCCGCGGTGGTCCATCTCGGTTTTCTTTCATAACAATCGTCCAATGGTACGACAACAAGACCAACACAATCGGCCATTTCTATCCCAATCTGACCGAGCACGATCCCGAAATTCTTGGCGGTGAGTTGAGGCTGAACGAGACAGCTTTCCAATGGTTCACCACAGATGGCAATGTACCGAAAGATGGTAATCTTCCACCACCTTCCTGCGCTGTCGATGGGCTGGCGCGAGCATTCGATGTCGATTGCCAGACTGCTTGGGTTATTCTAAACGTCATCATAGCGATTATGTTAATAATTTCTGTAATAGGAATTTGCTTTTACATGAAGAGGAAGTATGATTTGAAGGTGGAAATGACCAAGAACTATATGAGGTATGTTTAAATTCTAATTAAAAAATTGGTCACGGGCCGTATTAGAAAAATTATCGCAACAAACACTTTGTTGTTACAGATCACTTGGTATTCCTTTCAATTTTACAAGTGCCAGCGACCTAGACAAATGGGAAATCCACCGAGAAAGTGTAGTTATCAACCGAAAACTTGGAGAAGGAGCTTTTGGCACAGTGTACGGAGGTGAAGCCGATCTTCCAGGAACTGGCTGGACTGCTGTAGCTGTGAAAACTTTGAAAATGGGATCAACAACTGAGGAGAAGCTCGATTTCCTCTCTGAAGCAGAGGCAATGAAACGATTCGACCACAAAAATATTGTTAGACTTCTTGGTGTATGCACCAAAGAAGAACCAGTTTACACCATCATGGAATTTATGCTATACGGAGACTTAAAAACTTATCTCCTAGCACGTAGACATCTGGTGAAAACCAAGAATGTTGAGGAGTATGAAGAAATATCACCAAAACGTCTAACCAATATGGCCTTAGATGTCGCGAGAGGTTTGAGCTACCTAGCTGAGATCAAGTTTGTTCATCGCGATATCGCTTCTAGAAATTGTCTAGTGAACGCTCAGCGTACAGTTAAGATTGGTGATTTTGGCATGACTCGAGCAATGTTCGAAAACGACTATTACAAGTTCACCCGCAGGGGTATGTTGCCGGTGAGGTGGATGTCTCCGGAAAGTTTGGCGTTGGGGGTTTTTACTCCGGCTTCTGACGTTTGGAGTTTTGGTGTGTTGCTTTATGAGATCATAACTTTTGGAAATTTTCCGTTTCAAGGAAAAAGTAATACCCAAGTGCTGGAGATTGTAAAGGAAGGGCAGACACTAGAAATTCCCAAGGGACTCAAACCCCAATTGTGAGTACACCATGTATTTTAATTATACTTTATGACAGGATAAATGTTCCTATTTTGTCCAGATACAAATCTACTTAGCTCAACTTCCAAGTTGGTCATTAAATTAATCAACCATTTCAGTTAAAAATTTGGCCTGAAATGGTATGCTCATATTCAACAGACTGCAATTTTTCTGCGAAGAAAATGGCTGCCAAAACTGCCCCAATAAATTTTAAATCTTTTAACTTTTGTCCTATTTGGATAATAAGCAATCCTAAGAACTTCTTTGCTCATATGTTATATGTCTTAATAATAATATAGAAAAGAGGGTCAAAGAAGGGGGTCGCTGGCTGCAAGGAGAACCTGCTGATCGACAGATGCATTACTCAGGACTCCGTGCAGTACAAGCATAACCTTTCAATGGCCTGAATCGATTATCGCAAGGCATTTGATACAACATCGCATGAGCTCATCATGCATTTGCTCAGATGCCTTGCGGTACCCGATCAAATAGTGAGATGCATTGAACAGCTGATGCCGCTCTGGAGGACTCGTTTCACCATAACATCTGGTCAAGTCAGAGTCCAAACAGAGCAGGTTATCTTTAGAAGGGGCGTGTTTGAGGGAGACTCCCTCAGCCCTCTTCTCTTCTGCATCTCACTACTGCCATTGTCCGTTGCACTACGGAAAATCCGTAGATACAACTGCGGCACTCCCAGCAACCGGAGGCATAAGGTCACCCATCTGTTTTACATGGACGACCTTAAACTATATGCCTCTGGGGAAAAGGATCTACATCAGTCCTTAAGGGTAGTACAAGAGTACACGCATGCTATCGGAATTGAGTTTGTGATTGACAAATGTGCCACGGTTCATCTCAAAAGAGGACGATGCGAGGAATACGGAGAGGACGTTCAGCTCGTAGACGGAAGCATCCTACATCATCTGGATGCCGGAGAGACGTATACTTACCTAGGAGTGGAACAACGCCACTCCCAAGAGGTAAACACTGTTAAAAACTCTCTCCGCGGCAAGTATCAGCATAAACTCCGATAGATCTGGTCATCAGAATTGTCGGGGAAGAACAAAGTTGCTGCAACTAATATGCTTGCCGTTCCGATTCTACTTTACTCTTTTGGAGTAATGAAATGGTCTCAGGAGGAGCTGCGACAACTCGATGTTAAAACTCGCAAAATGATGCATCTGCATAGGAGCTTGCATCCTAAATCGTCCGTTCCACGGTTATACTTCCCTAGACAATGGGGAGTCCGTGGACTTTTGAGTTTGGAGTGTCTGCATAACAGAATGGTACTGGATGGAGCCTGTAAAGTCATCAGGAGTTCAGATCCCCTTCTCTGCTTGGTATGTGATCATGAAAAAGCAGGTATTGGAGCATTTCTTTTCAAGGCAGCAACCCGTGCAGCCGATGAACTCGGTCTCGTATTCGACACTGAACGGACAAACCCAAACTCTATCATCGAGTTGGAACCCGTTCAGCAAAAAGCCCACGTAAAAGCTGCGGAGTGTGAGAGGCTCCTGCAGCTACACAAGGATAAGCCGATGCATGGGGTCTTCTTCAAGAACATTGAAGACCTTGGCTTATCCAGATACCTGACCTTCTCGTTTATCAGGTCAAGTGGGCTGAAGTCGGAGACCGAGGGATACATAATGGCCTGCCAGGATGGTGTCTTTAACACTCTCGTCTACCTCAGTCGCGTGATGGGTATAGAGGTCCCTGACACTAGATGCAGAGCGTGTCGTGGGGCAGCTGAGACCATTATGCATTTGCTCTCAGCTTGTTCAGTTTATGCGGTCTCAGCCTATATCCACAGACATAACGCGGCCCTACGAGTGTTGTATTACCATCTACGACACTCGTACGGTGTAGACGAGACACCGGTGTTGGAGAATGAGAAGTGCCGAATCTATTGGAACTATTCATTCCCCACCCTCAGGCAAATACAAGCCAATAAACCTGATGTAGTACTCCTCGATCATCAAAGTAGGACGATTTTCGTCATTGAGTTTTCAGCTCCTGGCGAAACGAACATCGTCCGCAGGCTTTACCCAAACCATTCTGTCAAGATAGTGGTTCTGATAATAGGGGTCCTTGGTGGAATGATGGATACACTGCTCTCAAACTTAAAAATCATACCGGCTTACCGTGACATGGCAGAAATCCTAGCCGGGCGAATGCAGAAGGCCGTAATTCTTGGTTCACTCCGCCTACTCAGGGCACATGATTCTCGGACCCAGTAATCACCTACCCCATGGACGTGGGGAGTGTTTACTGGGGTTAATAACACACCAGCGCGCCCTCCTGACTGGGTAATTCCTAACGGATAAAAAAAATAATATTAATATAGTAGACTAATTGCTAAGGAAGAATATGAAATGATATTGGAAACAAAAGATAAAATAAATGGAAATTTTATTGTTTACAAGTCGAAATCAAATGAAATGGTTTAGAACTGTTATTTCATATCTTAAACAAGAAAACTCAGCCATAGTACCCTCTCTAAATATCTTTGGGTACGCCACTGGTACTATATTGAAGCAGGAACTCGAATATTATCTTGTTCTGATTAGTTTCTTAAATTCACAGTTTATGTGCTTACTTTTCACAGTACTTACTTTTTATTCCCATTCTATTCAATTCAGAGATTAATATTCTAAATTACAAGATACCCTTACCAAATTCATTTATTTTGTTACATGATTGTTCACAAATTGTTGTACTTCCTGCCGGTATAAATTTTATCAACTCATTTTCACTATGTAAAATACAGGAAACAATATTATCAATAGCTAGGTTTATGCTAGGTTTCATATAAGGCGGTTATGAAAACAAACAACATGCAACATATAGTTGCTATAGTAGCCGTCGAGTGAACAGCTTAAATGAACAGCTCGATAATGAATAGTAACTTCAAGTTCTGTAAGCTCAAACCCTTTGGGCATTATGTATGTACAATATGTTTTGATGTATTCCATAAAAGTTGCGTTCAGCAAAAATACAAAAACAAAGTGAGGTTTGTGAAAGATAACAAAATGATTGCTGTTAGGACAGCCTCACAATTGATCATGAACGTGAAGAAGAGACAATAAGCTCACTAGAAAACACAATGGGTGAACTCGAGGATCAAGGAAAGATTAAAATAAAATCGTAATTCAACAAACAATAATTGACTGTGAATCCGAAATGAATACATTGTTGGTATTTCAGAAAAAACTGGTTTAAGAAATACAAGCCAAGATAAACGAGTTTTAAGGAAAACTAGCAGTACAAACGGCCCCATTAAAAATTATGGATGCTTAAACACATATGAATCATCATGACCATTACTGACAATCCTAATCTCAGTGGCGTAGACATGAGAAAATCTTCGTTGAGTATGCAATTCATAAATCGTACTAAAAATGGATCAAAGCCGGAGGGAAAATTCGTTAGCATTTCCAAAAACGAATCTGAACGAAAGAACTCGAAATCTAGGAAAATATCAAGGTCAAATTGCGAACATAAGAGGAAGGAAGTGCAAGATTTCATCAACTTCCAAAAACGAAGAAAATGTTGATGAGTTTTTGGGAGAGTTCGTAAAAGGTCTAGTTCTACAGGAAACAAATCATCCGGAAATTATTCTTTATACTGATATCAAGGAATTGTCAATGCCGGAAGCGTGGGATGTAGTGAAGAGGTCAACGCGCCAAAAAAATAAAATCTGATCAAACAACTGTATTGTTACGAGATTGATAAAAATTCCCATATCTACGCCGCTGAGAGACCCGTAAAAACAAATCGCATACAAATGTGTTGACGCCGTAGGTATTTAGGTAATCGAGCAGTTCTAAGAAGTGATTATTTGGACAGCCTTCTGTCCCGAGTATTCTAGGAATTATCGCGAAAGATCCAGTCGGCATAAATGGACTATATAAAGAGATTTCACAGGGATTTGAAGTGATAAGCAGTATAGAAGTGTTTGGAATATTTAGTTAGTTGTATTGTTGTATAGATCTAAGTGTTTAATTAGTCAGTGAAGTAGTTGTATGTTTTTAGTGAAGTTAGAAAATGAACAGTTTAGTAGTGTTCGGCATTGTTATTTAGCAAAACATAACAGTGGTGTCCGAGGCGGGATATTATTGAAAAATAGAAACTATTTATAAACTATTTATGGTGAATACGAGGAGTATATCGTACAAAATCAATTCGCGGATTTGGAATGAAGGCGCCAGGAGAAAAAACAAGAATAGGACAAGCGGCGCCAGGAGGAAAAACGAGAACAAGAAAATGAAAAACAAAAAGAATATACACGTCGGTTGGAGGAAAAGAAAGAACGAGAAAAAGAAAAACGAGAAGAGGAAATACGAAGGTTATATAAAAAACAAGAACGAGAAAATGAAAAACAAGAACGAGAAGAAGTACTCCAGAAAATTCTTGAAGAACAGAGAAAAGAACAAAAAGAAACACTCCAGAAAATTCTCGAAGACCAGAGAAATGAACGAGAAGCACTCCAGAAACGTCTCGAACAACAAAAGAATGAATTAAAACGAATAGAAAAACAAAGAAAAACAGACCTTCACAGAGTTCTAGAACATCAAGATAAGTTCTTCCAACATGTTTTACAGAAAACCGAAGTTCAAATGGAGGAACTGAAAGGAAAAATAGAGGAAGACGTCAATAAGAATACAGTGCGAGAGGAGGTGAAAGGACTCGTCGAAAACCAGATAGCTCTCCTCAAGAACCAAGATCGTCGAGACAGGGTTGCCACATCAGGAATTTCCGTAAAACCACCGACATTTGATGGACAGTCGTCTTGGTCAATGTATCGTCGACAATTTGAAGCTGCAGCCGTAGCTAATGGATGGAGCGAAGAAGAAAAAGCTATGGCTCTTATAATAGCTTTGAGAGGGCCAGCTTTGGGTATGTTGGAGACGATACCCGTCGAACAGCAAAATAAATATAAAGACCTGATTACTGCATTAGAGTTGCGGTATGGCAATCAACATCGAGAACAACTGTATCGGGCTCAAATGAAAACGCGCACTCAGAAATCAGGTGAGAGTCTGCAAGACGCCTAATTCAGCTGGCTTACCCAGTAGCACCAGGAGAATTCAAGGAACAGCTAGCGGTGCAATTATTTATAGATGGACTGAGAGACACCGAAATCCAGAGGACTCTGCGACTAACACACTTCAAGAGGAGTAGCGATGCCTTGGTACGTTCTTTAGAAGTGAAGGCGGCCTTCAACACCTCGAGGCCGAAAGTACGAGCGATATCGATAGAAGAACCCGAACAACGATCAAGCGCAGCTACTAGTTAATTCGAGAAGGTTCTGGAAGAGATTAAATCTTTGATAAGCGGAATGAGAACCCAGAAGAACAGGGCGTGCTATAAATGTGAGAAATTGAGACATCTTATTAGAGACTGCAGGGTAAGAATGCCACCACGTTCGCAATCACCTATGAGGACAAGATCTTCCAGCGAGTCCTCAAGTGGGCGGCAGGAAAACTAGAATTAGCCAGTATATCGGGGCGCATGCTGACTAGCAATAATGGAGCCCCCAGGGTCATCCCTATTAACAGGAAAATTGAACGAAATAGACGTCGTATGCACCATAGACACCAGTGCTGCAGTTTCTTTGGTACGCAGTGACATTTTTCGGCCAGAAAGCGTAAAATCTATCTCTTCAAACCTTGTGCTTCGAACAGTCACTGGAGAAAATGCGCCTATTCGAGGAGAAGCTGAGATTACACTGATTCTTGGGCGACTCACCATCACAGAATAGGTACGTACATCGCGGATATAGAAGATGAATTTATACTTGGGATGGATTTGATCAGTGACTACGGGTTTTCGTTTGACAATGAAGAGAGGGTCACGAAGTTTGGAGGAGAAGAATTTGTCCTCACAACTCCAACAGAGAGGACGATGTCTGTGAAACTGCGATAAGTGAAAACCGTGAAAATTCCTGGTTTTTCGGAGAAAGTAGTTTATGCTACATTAGATGGAGACCCTGGGTGCTGCGTTGAAATAGTACAGCCATGTGTTGAATCACCTAGCGATTTGGTTCTTGCACGAGCCCTAGTAAAGACAAAACATGCTATTCCTGTGAGAGTTGCCAACGTGTATCCCGAAGAAATATCAACTAAAGAAGGCGACATCATTGGAATATGTGAACCTATTTTATGGGTAGCGAACTATGATTCAAGTGACCACGAGGAAAGAAAGGAAGCCTTAAAGAGTGTTATGACAGTTCTTGAAAAATCATTTGAACACTTGTCGACAGAAAAATTGAGAGCTGCTAAAAATTTCATCAGAAGTGAAAGCGACATCTTTGATTCAACAACAACAAGAAGAACTAACCTGGTCAAACACAGGATCGATACTGGCCAAGCCCATCCAATTCGGCAACCACCAAGAAGAGTTCCATTTGCCAAACAACAAGAGGTGGAAGAGCTTGTTGACAAGATGATGAAAGATGGTGTGATTGAAGAATCATCGAGCCCTTGGTCTGCACCTGTTGTGTTGGTTTCTAAGAAGGATGGATCCACGAGATTCTGTGTGGATTATAGGAAATTGAATGATGTAACGAAGAAGGATAGCTACCCTATACCAAGGATTGACGACACATTAACAACTTTAGCAGGTTCACGTTGGTTCTCAACCCTAGATCTGAAGAGCGGATATTGGCAAGTGGGCATACATGAAGATGATAAGGAAAAGACAGCATTTTCAATAGGAAGCGGACTTTATCAGTTTACTGTTATACCTTTTGGATTGTGCAATGCTCTAGCAACATTCGAATGACTTATTATCGTCGGTTTGTAAAAGGATTTGCTGATATTGCGGCACCCCTACATAAGTTGGCAGAAGACCGAGTCAAATTCGTCTGGTCCAACGAAAGTGAACGGGCATTTGGAAAGTTGCTTTATGTTCCAGTGCGATTTTAATTTTTCCACGTCAAAGAGGCCTGTTCGTTTTGGACACAGATGCCAAATATAATGGGGTTGGAGCTGAACTCTCACAAGAGCAAGATGGCCATGAAAAAGTAATTGAGTTTTACAGCAAGGCACTGACCAAACCAGAAAGAAATTATTGCGTAACAAGGAAGGAACTACTGGCTGTTGACCACTTCCACAAATATCTATTTGGAAGAGAGTTTCTCATTAGAACAGATCATGCAGCTTTGAAGTGGTTACTCGAAATGAAAACCCCTGAAGGACAAGTAGCAAGGTGGATTGAGAAGTTGAACCAGTATCACTTCAACATAAAACATCGACCAGACGATTACACAACAACGCAGATGCCTTGTCCAGAAGACCTTATTCGGATACCTGTGAGCATTGTGAACGAATCGAACGTCGCGAAGGAATCAACCAAGTGAGATTAATGGTTGACGACGACGAAAGTGATCCAAATATTGCAGATTTTCTACGATGGAAGAAAAGCGGGGCGGAAAGACCCACCTGGAAGGAAATCACCTTACGATCACCAAGTTCTGAAGAAAAAGAGGTACAGGATTATGCAGACGAACTGCGAGATAGCTTGAATGGGATCCACGAATTTGCAAGAAAAAGATTGAAGATAACTAGTGACAGAATGAATGCTCGATACGATCTTAAGGCCAATACTGGTGGATTCAAAGAAGGAGATCGAGTGTGGCTGTACAATCCTTGTCGTAAAAAAGGATTTTCTCCCAAATTAAACCTTGGGAAGGACCATATACGATAGTGAAAAGAATAAACGATGTGGTCTATAGAATTCAACGCAGCCCGAGAGCGAAAATGAAGGCTGTTCACCTAGAAAGACTCAAACGTTATAATGGAGGCAACGACACATTGTTTGATCGGGACGATCATAATTGAGAGGGGGGTAATGTCACGAGATTGATAAAAATTCCCCTATCTACGCCGCTGAGAGATCCGTAAAAACAAATCGCATACAAATGAGTTGACGCCGTAGTATTTAGGTAATCGAGCAGTTCTAAGAAGTGATTATTTGGACGGCCTTCTGTCACGAGTATTCTAGGAATTATCGCTAAAGATCCAGTCGGCATAAATGGACTATATGAAGAGATTTCACGGAAATTAAGAAGGTTAAGAAGTTTTTGAAGAAGTGATAAGCAGTATAGAAGTGTTTGGAATATTTAGTTAGTTGTATTGTTGTTGTTAATTCGTCAAGTCACTTCGGTCATTTTGTTAAGTTTTTTTGTTCACTTTTGTCGTTGTGATGATAATGATTGTCAGTTGAAATAGTTATTCAAATAAAAAGTAATTTTCAAGCCATTCAGACTATTTGTCCAAAAATATATAAAAAGTAGTCAACTGTATTTAATATTGGTCCTTTGAACCTTCGAACAAGCTCTGTGAATAAATATAGTCGTCAGTATTCGTAAAATATGCCCAAAACTTCAGATCCTATGGAAGGCACGTCAGGCAAAACTCGACTTCAGAAGGGTGTCAATAGAAATTTGAATCCTGATTTCGAATGGCCGCTTGGATTTGGGATGTCATCCAAACTCAGCGTGAGTTCAGACAAAAATTCGAGGAAGGAGGATCCTGCCTTAGACCAGAAAAATGCAGAAATGAACCAATCGAAAGTATCACAAAGCAGCATAAGAAGTGAAGGAAGATCTACTCGTATCTCCGCTACACCTAGCACTGAAATTCAAAAGAAAAAATTAGCAATTTCAAGAGATACTATGAATTTGTTTCCAGACATTACTATATTGCCATCAGCGTCTTGTGCAAATCAACTTGCAGAATCAAATGATGTGGAACCGACATCTGTGAAATCATTCGTTGCTGATTGGGTTCAAAAAATAAAACCATATCATAATGATGTTCATGAACCAGATATTGTTCACGAGAAACTTACAAACGGAAAATCTGATGTCAATCAGTTGTGTGAAACTCTGAACAATCTTTTGAAAAATGTCAATTCAAACAGTGGAAATTTAAATAACGAAAAATATTTTACAAGACATTCAGTGGAGAAAGAGTTTCCAATATTCGATGGACGATGTGAAGACTGGCCAACATTCATATATAGTTTCAAGCGAATATCTGAATTATGCCAATATACAAACGAAGAGACAATGATCAAGCTCCAGAAATGTTTGAGAGGAGAAGCAAGATCCGCTGTTGCGGGAATGTTGATTAGTCCACAAAATTTAGAGCAAGTGATCGAAACATTGAAAATGAGATTTGGAAAACCAGAACAAATCATTGAAAGTTTGCTAATGAATATAAAATCACTCCCAATTGTGAAAGAGATATGGAGAATCTCATTCGCTTGTCAAGCCACATGTGTAATATTTTTATATTTTTTTATTAATGATCTTCCAGAGTATTTATCCTCGAAGTGCTTGATGTATGCTGATGATTGTAAAATTTTCAGAAAAATTAATAATGAACATGATTATAACCAGCTGCAATCAGATCTTAGAGTACTTCATAACTGGACTCGTGTAAATAAATTGCCTTTAAACTTGAGCAAGTCATCCGTGATGACTTATAGCAGGTCTGTAAATTTCAAAACTTATTTTTACTATCTAGCGGAAGATCAAACATTTCCAAGATTGGCAGAGATTAGAGACCTTTGAGTAATTTTTCAGTGCCAACTCAAATTTGATAAACATATTTCAGCCATAATTCGAAACGCCCAGAAGCTACTTGGTTTTCTCAAACGCATGACAAGAATTCGTAAATATAAAAACTATAAAACTGCTATACACTTCTATAGTTCGTTCACGATTGGAATATGCCAGCATAATCTGGGACTCGTCCAAGTTGAAACACAAAAAAACGATTGAAACAATCCAAAACAAATTCGTTACCTACCTACATTATAAAAAATATGGTTTTGGTCCGGGCCACTCATCTTACGAACCACACAGGAAAGATTTTCTTATTGATAAGCTGGAAAATAGACGAACTAGGCAAAAAATTATGTTTATTTTTAAATTACTTAGTGATAAAGTATCGGACTCGTATCTTCTCTCAGAGTTGAAAATATATTCACCATCCCATATGATTCGACCCAGAAATACGCACTTTTACATTCCCAGGTCTCCAAATATAATTGATAGTATGTGCGCAACAGTAAACAAGCATGCGGATAAAATTACAGTTGATATGTACAATATCAACTATAATCAATTTAAGTTCCATATTCGAAATGTAGACCTTCTGTAATCAATTTCAGTCATGGAATCCGTCATGTCCGTCATGTCAGTAATAGAGAGTGAAATCAGGGATTTTTGAATGCATCATAATGATATAAATTTTGTTCTTCATAAAATTTCCACAATTTAACCAGGTGTTCCAAACAAATCTCATCGGTATGTAAGACTTGGTTTATTTTTAGTTTATTTAGTTTTGTTTTTTCTGTACTGTCTCTTCTTTCTGGTTAGTAGATGATAAGAGTATGAACCTTCGTTTAACCATATATATATATATATATATATATATATATATATATATATATATATATAATTAAGTAGAAATTCTCGGGTAGCGGTCTGTTGAACAATGAAACTCATTCGATTTAAATCTTCAATATTTCGTCAACCTTTATTGACTTCTTCAGGAAGAGCTACAATTAAAAGGAATATGAGTTGTTGAAGGACTACATAAAAATAACATGATAACTTACAAAATTCACAGAGTTAGTTCTAACCTATGGAACATTTGGGAGGACAATTGTTATTCTCCGCTGCAGACTAATCGCTTAATTTACCTGACTGGAGTGTTACTATGGTTTGAATAAGGATTCGTTTAAATACAATGGTGTTAATTAGTGTAGGTATTCCATTGGCACCAACTGTCAAACTACACACAACGTTGAATGGAATTTAAAATATTACAATATATACTACTAAGTTGTCCTGTATCGGTTTTGTAGTTAACTGTGTTAGGATTTTTGTTGATATGGACCATCTCAAGGAATAACCTGTTTTTTTGATTGCTGACTTTGTCTAGAATTTTTGGATTTGAATAATCAAACCGGTGGCCTGTTTTCTGGGTGTGGTCGACTGCTGCACAGGAGTTTTTTCCCAATTGGGCATCACTCTTGTGCAAAGCTAGCCGTTGTTTTAACCACTGTGAGGTCTGTCCGACATAACTACCTTCACAACCTTGGCATGGTAGTTCATAAATTACATTGCTAAGGAGTGGAGTTGGTGTTTTGTCTTTGATTTTGGAGAACAAGTTGGAAAGTTTTGTATTATTACGCTTGGCTATTTTGATTTGTGGAAAGTCTTTGAAAATTTTTATTATGCGGTTGGATACTTTGTCGATGAATGGGATTGATTTATACTTGTATTGTATTGTAACGTCATCAGTTGGTCCGTCATAAAAGTTGGAGTTATAGATTAGTTTTTTTAAGATGTGTTTTGGGTAACCGTTGTGTGTAAAAATGTCGAATAACTTTCTCAGATTCGCTTTCAAAAACGTTTCATGGCAGATGTGGGTGACTCTATTTTTCATAGCAATGACGGTGTTGTATTTCTGATTTAAGGGATGGTGAGAGGCAAAGTTGATGAAACGTCCTGATGCTGTTTCTTTTTGGTACCAATCCAACAAAATACTGTTGTCTTCAGTACGTATCAACCTTGTATCTAAGAAGGGGACACTGTTATCTGTTTCTTTTTCGACAGTAAACTGTAAATGTTTATTGAACGAATTGAAAGTATCAAGCGTCATCTGTATAGTGTCTGCCGGTACTGCACAAATGATGTCATCTACATATTTGTAGATGAAGGGCAATTGGAAGGGTAATAATGGAATAACGGAGTCAAGTAAGTGGTCTAATACAATCTCTGCTAAAATTGGACTTATTGGTGAACCCATAGGAGTGCCGAAAATTTGCTTGTAAAATTTTCCATCGAAACTGAAGTAGGTATTGTCGAAAATGAAGTTAATGAGGTTCAAAAAATGATTTTTTGAGATAGAAGTGTGATTTTGCACTAAGTGCCATTTTTGTTCTAGAATAGTGTTGATAAGTTCTACGGGGATATTGGTGAAAAGTGAAACTACATCTAAAGAAATGAGTACATAGCCTTCGGGTATTTTGCCATTGGAGATTAAATTTACAAAGGTGAAAGTGTCTTTTATGTTATAATCAGAATTATCCTCGAAAGAGAGCTTGAGAATGTTTGCTAAATATTTAGAGATATTATATGTAGTGGCACCAATAGAACTAACAATTGGACGTAGTGGGGTATTTGGTTTGTGTATTTTTGGTAAGCAATATAATTTAGGAAAAGCAGAGTTGTAAATTGTGAGCTGTTTTTCATCTTGTTTGGATATTTCATTGCTGTTTAGGAGTTGTTTTATCAGGAGGTTGTGCTTATTTTGCACAGTAATCGTGGGATCTCTTTTAAGTTCTTTGTAAGTTGTGGTGTCTTCTAATAGGGTTATTGTTTTGTCCGTGTATTCCTTTTTGTCCATTGCAACCGTGCAGTTGCCTTTGTCAGATTGTAAAATATATAACTCTGGGTGTTCTCTTAGGAAATGTTTAGTTTTGTTGAAAATTCTGTTGATGTATGTCGGATTTTTAGGGCGAGAAACATGGAAAGCGTTAGTGAGAATATTGGCGGCTCTGGACCTTAATATGTCTTTTGATTCTGTTGGTACGTCCTCAATGATGTTCTCTACATCTGCCAAGAAGTGGTCTAGTCGAAGTGATTGTCTAGTGTCTGGAATAGCAAACTTCGGTCCGAGAGAAAGAAAGTCAGATATGTCTTCAGGAATGTCAACCGTGGAAATATTCCTGAACCAACTGTCCTTAGTGGACGGGGAAGTTATACGGTGTTGAAAGTTCCCTGGTTTAGTTAATAGTCTGGTAAGTTTGTCAGACTATTAACTAAACCAGGGAACTTTCAACACCGTATAACTTCCCCGTCCACTAAGGACAGTTGGTTCAGGAATATTTCCACGGTTGACATTCCTGAAGACATATCTGACTTTCTTTCTCTCGGACCGAAGTTTGCTATTCCAGACACTAGACAATCACTTCGACTAGACCACTTCTTGGCAGATGTAGAGAACATCATTGAGGACGTACCAACAGAATCAAAAGACATATTAAGGTCCAGAGCCGCCAATATTCTCACTAACGCTTTCCATGTTTCTCGCCCTAAAAATCCGACATACATCAACAGAATTTTCAACAAAACTAAACATTTCCTAAGAGAACACCCAGAGTTATATATTTTACAATCTGACAAAGGCAACTGCACGGTTGCAATGGACAAAAAGGAATACACGGACAAAACAATAACCCTATTAGAAGACACCACAACTTACAAAGAACTTAAAAGAGATCCCACGATTACTGTGCAAAATAAGCACAACCTCCTGATAAAACAACTCCTAAACAGCAATGAAATATCCAAACAAGATGCAAAACAGCTCACAATTTACAACTCTGCTTTTCCTAAATTATATTGCTTACCAAAAATACACAAACCAAATACCCCACTACGTCCAATTGTTAGTTCTATTGGTGCCACTACATATAATATCTCTAAATATTTAGCAAACATTCTCAAGCTCTCTTTCGAGGATAATTCTGATTATAACATAAAAGACACTTTCACCTTTGTAAATTTAATCTCCAATGGCAAAATACCCGAAGGCTATGTACTCATTTCTTTAGATGTAGTTTCACTTTTCACCAATATCCCCGTAGAACTTATCAACACTATTCTAGAACAAAAATGGCACTTAGTGCAAAATCACACTTCTATCTCAAAAAATCATTTTTTGAACCTCATTAACTTCATTTTCGACAATACCTACTTCAGTTTCGATGGAAAATTTTACAAGCAAATTTTCGGCACTCCTATGGGTTCACCAATAAGTCCAATTTTAGCAGAGATTGTATTAGACCACTTACTTGACTCCGTTATTCCATTATTACCCTTCCAATTGCCCTTCATCTACAAATATGTAGATGACATCATTTGTGCAGTACCGGCAGACACTATACAGATGACGCTTGATACTTTCAATTCGTTCAATAAACATTTACAGTTTACTGTCGAAAAAGAAACAGATAACAGTGTCCCCTTCTTAGATACAAGGTTGATACGTACTGAAGACAACAGTATTTTGTTGGATTGGTACCAAAAAGAAACAGCATCAGGACGTTTCATCAACTTTGCCTCTCACCATCCCTTAAATCAGAAATACAACACCGTCATTGCTATGAAAAATAGAGTCACCCACATCTGCCATGAAACGTTTTTGAAAGCGAATCTGAGAAAGTTATTCGACATTTTTACACACAACGGTTACCCAAAACACATCTTAAAAAAACTAATCTATAACTCCAACTTTTATGACGGACCAACTGATGACGTTACAATACAATACAAGTATAAATCAATCCCATTCATCGACAAAGTATCCAACCGCATAATAAAAATTTTCAAAGACTTTCCACAAATCAAAATAGCCAAGCGTAATAATACAAAACTTTCCAACTTGTTCTCCAAAATCAAAGACAAAACACCAACTCCACTCCTTAGCAATGTAATTTATGAACTACCATGCCAAGGTTGTGAAGGTAGTTATGTCGGACAGACCTCACAGTGGTTAAAACAACGGCTAGCTTTGCACAAGAGTGATGCCCAATTGGGAAAAAACTCCTGTGCAGCAGTCGACCACACCCAGAAAACAGGCCACCGGTTTGATTATTCAAATCCAAAAATTCTAGACAAAGTCAGCAATCAAAAAAACAGGTTATTCCTTGAGATGGTCCATATCAACAAAAATCCTAACACAGTTAACTACAAAACCGATACAGGACAACTTAGTAGTATATATTGTAATATTTTAAATTCCATTCAACGTTGTGTGTAGTTTGACAGTTGGTGCCAATGGAATACCTACACTAATTAACACCATTGTATTTAAACGAATCCTTATTCAAACCATAGTAACACTCCAGTCAGGTAAATTAAGCGATTAGTCTGCAGCGGAGAATAACAATTGTCCTCCCAAATGTTCCATAGGTTAGAACTAACTCTGTGAATTTTGTAAGTTATCATGTTATTTTTATGTAGTCCTTCAACAACTCATATTCCTTTTAATTGTAGCTCTTCCTGAAGAAGTCAATAAAGGTTGACGAAATATTGAAGATTTAAATCGAATGAGTTTCATTGTTCAACAGACCGCTACCCGAGAATTTCTACTTAATTAATAGAGTTCGGTCGAGAATACTTTGTTATTATATATATATATATATATATATATATTATATTTATATGAAAACTGTTTCCTATATACAGGGGTATGTATGAATGTATAGGGTTACATTTAGTTACTAGTTAGTTTTTAGTTTTTAAGTATTAGAAATCTTGTAATTAGGTCCTTATGGCCCTGTTTGTATTTCTTCTACAATAAATAAATAAATAAATATTGTCAGTACGATAAAATCGATGAACTATGAAGCACATCTACATAACCCAATAATTTTGAAAGAAATTGTTCTCAAATTACCAGACATGATTAAGCTTAGGTGGGGAGAAGAAGTTTGTCATAAAAGAGGTATCGTGAACTTGGAAGATTTTGGCAAATGGCTGACAAAAATAGCAAATGCAGCTTGTTATGTGTCTACATCAAAACCTAGCAGTCATATAAAGACTTCTTTTAAACCTAATTCATATCACCATGATAATCGCAGATTTGAAAATTCCTTTATTGTTACATCCCCAGTTTCTACAAACAGAGAGTGTACCTATTGCAATTAAAACGATCATAGAATTGAAAATCGTGGAAAAATTAAGTCAGACGATGTAGATACGAGGAGGAAATTAATAACAAGTAAAAAATTATACTTTTCTTGCTTGAATAAAAACCACCAGTTATTGAAGTGCAGGCGGCGTAAAAGTTGTGGTGTAGGTAATTGTACTAGACCACATCATAGATACCTATATAAAGAGCAAAATGAAAAGTCGCTTGACATATCAGAAGAACAAAATATATCTGAAGATACCCCTGTTTCACCCTACAAACCTTCTACATCCAGTGCCCAAAGTGTGTTAGCTACGGGACACGGTACAAGCAACGTCCTCTTGAGAATGGTGGACGTCAAACTTTACGGTGCAAATAACATCATTCTGAACACTGTTGCTCTTTGTGACGAAGCCTCTACAGTAACTTTAGTGGATCAGTCGATTGTCGAACAACTGCAAATAAAAGGAACGAGAGAACCACTTTGTATCCAGTGGACTAGTGGAGTTGTTAAAACGAACAAAGACTCACTGTGCTTTGATTTAGAAATAATAGGAAATTTTGAGGAAGCAAAAGTATTTCCGATGAAAAATGTTCGATCCGTCAATAATTTATCATTGCCATATCAAGAAATTCAATCTGATGATTGGCAAAAATATTCTCATCTAAACGGATTATCCATTCAAGACATTAAATCTAGACCTATGATACTAATTGATCAAGACAACATGCGATTGACAGTTTCGAGAAGATTGGTACAAGGTCCACCTAATTTACCACTTGCGACAAAGACACACTTAGGTTGGATTTTACATGGAAGCCTCGGTGAACCAAGTTTCGATAATTATCATATGTTCCATATCTGTGACAAAAGTATAAGTACCAATGATGATCTTCACCAAATAGTGAAAAACTCCTCTGCACTAGATGCATTTGGACTTTCTGTTTCATCAAAATTGGAAAAAGACAAGAATGAAGAAAGAGCTTTAGCTATTATGAAATCCACAGTCAAAAATGTTGGAGGAAGGTTTAAAATAGGTCTCCTATGGAAAGAAGATGAAGTGGTGTTGCCTGAAAGTAAATCAGCCGCTTTGAGACGACTTTTATGTGTAGAAAAACAGATGACGAAAGACGAGAAGTTTAGACAAAAATATAATGAAATCATGAAATATTTACAAAAAGGTTATGCAAGAAAACTGAGTAAAGAAGAAGCGATAAAAAAACGGACCAAAAACTTGGTACCTGCCGCACTTTGGAGTTACTAATCCAAATAAACCGGAGAAGCTCAGATCAGTTTTTGATGCTGCGGCAAAATCGCATGGTATCAGCCTAAATTCTAATCTTCTTTCCAATCCAGATCTTCTGCAACCTATAATAGCGGTTTTGATGAAATTCAGAGAAAGAATGGTAGCCTTTTATAGTGATGTCCGGGAAAGGTTCCACTAAGTTGCAATCAGACCACATGATCGAGATTCTCAACGTTTTTTATGGCGAGATGGAAATGCAAACCAAGAAGCAGACATTTACCACATGCAAGTTATGATTTTTGGGGCAACATGTTCACCTGCGCCCAGTTCGTTAAAAACTTCAATGCGGAAAATGTTGGACCATCACAAAGAGTCATCAGTGCCATTACGAAACGCCATTACGTGGATTATTATTTGGATTGCGTAGATTCTCCAGAAGAAGCTTTCCAACTGATAAGTCAAGTGAGAAATGTTCAACTGACAGCGGGTTTTGAACTTGTCAGTTGGACAACTAATTCAAAGGAACTGATGAAACTGATGTCACTTGATAATGATTTGAAAAAAGATTTGAATCTTGATGCTGATTCATCACTACAACGAGTGTTGGGACTTTACTGGAATCCAAATGAAGATAATTTTGTATTCAAGGCCAAGAGTGACATTTCTAAAGAACAAAACTTTAAAATACCCACTAAGAGAGATATTCTGAGAATTGTAATTGTAGTTCAAAATATTTGGAGAACCGGTATTGGTTGGGATGACTGTGTCGATAATGAGACAAATCAAATCTGGAAATGTTGGCTAACCGATCTTCAGAAAATTGATAACATGTCCATTCCTAGATGTTATTCAAAATTCATTCCGACAGCAGACCGAATTGAACTTCACACATTTTGTGATAGTAGCAAAAAGACATATGCTGCTGTGGTTTACATAAGAATAATCAAACAGTACAATATTGATGTAGCCCTTGTTACTGCCAAAGCTAGAGTAACACCGAATAAGCCAGTTTCGATACCACGACTCGAACTCCAGGCTGCATTGATGGGCAGCAGAATAACAAAAACAGTGAGAGATGAACTCGATATAGAAATCAACAGAGTTTTTTATTGGTCTGACTCAACAACCGTTTTATATTGGATTCAGAGTGATGGCAAAAAACTGGGGCAGTTTGAAGCCCACAGAGTAGGTGAAATCCAAGACCTGACCGAAACATCTGAATGGCGTTGGATACCATCCAAACTAAACGCCGCCGATAAAGCAACCAGGACTTACAATGAAGACGGAAGTAATTCGACCAATTTTGAGGAATGGTTTGATGGACGTACCTTTTTGAAACAAGAAGAGTCAAATTGGCCAAATAGAGACATAACTGGGTTACAGATTCTACACATTGAAAATAATTTGATGACAAACCAATTTATTATCGTGACTTCTGAGATCATGGAGACATCTTTACCTGATATCGAAAGATTTTCAAATTGGCAAAAACTCCTCAGAGTCACAGCTTGGGTTATTGTCATTTCAAAAATATGGATATCCAGAATTCGCCACAAATACTGCTCTGTTAAATTGACTATGGAAAGGATAAGACAAGCTGAGATTTGCTGGATTCAAAAATGTCAGCAGGATACTTTTCCAGAAGAATTTGAAGCACTAAGAAGGCAGCAACCGTTAAATAGACAAAGCCGCCTCAGCAAACTTTCACCAATACTGGATGATGGGAATGCCATAGTTTTGAGTGGACGAACAGATTTAGCTCCGACGATGAATGAATCTGCAAAAAGACCACCAATTTTGCGGAAAAGACATAGATACACGACACTTTTCCTAACATATCTTCACGAGAAATTTGGTCATCAAGGAGTAGAAACTGTTTTTAGTGAATCGAGACAGAAATATTGGATGGACGATCTGCAGTGAAATCAGTCTTTGCAAATTATCAATTATGTAAATTGAACAACCCAAAACCTGAAATTCCTCTCATGGGACAACTTCCTGCAGTTAGACTAACCCCAGACGTGAGGCCTTTCACTTTCAGGGGGGTAGATTATTTCAGACCATTCACAGTCAGCGTAGGTAGACGAAAAGAAAAGAGGTGGGGTGTTATCTTTACTTGTTTGTCGATATGAGCTATTCACCTCGAAGTTGCACACCAACTCACGACAGATTCGGCAATTATGGCTATAAAAAGGATGATTTCGAGAAGGCCAACCACGTCAAATGTTTGCGGATAACGGTACAAACCTACGAGGAGCTTCTGAAGAACTGAAGAATGCTGTAGCTGAGATAGACCAGAAGAAAATAGACGATGAGATGTTGTTGCTGAATGTAAATTTATACCACCAGCGAGCCCACATATGGGCGGAGCATGGGAGCGGCTTATCAGATCTGTCAAGAAGTCATTTTATATTATTCTCAATGGACAACAATTGAGAGATGAACTAATGCTAACTCTCTTCGCAGAAGTGGAGTACATGATAAATTCAAGACCCATTACAAAAATATCCACGAATCCAAATGACTCGGACGCTCTAACTCCTAATCACTTCCTTATTGAATCGTCGAAAGAGGTCGGAGAGTTAGGCGATAATTTTGATTTGAGGAAAGAATGGAGGAGAGTTCAAAAACTCACAAATGACTATTGGAAAAGATGGGTCAAAGAATACCTTCCAAAATTCACCAAGAGAAATCGATGGTCTATAGACAACGAACAAATTAAAGAAAATGATGTGGTGGATTGTAATGGACGAAAATAAAGTAAAGAGCTCCTGGAAGGTGGGGAGGATAGTGAAAGTTTTTCTTGATCCAGATGGTAGAATAAGAGTAGTAGAAGTAAAAACAAAAACTGGAATTTTGAAACGCCCCGTTTCCAAATTGGGAAAGGTTGCTGATTGAGAGGTTCCTTTTCGAGGGGGAAGAATGTTAATTCGTCAGGTCACTTTGGTCATTTTGTTTAGTTTTGTTCAATTTTGTCGTTGTGATGATAATGATTGTCAGTTGAAATAGTTATTGAAATAAAAAAGTCATTTTCAAGTCAGTCAGACTATTTGTCCAAAGATATATAAAAAGTAGTCAACTGTATTTAATAGTTGTATAGATCTAAGTGTTTAATTAGTCAGTGAAGTAGTTGTATGTTTTTAGTGAAGTTAGAAAATAAACAGTTCAGTAGTGTGCTCGGCATTATTATTTAGCAAAACGTAACAGTATCATCGATTTCATCAAGCCAAATATGGAATTATGTGATACAGTCTCAAATATTCTCGACGATACCATGAAATTTGGTCAAAATGACTTTGTAATAATAATGTTCAGCAATAACAATGTAAGTTATTCAAGAAAACTGAAATTAGCTCTTAAGATTATACTCCAAATTAGGTAAAACATCTTGTTGATATCGCAAGAAATATTGAATCCGATCATATTTTGAATGAAATTATCAGTAAGGCAAGCACCGAGAAAAGTTCAAACATGTGCGATGCCAACTAATTATCAATGCCACAAAGATAGGTATAATCAACTTCTAATGTGACTTCAATAATGTATTCTTCGATGATGATTGTCTTAGAAACAGAGCTACGAATAATTTCTTGGGGTTGAATGTCGATACCAAACTAAAATTTCAAGGATATTTGTTAGGTTTAAACAAAAAGCTAGCGTCTAGCTGCTATGAGTGCTATGCAGTGTGAGTTACATCTAATGAGCTAGGAATAACTGCGGCTAGGAATGTTTACTTTTCCCTTATCGAATCTCATTTGCGTTATGGTATTTGCTTCTGGGTTAATGTGTGTGAACTATTTTCAAGATTGCACCCACTCATTGAGCATATTAATTTAGAAATTTCACGCTTTTTGAATGAAAATAATTGTTTGTTTCGTTCAATAAAGTATATTTGATTTTTTAATATAATATAATTAATTACAGGGATGGTCTTATAAAATCCTGTTGGAAACGTGATGCCAAAGAACGTCCTACTGCTTCCCAAATGGTGGAGTTTCTAGCAAATAATCCAAGACTACTAACTCCCTGTTTAGATGCTCCTATATCATCTCTTCAAATAGGGGACAGCGATCAGCTGGAAATGGTTCGAAAAGATACCAAAGTGTCCCCTACCAAATCTGCAAACAGTGCAACTTTCAGAACTTCTAGTTCCATGTTTGAACATAAAAATGAAACAGACAATATAGCTATGGAAATTTGTTGTCCAAAAGAACCTCTGTTAGGACCAAAAAGGTCCAGCAGCTCCAATATCCTCAGTAAGCTGGTGGTGGGCAGTAGAAGGGAATCTGAAGATGAAGTTGAGTATCCAGATCAAAACACATCGGGTAGGCAAGATAATACAAATGTGTAGTTTCTGTTAGTTCTAAGCAAATAAAATTGTTATCATAGAATTTTTGACGAATATCAAAACAAGGAATTGTAATTCCATGGAGACTTTAGGTAATGCTTCTTTTTGAGGGGATTTGGAAAATGGCTTAACGACATTTCTCATTTTGTCCAAATTGCAACTCATTCAATTTGACTGGATTTTTTAAGCTTATCTGAAAAGATGAACCAAAATATTAATTTCTATAGATGAATTAGATTATTTTCCCTTTAAACATTCCATACATAATTTGATGAATTTGGGGATTATCTAAAGAGTATCTTTTCCAATACTGTGAAATGTTTTTGTATGGTCTAGTGAAATTTTATCCAATTTTTGCTGAGCTGTTTAAAAAAATCAGTCGAATTTAATTCTTGAATTCCTACAACTTGCATTTACTTTTACCGAACTACCAAAAGTGTTCATGTTAATTTAAAAAAGTTCACTTCATATCACCGTCATTATAATTTTTTCTCAAACCTCCTCAAACACTATGAATATATTTTGTTGAAGTTCATTTTAATCAAATAGAAAATCGAGATAGTGAAAGTTGCCTATTTTTGATATGCGGAATTTTTATGATCCTCCTCCATGATCTTTAGTTTTTTCTAGTCGTACGATTTTCAGCGAGAAATGAGACTTTTTCAGTGCATCACAAGAATAGTATTATAATTCCATTTATCGCCAAAAAATGCAATATGTAACCATAAATGCACTTCTATGTGTCTTTAAAGTGATTTACTATCATATGGATTCACTACCTCAATATTGGACTTTTCAGCAGATAACTGTTTAGGCTGCTCAAGGAAAATTCGTAGAGGGTGATTTATTATTGATACATAAGAGACTTTTTGTTAGTTGACGATTTTATTCATGAACATTAATAGTGAACAGTTAGTTACATTAATAATGGAGAATTTGAATTCTGGTTTACATCAACTGTGGACATATTAATATAAAAAACTGTTAGTGCGAGTTGCTCACAAGTTATGTAAGCTAACTAATAAATCAGGCAAAATTTTACTTCAGTTGGTTCCAGCAGTATTGAATCTATAAGTTCAATATGTAAGCCAAAAAAGTGTTTCTTATGTAACTAACCTAATAAACAACGTAATTTGATTCTTGACAATAATTCAGCCTCATTTCAAATATTACTCAGGTAAAAAGTGTGAATTATTTTTAGTTTCTGACATTGGCATAGAAGTAATGAGTCACCCCTATGACGCAGACTTCATAGTTTGGTAGGTATAGATTAGCATTGACTAAAGAAGTTCTGGTATAGATTGGCATTAACTAAAAAAGTTCTAATTGTTGATACTGAAAGTACTGGTTTTAAAATACTTATGAATGATACCATCTCGTTTTTTATATATAAAGCGACATTTTACCACAGTCTGGTTATCTGCCTATAGCTACCAAACTAAAATCTGTACCATGGATATCAATCTCACATAGAAACCATGACTGCTAAGTTCCTTAAATATTTTTAGAAGCAAAACTAGTAAATACAAAACTTATTCAAGACGTTTTATGTTTTAGAATGTTGTGAGTGTTTTTGTACTGATGTAGATAAATTGATGTTATTTTATATGAAATTAAATCATACCAAAAGTAAGTTATACATAATCGAGGTTTTCACTTTGGTGAAAGGCCAGTGTTCAAGTATTTCATATTATTTGGTTGAATTAGCTTGGACAGTATCCTAAGACTTAAGATGAGCAATTATGTAGCTTTCTACGAGAACCGATGCTATCAAGAACCCATGTACTTAATAAAAAGTGTTTTTTTTTTTTTCAGTTTGCATTCATGAATTGTTTTTCTAGAGCCGGGATTCGCACCATATATAATTATACCAGTAGTTTTTAACCTTGCATATGCAATATCACTTTTACATTGGTAAATCAGTTTAAGAATAAATGAAAAGTTCAGTGTTAATTTCTCGACTGGTTGGATTCACGGAGGTGACAGCTGGTATGAATTATTCAAGCTTCAGGCTTTTTTAAAATAAGCTATTTTCGATTAATATTAAGAAACTCTAGAAAAAATTAGAACATCGTTAAACTATCGAACAAAATTTCTTCCAAATCAAATATGTCATTGTTTTGACATAATCTTTACTTGGACCGATAAATTTTGGAATATTCTTGATATCCATCAACAATTTTGGGAAAAATTTTGTTGATGTCTTCTCGTGGAAAGTAATATAGTTCAGAACTAATCACATATTTTTAATGTAGAATGAATAAATAATAACTAAAAAATTAGTGAATATAGTTGTAAGTTTGTTCCTGTTGAAAAGGTGATATTTTGCAAATAGGACTTTATACACATTGCTCACACCACATTTGAGTAAGATTATTTTGTTATGTTTTTTATAATCCTAAACATTTTCAAATTATAATTTTTTTTCCTAATTGCCACAGGTAATTCTTTTTCAAAAAAACAAAATATGAGACTATGACTATGCCATTGTCTCATAACAACTTTGTATTCTCCTCTTTGACAAATGCATTTAATGCATTTAAAACTACTGAGATTGTTAACTAATTAATGTTTGCCAAGGCACAGTTTATAGCTAAAAGAATCAGTTCGCTCACTTGGCGTCGGCACTTTGATCTTTTTGTGCACGTTTGTGCATTGCGCAACCTGCAATCTCATCCCTTGCGCATACAGGCGCTTGCAATTCCTACAATGCTCAACATAAAATGTATACACTGCTGGAATTAAAAATAGATACCTTAACAGCGGATGTTTTGACCGTGTTGAGGTCTGGTTTCTTTATTGCAGATGATTGTTTATTAACATCATTCAGTTGGTAAAATATATGCATTATGGGCTGTCTATTAAAAAATTGCTGAAAATCTAGAAGTTTTGAATAAGATAACGAATTATGTGACAAAAACTTTAAATGGCAAAAAAGTTTTGTGGATATTGATCTGACTTCTTTCAAAATTGGGTAGGAGTTTGTGAGGGAAATATTAGATACGTATTTTTTCTTTAATTTGAAGATGTTGGACGAGTTTTGCGATCAATGTTCTAGCTGATGATGACGCATCGAAATTATCCAGAAGCTCATTTTGAGAACAGATGTAAGTTAATGAATTTAAGCAAGATGAGAAATTTCATATGGCGATTTATTCCAATATTAGTGATTAGGTACAACAATTGTAATTTTACAGGAGAAAGTATTTTCATTTTCCATTCACATTCATTTCAACTTCTTCGAAACACTGAAGAAGATACATATTTGCAATGTCAGTATCTTGAATAGAAACCATAGAGTCCTGTAGAATGTAGTAAACCAAATGGTACTTATGCTAACCAGCAGTTCGTAAATATTGAGGTAAATGCAATGAAATGAACGAACACAAATTCCCTATTCTCATCTAAATTGTAAACATTAAAAATAACTAAGTGTTCATAAATGAGTTTTCATATTCATAAAACTAATAATTATGTTTCAAAATAGTCAGTTTAGGATCGTTTTCTTTACTTGTGGACTTTATCTTACTATAGGAATTTAATAGCACAAGAACTACGAACTTTCGTAAACTTTGGAAGTCTTGACAATACCTACAAAAATCAGTTTTTGGAAGACAATCTTTAATATTTTGTCGAATACCTTCTGTGGTGAAATTTTCAAAATGTTCAAAAGAACAGTTTTCAAGGGCATGTACATATTGCAAAAAAATTATACTAAGCATTCTTAAGTTGCCAAATGAATCATTATTGTCATTTGGATAAGCTCTGTGAATACTGTAAAAGGTAGATTTGTTTGAGTCAGTTTGTTCATTGCCATATTTCGATAGAACATGTTTTTCACTCGTTTTTCTGAAAAAAATTTCATAAAAGTATCCACCCACATAAACGAAATCAATTTTTGTTATACTGAGGTTGGTATAGTCGTTTACTTCTACTTTGATAGAATTGAAGTGGTTGTTGAATCAAAATCAAGGCATTTTGTTCCTTCGGAATTATCCAAATAGCTAATTGCAAACGTATTTTTTTAAATGTCCTTTGAAATTGTAGGGGTGCATAATTCCCGCAATTTCCACTTTGCTGACTGATTTTACCAAAAAAAAATTCTAAACAGGCTTCTTGTATGAATTTTGTTTTCCTTCACAACATCCCACATTTGCAAAAGTGCCGAAATTGACAATTTAAATTTCATCCCTTTGGTTATATTTTTATTTCGTTGGACAACAAATATATCTTTAAGAAATTGAATTTGTGTATCGGTCCCCATGAAAGTCCTATTGAATGATTTTGCCTTGTGGAATTTTGATGCATTTAATAGATCAAAGATATCAATTTTTTCTATGAATTCAACTGTCTTGAAATCTGCTAATGGGAGTTTTTTGAAAGATATATAAGCATTTATCCTTTTTTTAATTTCTCTGCATTTATATCTCTGCAGAAACGTGGCACTGACATAGAAAAAATTAAAAAGTTTCTCTATGGGCACTGAACACTTGAGCTGCTTATGTTACTCTCATTTTCTGAATATTGCCTGGAAAAATATGAATGTGAGTCAGTTTAGGGGCTAAACGAAATTTTTCCTGTTTGTTAGATGGATAAAATAATAAATAATTTTTTTAATAGTTATGCCACCACAAATGGGAAATTATATTTGGAAAAATTGTTTTTCGTTGATTTCAACAGATGAGGTGTATTTACCAAGTATAAAAATTTTCATAGAATCACAAATAGAATATAGCTCTTCAACTGACACACCTACTACTTTGATTTGAAGAAATAACTTCCGCGATCCTGTATACTACAATGACGATGGCTACACAAACAGGCAAGCAACAAATAAAAGTTGAATGCGAAATAGCTTTTATGATCTGTTTTCAAGCGGATTTCATGTAAAAAGTAATGGCATTTTATGAATTAAGTACTCAATCATATTTGCAGTTTCCTATAGGAGCACAGAAATCGTTTCAATGAGAAAAAAAACACGCGAAACTGAATACTTTTAGTACACTTAACAACTATGTAACTTTGTGTGCAAATCTATTGCGCAACCCGAATTTGTTTCCCCTGCGATTATTCTATTTTGTACACAAGATGGCGGCGAGTGAGCGAACTGATTCTTTTAGCTATAAACTGTGGCCAAGGAAACCATCATAACTGAACCTATAAACATATTTAAGTTACATTTTCAAATAATCTCACACATATTTCAAGAAATTATTGTCGGAGGCAAAATTAAATTATTTGTAGAAAACAATCATAACATTACCTTCTGATATATGAGAGTCATAAAAAGGAAGGACAGTGGTTAAAAAAAAAATCGTAAATAAATTCAAATCAGAACTGCTTGTTTATGCGAAAGTTTCAGAATTACTGTGATAAATCGATTTCTATATTAAATAATGACGTGACTCTATTAAATAATATGTAGAACAGTGCTTGTTCTCATATGATTCTAACAGGTAAACTCCTCTTTGCAAAAGGTCATCTCTTGTGTGAATAGATGAATGCGGGTGTGTAAATTGCAAAATTGCATTGTGTACCTGATTACTCAACTAGTTTTAATACTTACTATTTATACTATGTATTTCGTCCAGATATTTTTTCAGACTAAACAATGATAAGTTACCTACTCTACGATAAAAATGAATAAAATAAAATCGTTATTGTACCTATTTTTTATTTACCCTTGGAATCATACGTGAAGAGAAGCCTACAGCATATTATTTAAAAAAAAAGTACATAAGACGATAGACTCCTGTAAAAATACATTAATCCAAAACGTTTACTTACATATACGTTTAGAACTATTAATATACATACATGACAACACAGAAAGACTAAACAAAAGAAGTAAATTTCTAAAAAAAAATAAAACATGCTTTTAGGATACGTTTATTCAAAAACCTAACCTCACCACTTCTAACTATATTTTGTATTCGCATATATACGTATAGGTATGGAGAAATATCGGCATATAGCAATCCTAATACTGCCACGATTGTATTTACTGACACTGTCACGTAAATTGGGCTCGAGGGAGTTTATAGAGAGGAGAACAGTAGTCCAATTGAATACTTCATTCGCCATCGCGTATATTTGTTATATTTTGTACTAGTCGACTGGCTACACCAAGTATCAATCAACTATGGAGTAGGTTCGAATCCTCGCGAAGTAACTTTTTTTATTTTTTTTTATTTGAATGTTTTATAATTAAAGAGTGATACTCATGTCACTTATAAACTCACTTTTATAGTAGATATATTACTCACTACTAGAGAAATAACAAATACTTATGTATTTTAATGATTCTAGGTTGCTTTAGCATTCGCTATAAGCGGAGCCCTAAGACGGGCTGAATTGGCTCCTATGTGAAAATGAACGATCTGAATGATGCAACAACTGCATTAATTGTACAGGTTCCGGACACCAAAAATAAAGTACCATGAACTTTTACACTAACAGGAACATTTTATGAAATATATAAAAAGTACGCTGATCTTCGTCCCAAAACCATGGTAGATAAAAATAACAGATTCTTCATTAATTACCAGAAAGGCAAATGTACCTCTCAGTTTATGGGAATTAACAAGTTTGGTGCAATGGCCAAAGAAATCGCTACATTTTTGAAATTACCAAACCCAGAAAACTACACTAGCCATTCATTTAAATCTTCTTCAGCCACAATATTAGTGGATAGTGGCAGTGATTTATTGACTCTGAAAAGGCATGGCGGCTGGAACAGCAGCACAGTTGCAGAGGGTTATATTAATGTATCAATCAATAAAAAAAATGGAAATATCCAATCAAATAACCCAATCTATGTTGAACATGCAACAACCTTCTCAACAGAATTATTCGGAACTAGCTCGGTATCATAATCAGTCCCTACTGCGAGACCATCAACCTCCACTACAGTTTTGGAAACTAATAATAATATGACATGAATCAATAATCAAGCCATTCAAGGTTTGATAAAAGAAAATAACAGTATTCCGTTAGTATTGAACAATTGTTCAAATATTACCATCAATAACTATTTTTCTAATATTTCATAAATACAGACCAAAATGTACCCAAATATTTTTGTTGAATGTTGAATAAAATGTGTTCTCTTTGGTTTCCTGTAAAAATGATTTGTATGTATAGGTATAATACAGTCATGCGAAATAAAAATCCGACATACCTATGTTTTTGATGTAGGTCGTCGGAAAAGTATAGTGGACAACTCGTGCGGAAATTGGATATTTCATACTCGTTTGACAAGATTATGAACCACTCGCATAATCTTGTCAAACACGTATGAAATATCCTATTTTCCGCACTAGTTGCACCATATACTATACCCCACCATATAAAACTTGTGGTAAAAAGTATCATGTGGGTCAAATTGGATTCCAGTATTCGGTTGCTATCTACTTTGTATCACTTGTCTAACTTCGGTAATCAATAGAGCACATCATCTATCAGGAAAATACAAATATTAGTTTTAACAATTGCGTCGTTTCCATTATTACCCAGTATATTGCTCAATTTAAATAATGTTGGTGTCGTTGAAGATGGCCTCTGCCATAACGTTTCAAACCTCAAGATGGACCTTACCGCTTTTGTATTGCTCGAGAGAAGTTCACCACACATATCAAAAATTAACAATTGAAGCGGTTTTGAGTAATGGTATGACCAACCTCTTGTCGAGTCTAGAAACTCCAGATAAATCGAGAACCCTATTAAATAAATACCACACGAACAGAGTGCGACCATATAATTCATCGTTTAGTTGAATTACATTCAAGAGTATCATCAGTGAGACATGTTATCGCGAAACTTATGTAGATGACATTTTAAAAAATTATACCACCGTTACAAAGAAATAATAGTTTACTTGATAATGAGCTTTTATTAGCTGATGATTTGAAATGGTCTTCTGCCTTTTATAAGTTTACAAGGTGTTGAATCAGCACTGGCAGTCTGCGAACGCTGTTAACAAAGATAAGCTTTTCCAAGAGAATTGTTATCGCATGTAACCTGATACTTATGAGAAGGCCATAGTGCCATAATATCGCATATAACAACTCCCCCTTATAATAAAAAGTTGGCGCAATAGCGACAACTTTTGAAAATGAAAAGAAAATTTGAATATTGAAAATATTGAATTTTGAAATAGAACTTAGAATCCTTTGTTATTGGATGGGGTCAGCTCTAGTTGTTCTTCTTCTATTGGTTCTTCGAGATGGACGCTTGGACGCCTTCGTGGAAAGATTCTGCTCAGGGGACTTCTTGTTCTTGATGGTCCAGGTGAAGGTGGAGGTTGATTATTCGATGCCATGATACTGATTCTTGCGGGTTTTCTGCGTCTACACTTGCAGAACACATACAGAATAATCAATAAGATGATTGATGCGATTGTGAGATATGTGAACCATGAAATGTGATTGTTCACGTAGGGTTCATTGATTATCTTGTCCAAGTCTTCGGAGTATTGGTTCAACTTATGCTGGGCTATGTTGAGGTCGTCCGTATCGAGTTTATTCAGTTTCAGCGGTTTCAGGTCTGGAAGATGGTGTTTTTCAGGCAACTGCTCGCAGCATTTGAATGGTATCAGTACTGATTGGTTTTTGTATGTGACATTTTTGTAGTTGTCCACAAAGTACTTTGAATGGGCTCGTGTGCTTCCTATAAATCCGTTGCATTCGGGCTGAAGTTTGAGAAGCGAGTTTTTGTTGATGATTCGGGTGACTACCTCTCTGTCGATGCATTTGATGGTTACTGGTAGTGATAGAAAGCTAAATCATCGGAAAGACTGTATATTGATTTTTCGATTTATTTCAAATCTTTGATGAATGTCTCTTCATCAATTTGTAACTTTTGTATCGTGCTATTGAAACTCTTTATAACAGAAGTTGTACCCGATATTTGATTTTTCATGAGATTTTCGAGTTGATATTCATCTTTAGTAATTTTGTCTATATAATCATTGAAATATTCCCCATCGGAAGCATCTAAGCTACCGGTGATGGCTTTCCAAAATGTTCCTACACCGTTAATCAATCCGCGTTTGGATCTTTTGAACGTCCGCAAATACTTCTCGGTATTTTAAATCGAGTGATTGGGAAATTTGGGAGATGAGGCTTGTGTGGGTTTTGAGTTTAGCTCTAAATAAAGGCTTCCTTTCTAGCATTGTTTGTTTCCAGGAGATCCAGCATGCTTTGAAGGATTTTGTCGTTTTTGTCCGGAGCTTGTCTAATTGGTTATAAGTCTTTGTAAATCAATAATGTCCATTTATCGTTTTAAATTTTGACAGAGGATTCTTCATGATAAAAGATGCCTATTGTATTATTGATTTGTTCAAGCTTGTACTGGCAACTGACTGCCGATATCAGCAGGATGAACCTGTAATTAAATTAATCATCTTCAAAATAGGGTTTTAGCCTAGCGAAATTTACTTTGGTTTTTTGTCTTGTTTTCCAATTTACTAAAATGGCGGAATTTTTAAATATTTCCAAAATTTCAAATGGGTCATTGAATTTATTTTGCAATTTATCTTTAATTTGCGATTCTTTTGCATACACTTTGTCACCTACTTTGTACTCTGGTATTTTGTCTGAATGGTGTTTGTCAAATCGAGTTTTCAATTTTTCTTTTTGAGCCTGAGTTCTTTCGCGTGCAATTTTATAGAGTGAGTTACTCTGTTGTTGAGACCTCGCATGTATTTGGATATAAGGTCGGGGTTTTCTGTCTTTTGTGTCCTAATCATTTCCATCAGTGTAGCATGGAATATTTCTATTGATCCATTGGACTGAGGATGGTTTACACTAGAGTAGGTCAGTTTTATGTCCTATAGGGTACAAAGGTCTTTAAGCATATGGTTCTCGAATTCTCGACCTGAATCACAGTGGATTCGGAGTGGAGTTCCGTAGTGTTGGAAGTATAGCAGAAGTGTATTGACAACGGATTTTGCTGTCTTGTCTTCTAGTGGGTAGGCCTGAGTAAATTTTGTCAGTTCGTTCCTGATGGTAAGGGCGCAATTTTTTGTGGGAATTTCACATATGTCAATGTTAATTCTTTCGAAAGGAGTTTTTGGTGTTTCTGTGATTACTAGGGATCTGTATTTTTCCTGCATACTTTTACTTTTTGACAAATTTCACAATTTTTGATATAGTATTCTACATCTTTGGTTAAGCCTTGCCAATTGATTTTTTCTTTAATTCGTCTTATTGTTTCATTTATGCCACGATGAAGATTCGCTTTTCCTGAGTGGTAATGATCAAGAATCACGGAAATTTCATCTGGAATAGGTGTTCTTATTATGTTTAGACAAATTTTCAATTTGATGTCTTTGTCATTGTAAATGAAACATAGTATTTCGAGAATATGGAGTTCTAAATTGTTTTCAACAAAGTATGTCTTTGAGAGGTCGACTTCATTCTGAATTTCATAAAGAACTTAAAACAAATGTTGGTTGACTGCATCGGGATTGTAAGGTATCGCGATGATATATTATTTTCTGTCTTTCACTGATTTGCTACTTAGAATATTGATTTTGTCGTCAGTGAAGTCTGCTTGTTCTTCAAAAAGTTCTTCGATGATTTCATAGTGAAAATCTTGTAATTTGTTTTGCCAAAAGAATTTAATGATTTTTTATTTGATTTGTCCAATAATTGAGTATTGTCAAATTCGATTTTTGAGTAGTCAATAGATTTTGTTTCATAGAGATTGACGAATGTTCTGAACTCATCGGCAATTCGTTCTACATGTGGTTCGTCTGTCTGATTGTCTGTGTCAGGGTTTTCATTTGAATTTTCTTCTTCCAAATGAAGGATTTTGGATTGAAATTGTGCACATTGGTCAAAGTGATCTTGATTCGTGAAAGTGCGTCCGCGTTTTTGTTAACTTTTCCGGGCTTATACACGATTTTGTAGTCGTACTCTTCAAGCTTCAAACGCCAACGAGCAAGTCTACTTCCAGGGTCTTTGATGGAGAAAAGCCATGTCAGAGGTCGATGGTCAGTTACTAATTTGAACCTTCGTCGAAAGAGGTAGGGACTTAAGTGTTCAACTGCTCAAACGATTGCAAGTAACTTTCTTTCAATCGTCGAGTAGCGAGTTTCAGCAGAGCACAAGGTTCGAGGCATAACGAATGGGAAGGTCTTTTCCGATTGGTCCCTGAGAAAGGACAGCGCCAATGGCGAATGCATCCGTGGTGAGAAGAAAGGGTTCGTCAAAATTTGGGTATATCAGAATATATCAGATGAGTACTTGTTTGAGATTTTCAAAGGCATCTCTGCATTCTTGACTGAAATCGAAGGTGAAATCTTTTTGTAGGAGTCTAGTTAGTGGTTTTGAAGTTTTGGCAAAGTTTGGGATGAACCTTCTGTAATTTCCAGAAAGTCCTAGAAAAGATTTAATGTCATTGGGATTTTTGGGTTCTGGAAAGTGTTTGATACATTCGATTTTGATGGGATTTGGTTTTACACCATCTTGGGTTATAAGATGTCCTAGATAAGCAACTTACTTTCGGAGGAATTCACACTTATCATGCTGGATTTTGAGATTGGCTTTGCGAAGACGTTTGAACACTTCGGATAATCTGGAAATGTGTTCATGAATTGTCGGGGAATAGACGATGATGTCGTCCATATAGACGAGACATCTTTCGTTCTGAATGCCCATGAGGATGTTGTCCATGACGCGTTGGAAGGTGGACGGGGCATTTTTCAAACCGAATGGCATACGAACGAATTCGTAATGACCATTTTCGACAGAAAACGCTGATTTCTGAATGTCTTTTGGGTCGATTCCGATCTGGTGGAACCCAGATGCCAGGTCAAGTGTGGTGAAGTATTGACAATTTCCTAATTGGTCCAAAAGATCGGAGATATCAGGGAGAGGGTATTTGTCGCTTATTGTGAGTTCATTGAGTTTACGGTAGTCTATGACTACACGCCATTTTTGCTTCCCTGAGGCATCTATCTTTTTGGGCACCACCCATACGGGAGATGACCAAGGAGATACCGAAGGTTGAATGATACCTTGATCGAGCCTATTTGATATTTGATGTTTCACTTCCTCCTTGTGGATTTGGGGGTAACGATATGATTTGGTGAAAACTGGTTTACTGTTGTTTGTGTCGATTGAATGTTTGATATCGTTAGTGAATGTCAAATTGTCACCTTCTGAATAGAAAGTATCTGAGAAGTCTAAACAAAGGTTTGAAATCATTTCGGTTTCTTCTTCGTTTAAGTGTTCGAGGCGTATTTGTTGTTGTATGGTCTGGTGTCGGTCTGTCTTCGCGTTTGGATTCTGGAGTTCTTCATTGAGGTTATTGATTGAAAATTCTTGTAAAGGTTCAAGTGATAGTCCAGAAAAATTTACTATTTTGGGATCGCGTTCACATTGGTTATTGATGTAAAAAATTCACCTTTATCATTTATTTTGACAACGGCATTCGGTAAGAGGACTTTTTCAATTTCCTGTGCTATCAGTATAGCATCAGTGTTTTTCAAACTACATTTCAATTTGAAGACTCGTTCAGTGCGAGGCTCAATTGAAATTCGATTTTGATTTTCGTCAATTTGTTCTGGTTTGACTGTTTCTGGCCGTTTGTTGTCGTCTGCCACTTTGAAAAGAGGAACAATTTTGAAATTGGTAATAAGCTGTTTATTCTTGAGATCTACTATACAAATATAGTGTTCTAAGAAATCGGAGCCTAAAAGTCCGTCGAATTTGATGTCAAAATTGTGAACGTATATCTTGTGAACGTATATCTTGTGGGGATCGTCAGGTATGAAGGGGATCAGTGTTGAATCTGTGATTATTATTTTTTGGTCGGTAATGCCTTGAATTGCAATGTCATCTGGGAAACGTGTTCGATAATTTTCGCAAGTTCTGGGTTTAGAAATGGATAGTCCTGCACCTGTATCTATCAGAATTTTTGAAAGTGTTGGTGATATCGTTGATATAATAAAGATTTTTTGAATTCACTGGTAAAAGTGGTCTTACTGTTGTTCTGGGAAGTTCAGTGTCGGATCGAAGTTGTCTAAATTCATTGTCTGAATTTGGGTTTGTAGAGGCTATAGTTTGGTCTGGGGATTCCTGTTGGAAATTGTATTGGGTCTGACTGAAAATTTTGGGTATCAAAGTTCTGGGAAATATCATCGTAAGGGTTTTGAATTTCAGAATTCATTGTTTCGAATTGGTTTTGACCATTATCAGTATAACAGTCTGCTTGATATTCGAAGGTGGGTTCGGAGCTACTAGCAGTATAGTAGTTTCCTTGATTCTGATCATAATCGTCATAGTACTGAGGATCGAATTGATGGTAGTTCATATGGTAGGTTTTTTGGTTATTTGGTCGATAGTTTGGATTGGGTTGTATCGTGGAGGGTCTCTGATTGTTGAAAGTCGGGTTTGGTTTAATGATCGAAGGTCTGTTATGTTGAAATTGATTTTGATGATATTAATTTTGGGGTTGTGGTGGTCTTTGATTAGGACCAGGTTGTTGAAAGGTTCTTTGATAATTTGTGTTCTGAACTGGAGGTCTTTGAAAGGTTGATCTGGAGAAGTTCTGGTTATTTTGGCTTGAATTTTGTCTGGTGCGACATTCGTTTATAGATTGTCCCATGCGACCACAAAAAGAACAATTTTTCAAGGGTTGATTTGGGGTTGGTTTCCGAATGGGTGCTTGGCTTTGATTGCGATTCGATTGTAATTTTTGGTTTTCAAAATACAATAATTGGAGTTCGCGTCTGATTCTAATAAACGCCAAAAGCATATTTGGAGGATTTCCTGCCCTAACTATCTGTCCTATTTTTGGGTCAACTCTGGTAAGAAGGGTGTTTAGTGTCATGGTCTCGACAAGATGTGATTGTGCAGTTTTCTGTTCTCTAGTCATGAGTTGTTTGTTGATCGATGCGTGCATTTTCGCATTGTGTGATTGCAAACGAGAAACAAAATTTAATGCCGACTCGGTAGTTGGCGTATTCTTTATAAATCTTGAATCAATGCTGTGAGATCTCTAGAATCACCGAAATGAGTTTCCAAAAGATATTTGATTTCATCCCATGTTGATGGGTTTCGAGAGTTCACTAATTCAGCTGCTTTTGCGCGCAGTTTATTTATTATGTGCAGAACAACTAAAGTTTTTTGATCTTGCACGGCCATCGTGAGAGCAGTATCACACGCTTGTAAAAACGTTGTGAGGAGAATTGGATTTCCATCGTACTCAGGTACTATGGAGAATATTTCACTTAGTTTGTATGGTTCTAGAGGTTGAGTTTGATCTTGTTCATGAGTTTCTGGTTTGTTCGACATTTTGTTTCACACTATTGGAAATTTATAGCACTATGTTATTATAGTTATCAAAAATAATATTCGTTCACTTGTATCGATTGAATATCGGAAAATTTGGAAAATATTGGAAATAATTATTGGGTATCCGAACAGATAAAAATAAACAAAAATAAAAAATTCGAGAAATATATATGATATGATGGTTTTCTTACTCTATGTGTTGAAGCATTGAGTTCGTCTTGTTCTCGTCGATGTCTGCCAGGGGCTTCACCAGGTGTTCCTTCTACAGCTTCTTCGAGTGATGACTCCCTCAAGTTCTGGTTTACTCGATAATGAGCTTTTATTAGCTGATGATTTGAAATGGTCTTCTGCCTTTTATAAGTTTACAAGATGTTGAATCAGCACTGGCAGTTCCCATTGTGGAAGTCTGCGAACGCTGTTAACAAAGATAATAAGCTTTTCCAAGAGAATTGTTATCGCATGTAACCTGATACTTATGAGAAGGCCATAGTGCCATAATATCGCATATAACAGACATGAATTACATAAAACCAAGCTTGTAGATATAAATCAATCATATAACGCTATAAGGTGAACACTGTAGCTTTCTCAAGTGATTAATGCCCTTAAATATTTTTCTTTGGATCCTAACTTAAACATTTTTGATCAATGGAGGTAGTAGGAGAATTCCTGTTCTGAACTATGTGAAGTAAGAATATCTGAAGAGTTTATTTTAGAACATACAAAGGTCGGAATACTTGAAGTATTTAAAGATGAAAAACTCATGGTTTTATCGAAATATGATATATTTATCTATAATAAATTTATTACAAAAACTGCCAGATCATTCCCTTTTTTGTCTTGGCAGAATTTATTAATGTATAATTTTCAATTGGTATAATTATTTCCGGATGTTCTAAAAACTGCTGCAGTTATTCTAATTCATAAGGGCGGTAAGGCGAACCTTTCAATTTTCGACCTATTTCATTATTATCAACCTTATAGATGAAAAAGAAACTTGTGAAAAAAAAAATACTCAAATTTACGTAAAAGTACAATATACCAAGTGGTTCACAGTTTACAAATGATTCCATCTTAGATTTCCTGGAAAGATTTTGTGTGGAGGTAAATAGAGGTGAAGTGGCTGCAGCAGTATTTTGTGACTTTTTGAAGGCCTTTGATTGTGTTGATCACAGTTACTATCGGAAACATTACTCTCTTATTTTTTCAAAGGAACAATAACCCTCAAGTGGATCCAGTCTTATTTCCCAGGCAGAAGTCCACGAATGAAAATTCTATCTAGTCTCAAAAGTAACTTTTGGAGTTCCACAAGGATCAGTGCTTTGTCCCATTTTGTTCCTTGTTTATTAGAATGGCCCATCATATATTGACATACAAAGGAAGTTTACAACGTTTTCTGACGATGCAACCTTATTTTGGAACGAAAATTCTTTACGTTTCGTTTCAATGTGAATAAAACTAACCTTATTTCATTTATATTTGGTTCTGGAGACTGAAGCCTTCATAATTATTTATTAATTCAGTACACGCCGGGGGAATATACTCATTGAAAATCAAAATATAACATGATAACACGAAACAATACTGAAGACTTATATACTAAACAGTTGAACTACATAGTGGCCCTTTTCATTTGCCATAAGGGAGCTGAAAAAAAAATCGGTAGTCGTAGAGTGAACATTTGCCTGCGACGGTAATCGAATCATCCCTGTGTTTGCACCATAATTGGATCGATGTGCAACTAAAGCAAATGTACTTTATTCATGCAGTGCTCTTGGATGTACCTTCATATAATTTCACCTCTTCTAATGATGTGCATGTATCAGGCCGTTCAGAATTTTGTAACTGAACAAGGAGTCAAACTCCTGCCTTCTATGAATCAATGATCAATGGACCCATATCCATTATTTGCAGCATGCTAGTATAAGAGTAAGGAATGTATAGTCTAAAATGAGCAGTACTTGAAAAATCTGCGTTGAACTCTCTCCAGTTTTTGGATTTTTGCTGTACATACTTGTATGAACAAAATCTCCGAATGAAACCCAACTACTGGAGTGCTCTATTACAGATATACTCAATTTGCAAAGAAAATGAGAGATTGGAATAAAACACGTACGCACGACTCCAAGATCTGTGATCGACCTTCTCGATTACAGTAGTGTTTATCGAGAACATAGTTGAAGTTCACCTTTTATATTGTGAGGTGAAAGCTGATGATTTTACATTTCAGAGAATGTGAACCCAGACCAAATCCCACCAACTCAGACCCGCCTTCGGGCTTGACAACGTTTAGCTATGTTAAACTGTCAAGGGCGGTCAGGGCTCACGGGACGAAATTTTGGCAGGGTCCAAAAAGGCGGTAAAATCATGGTTTTTAAACAGATTTAATTCCACTGTGTAGGGGGCGCTTCTGTGGATCGTGTATATGGTATATAATGCATTGCATTTCACCGACTAATACCAACCCAAGATTTGGTAACCGCGCCGTTTGAGTAGTAAGGTCGTTTTAGCGAATGATTTGAACCTTACTGTTAAAATATTGCAATTTTATATGTTATAAGGATATCTATAGTTCAATGGAATTATGTAGAAGCAGCAGATTGTTACATTTTTCACAATTCATTCAGGAATATGTTTCTACTAATGCAAGTCGAACAATAAACTATTATCAAAAATGGTTTCTTTATATTTCAGCTAATTTTTTAATTAGCAGGATAATTATGATTCGAAAAAAATACTTATATTTGAGAAAAAAATCTTTGTCAGTTACTCAAATGCAATACCTAATCAAAAGATAGAGAAAACCATTTTTCATGTAAATAAGTTATTGGATACTCGATAAAATAAAAAAATTTCTTAATTCATTTTGGAATTGACTGTAATTGACAGCATATGATTCGAACATCTTCCAAACAAATACTGATATTTGAGAAAACATTTCTGTGAACATCTGACTACCCGTGGTGGTGCTGTAGGTTTTTTGAATTTTCCTACAGCTGAAAAGTGAATACGCCATCAAAAAATCGGTAAGTCGCCCCGGAGCGCCACGGCAAATAATAATAGCCGTCCTCTACCGTACAGTCTATGATTTGGGTACACTCTGTGATTATTCATGAGGGAGTATTGTTATTACTATCATTATATTAATATTATAGTTGGATAACATGCTATTTTCTCGGTATTGGGCCCGAGTAGTACAATCATTTATGAGCAAAGAATAATAAAATCCCATTTAAAAAAAAACATCTCTCAAGCAAAAGAATAAACTACGCTTCTAATGAAATCATATGGAAAATGATTAATTAAATTATAGAAATTTGAATAACAATATACCCAAAAAGTGTAATGATCCGCAGAAAATTATTGAAAAAGGAAACGAACGATTTCGCAACATACTTTTCGAGTATATGTAAAAACTTCTCTTGGTGTTTTTCAGGGATCTGTTTTGGACATCTTAATCTTTCTCCTTTTCATAAAATTTTGCTTTGACGAAGATTATGTACTTGCATTGCTTTCTTTGGAATCTTTGGTGTAGTAATCAATGTACCCCGACACCAAAACGCTATTTTTACGACTCTACACGTGTTTCGGTTTGAATCTTTCTCGCCGGAAGATGCTCACTTGGTGACTGAAACACGTGTCGAGGTTATGAGATAGCAGTTTGGTGTCAGGAAAAAACTCCAGTACACTTATTGAAGGAGATGAAAAATGGCATACTCCGACGGGGACACGCGACTTTAGCAACTTCTACAAAAACATTTTTTTTTCAAATTAATTCCTTAAAATTGAGGTATTTCTTTAATTTCAAAAATTATTGAAGAAAGTAATTTCTATTCAGATGCAACATAAGTCCTTAATTCGACCGTTCCATTGCAACTTCTGGTTTTTTGCATTTATTCAATACTATCTACGAAACTTCTCTTAGGCAAAAAAAAGGAACTTCAAGAAAAGCGTTTTGTACCACTAGCTTAATCATGCTACTAATTTTTAATCACTGATTAATGAAAAAGTACATTTTACTTAGAAAAAATTAGAAAAGCGTTTGAAATTTCTTTAATGCAGTATTGATGTATCCAAGCATTTAGGATAGAAATTCATTTCAACTGATTTTTGTCAGTACTAAAACGATGCCACACTCATTGAACAAAAAATCATTAACCTACTGTATCTTACCAAACTCTTCGACTTTTTAAATAACAAATTTTAAAATTTATACCTAATGTTCCGTCTTCCTCATATTTTGTTTGTATTTGTCTAATTATATTCTTACTTCTCTTTAGTTTTTTATTATTATCGCGAGTGGCTGTGTTTCATATGCTGTGAGATATATGGAGCGTACCTTGTATATGGGCAGAAGATATGATCCTGCTATTTTTCACAATCGACAAGCGAGAACAATTATTGACTTCGATTTCGCATAGAGACACTCAACGGCTCGTGATCACAAAAAAACTCAATTTTCGTTTTTATTATTATTATTAGCTGGCCAGCTCGGGCAGTGGAGTTAGCAACGTACCTCTGAGAAGTAGCATGAAATATAGTTCCAGAACCACCCAACTAGTTATAACAGGTAAGAACCACAGCCTCGTTTAAAGCGTCAAGTTTTCTCCAGAAAATGTGGTAATTATAATAACCCACGAACTATTAACAAAAACATTCCTATGATAATACAGTCTACTTGAAATTGCTACATGGGTTTTTGGTCCTTACGACCCACGGATATTTCGCTTTTTTCAGTTGTTAAAAGTTGCGTGAGTTATAAATACATTGGTTATATTTAGACAAATAAATATTTCTCATTTATTTCCTTTATGGTATCAACTCATGAAAAAAAAATATTGATGTTTGGTGCTGAACTGTGATAACTCTCGCTATTGGAATATTTCCCGAAATTCACTTATTTTATGATCATATGTATTTTTTGTGTTCAATCTCTCTTAATCTCTCAATTCATGCATCTTCATGAAATACAACGATAGTTGCTTTTAAGTTGTTGATTTGTACAAGATTGTAAAAAAAGGGGTTATCTTCATTTAAAACAAAAAGGGGTCATTTGTTTATACGTATCTACATTATATTTAGTAGGACATCAACATTCATTTATTGATGTTGTATCTTTGGATTCACCAAAGACTTTTTAAAAACAGACTTTAAACTTTTATTTTGTTTATTTGACAAACAGAAATTAAAATGGTAACCCACTTGTTTAGAAACAAAAGGTTCATTTATAAGTTTATCTAATTGATCAGAATATTCATTCAATTTGAATTGAGCTGTATTTAAATCATCAACATTTAATTTATTCAGCTTCAGAGGTTTTAGTTTTGGAAATTTTTCTTTTTCAGGATGTCCTGCACAACATTTATATGGTATTAAAATTTCGTGAAAAGTATAGGTTACATTTTTTTCGAAATATATTTGTTTTTTCGCATGAATTCTTGTAGTGCCAACAAATGCATTACAATAAACATTCATTTTTAAGATTGAATTTGTTTCAATAATTTTCGTTTTTGTTTCTTTGTTACATGTTAATGTTACAGGCAAAGGGTCTGAAACAATTATAAGCCATGTGTTTAAATCGATTTCATAAACATTATAATTTTTTGCGAAAAGTATACTTGTTTTACAAGCTTGAGGTAATTCCATTAAATGTCTAAATATTTGAGCTTCACAAATAGCATTAGTATCAATTGGGTAAGGCAATATTTTTTCACATATTTTCATTCTATAAATCAATGATTTACAATTTTCAAACTTTGGTACAATTATATATGACAGTGAGTCATCATCTTTTCCAATATATTTTATAGTTGTAGGTAAAATATGATGTAATCCAGTTCCATTATCCAATATAGGAATAGGGTAAGGTCGATAAATGGTATAGAATTCGGTTTCAACAAGGGGTATTTTTAAAATATAGACAACTTTTGTGTCTGTTTGAAATGCTGCGAGTTCAATTAACTCGAGGTATTTTGCTACTGATGCAAACTTTGGTTGTAAAGGCAAGTAGTTGTTTTCCAAGGATTGTGATACTTCCAGAAGGGAGTTCACTAAATCTTTTGGTTTTATTATTGAAGTATGAATGATCTTCAATCTAGCAAAAGTAATTGAGGTCAAAATATCATCAAGATATTCTTCTAGAAATACAAAGTTTTCCATAAGGGATTCACAAATATCTATAATTTTATATTTCGCTTCAATAAGATGTAAATTGTCTGAAATATCATAGATTGATTGCTCTGTTTTTTAAATCTTCATTGAAGGTAGCTTCATCAACTTGCAGCTTTTGAATAGTTTCATTAAAATTTTTGATTACTGAAGTAGTGACGGAAATTTGGTTTTTTGATAAATTCTCTATTTGGTGTTCATCTTTGTATAATTGGTTTATCGAGTTGGTAAAGTATTCTCCATCTGAAGAATCGAGATTACCAGATATAGCTTTCCATATACAGCCGACTCCATTAATTAATTCACGTTTTGTTCTTTTTGAATAATCTTCAGTATCAATTTTTATTTGATCGTACTTTGATACGAGGGAATTCGAAATTTGATTTAGCATAGTTATATGTGTTTTTACATCAGCATAAAAATAATTCATTCTTGAATTCGGGGTTTCGAGCATTAGGATCATTTGGTTTAAAATATTTTGATTATGATCTAAAACTGTTCTTACTGAGGTAAGGTCTTTGTATACTAACAATGTCCATTTGTCATTGGAAACTTTTGCATATCCTTCTTCATGGTAGTATTTGCCAATCGTGTTATTCACGGGTTGAAGAATATATTGCGATTGTGAGCGTACAGCACACAGGAGTAAAAGGATGAGTAGAAGCATCTGAAATAAAAATTTCGGATTTACTCATGGTATGGTTTTAATTTATCAAAATTAAATTTGCTTTGTTGTTTTGTTTCAAGATTCTTCAAAAGTGCGGAATTTAAATAAATATCAATTATTTCAAAAGGTCCATTGAATTTATTTTTTAATTTTGAACCTATTTGACTTTCCTTTATATTATATTATTTTATATTCAGGGGTTTCTTGTCTTATTCCTTCATCAAAGCGTTTTTTAGATTTTTCTTTACTCTTGATTATTTTTTCTCTAGATTCTTTATAATAGTATGAGATTCTATTATTTAAATCTCTAATATATTTACTAATTAATTATTCTTGGTTATATATTTGTTCGGGTGGTCTAACAGCTGTATGACCAAATATAAGTTCATATGGTGTAAAACCATGTGATTTATTTTCTGAGTTATTATAACATATAGCTGCGTAAGGTAGTATATTACAAGGGTCATCGTCAGGGCTTTCTGCTACATATGCTCTGATCATTTCTGTCAATGTCGCGTGGAATCTTTCTAGAGATCCATTCGATTGGGGATGGTCAATACTTGAAAATGTTAATTTCATGTCATATAGTTCACAGAGGTCTTTCATTATATGGTTATTAAATTCTTTGCCTGAATCAGATTCTAAGGGGTGTTCCATAATGTTGGAAGAAAAACATTAAAGTGTGAACTACTGATTTAGCTGATTTATTTGGCATTGGGTATGCTTGTGTAAATTTTGTTAGTTCATCTCTTATTGTGAGGATATATGCGTCTGATACTTGTAATATATCAACGTTTATTCTTTCAAAAGGTGTTCTGGGTGTTTCAGTAATTACGAGAGAGTTTTTAAGATTTTTCCTACAGATTTTTGTCTTTTCACAAATTTCACATTTATTAATGACATTTTCTACGTCTTTTGTAATTCCATGCCAGTCATATTTTTCTTTAATTCTTCTAAGGGTTTCATTTATTCCTCTATGAAGATTAGATTTTCCATTATAGTATTGATCAAGAATAATAGGTATAGAGTCTTCATCTGGTGTCGCTGTTATATTTTGACATAGTATTATCTTTATATCTTGCACGTCAGAAAGTATATATGAAAGTAATTCTTGTAAGGGTGAGTCAGGGTTGTTATCAGTATAGTATGTTGCCGATGATTTAAATTCATGTTGGTCTTTGAAGAGTGATGTAAACATTTCTTCTAGTGCTTCTTGAGGTTCAAATGATGTAATTATTATGAAATATTTCCTATTTCTACTGTTTTGCTAGGAAAAATATTTATTTTATTCTTTTCACATTTATGATTGTCTTCGAAAATATCTTCTAAAATTTTCTTACGTAACTGATGGTCTTTATACTGTTGGAAAACTATCAGAATATTTTTATGAGTTTTGTCTAATAATTGAGAGTTTGAAAATTGAATTTTTGAATAATCAATTATTGATTTTTTTCTACATGTCTACAAAATTATCGAACTCTTGTTCCATAGTTTCAGGGGATATTTCGTTTTTTTCTGAAACATTAGATTCATTGTCAGTTTCATTATTTGTCAATACTTTGGTATGAAATTGAGAAGCGTCTTTAAAATGATTAATTTGGATTCGACTTAGAGCGTCTGCATTTTTGTTATATTTTCCTGGTTTGTAGATAATTTCGTAATCGTATTCCTCGAGTTTTAATCGCCATCTTGCGAGGCTACTTCCTGGGTCACGTATGCTGAATATCCAAGTTCCAAGAGGTCTATGATCACAATATAATTTGAATTTTCTACCGTAAATATAGGGCCTAAAGTGCTTTACTGACCATATAATAGATAAAAGTTCACGTTCAATTGTACTATATTTAGTTTCTGCTGGACAAAGTGTGCGTGAGGCGTATGCTATAGGTAGATCTTGACCTATGCGTCCTTGTGATAACACTGATCCGATTGCAAATGATGATGCATCAGTGGTTAAAATAAAAGGTTCATTAAAGTTGGGATATATTAGTACAGGAGATTGAGAAAGAATTTCTTTCAGGTGTTTGAAAGCCTTTTTACATTCATCGTCAAAAATAAAAGGAATGTCCTTCTGTAAGAGTCTTGTCATTGGTTTAGATATTTTTGCAAAATTTGGAATAAATCTGCGATAATAACCTGCTAATCCTAAGAAAGATTTGATGTCTTTTTGATTTTTTGGTTCTGGGAAATTTACTATGCAACTTATTTTGTCGGGGTTTGGTTTAACACCTTTTTCAGAAATTATATGTCCGAGATAAGCTACTTCTTTTTTTAAAAATTCACATTTGTCTGGTTGAATTTTGAGGTCAGCTTTTCTGAGTCTTTGAAATACTTCTGTTAGTCGAGAAATATGGTCATAAAGTGTTGCTGAGTAAACTATGATGTCATCCATATACACTAAACAACGTTCGTTCTGTATACCTAAGAGTATGTTATCCATAACTCTCTGAAAAGTACTAGGGCTGTTTAATCCGAATGGCATTCTGAGGTATTCATAATGACCGTTCTCAATAGAGAAAGCTGTTTTTTGAATGTCTTTTTCATCTACTTCAATTTGATGAAAACCTGAGGCTAAGTCCAAAGTTGTGAAATAAGTACATTGTCCTAATTGGTCAAGTATGTCTGTTATATTTGGTAAGGAATACTTATCATCAACTGTTATTTGGTTAAGTTTTCTATAGTCCATAACTACTCTCCATTTTTGTTTACCGGAGGCGTCTAGTTTTTTTGGTACTACCCATACTGGAGATGACCAGGGTGATATTGAAGGTCTTATAATATTTTGTTCTAACATTTTCGAAACTTGGGACTTCACTTCTTCTTTGTGAATTTGGGGGTAACGATAAGATTTTGTAAAAATAGGTTTAGCGTCATTGGTGTCAATTTTATGTTTTACTGAATTGGTAAAAGTTAATATATCTCCTTCTAGGTAAAATATATCAGAAAATTCAAAACATAAGTTTTCAATTGTTTCTTTTTCTTCTTCGTTGAGATGTTCGAGCCTTAAGTTATTTTTTATTTCATGTCTTCTATCAATAATTTGTTGTTGTTCATTAAATTGGTCATTTTGATTAAAATTTAAAATATTTTCAAAATTTTGAATTGGTTCTAAGATTAAATCTGAAAAATCAATTTTTTTTTATGGTATTCACGTTAATTATTGTTGTAAAAAATTCTCCTTTTTCATTTGTTTTTACGATAGCATTTGGAATTCTTACTTTTTCTTTTTCTGAAGCAAGCAGTATTGCTTCTGAATTTTTTAAATTTGAATTTAATTTGAAAACTTTTTCTACTCGTTGTTCAATTTCGATAATGTTTACTGTTTCATTGGTTTCAGGAATTTCAATTTCATTAGCTATAGGGATTTCGTCTTGTAAATATTGATAGTAGTCAGTTGGGCTTTCAGAGAAATAATTCTTTGGATTGTATTCAAAAATATTATCAGAAATATAGTCTAGTTTTTTATTTGACATTGGTTGTGAGCTGAGAGTTTCTTGTGAAATTTTTTCATTCAATTGCCATGTTAATGGTGAAAATTTGGGTTTGTTTTCAATATTTTCTGTTTTTGGTTCGACTTTTATTAGAGGAAATGTTTTGTAATTTAAAATCAATTTTCTATTTTTGATATCTACAATGCCTTCGTAGTTTTCAAGAAAGTCACATCCTAAGATTCCATCAAATTCTATATCTAAGTCATAAATATAAACTTTGTGGGGATTGTTTAATTGAAATGGTATTAGAGTTGATTCAGTAATAATTATTTAATACCTGAGATTGACATATTTTCTGGATTACGAATCAGTAATTTTTCATAAGTTTTCTGTTTGAAAACGGAAATATCAGCACCTGTATCAATTAATAATTTAAATGTCTTCGTTGCATCAAGAATGTAAAAGAGATTATTTGAGCTGACGGTGTTTAAACGAATTCCTGCAAATTCAGGGTGTCGAGTTGCTGTGTTAGTATATTCGTGTTGTGAATCATTTCCTCTTTGATAGGAGGCTTGATTGAAAGATGCTCCGTTTGAAAATCCGAGTATTGTTCATTGTTTTCATGGTATGCTTGCTCGTTATCTTGTGGTTGACAATAATCGTATTCGTTGTAATATTCGGTTTCAGGTTCATAATATTCTTGATTATCAGTATAATCAATGTCTAGGTCTTCTCGATTATGAGTTAAGTCATAGTATTGTGAGTTATTTTCAGAGTTCATACAGTGTGTTCTCTGAATATTAGGTCTATAATTGGGATTTGGTTGTATTACAGTATTTCGTTGTTGTTGAAAATTAGTATTGGGTCTCATTAGAGGCTTTTGTTGTTGGGAAGAACTTGATTGATTTATTTGAGGACGATTCTGATTTTGGAAGTATGGTCTTGGATGATTTTGGAAATTGGGACGATTTTGAGAATTTGGTTGATGTTGAAAATTTGGTTGAAGAGGTCTTTGTTGGTAATTTTGAAAATTAGGTTGTCTTTGGAACATATTATTTTTATTTTGCCTTGGTTTTTGATTTTGAGCTGGAGTAACTTTGATTTTTTTGAGATTCAAAATATGATAATTGAATTTCACGTTTAATTCTATGAGCTGCTTCTGCCATATTTATAGGGTTACTTGCTCTAATTATTTGTCCTATTCTTGGTTCTAATCCTGTCAGAAGTGTATTGAGAGACATGTTGTTGACTAGAGTAATTTGTGCGTCTTTTTGTTCAGCTGTTAATAATGATTTGTTTATAGAGGCGACCATTTTTGCGTTATGTGTTTGTATGCGAGAATGGAAAGTAATACCTGTTTCTCCATGCATTTGTTTCATTCTTTGCAAATCTTGAATTAATGAGTTCAAATCGCGAGAATCACCAAAATGAGTGTTTTGTAAATTTTTGATTATTGTTATTATTGGGTTTTGAGAATTTACCAAAATTGCTGCTTTTCCTTTCAATTTGTTTTTGTAATGTGTAATTAAAAGGAATTTTTGTGCTACTGTTGCAAGTTGAAACGCTTGATCACATGCATTCAAGAAATTATTTAGTAATATGCTATCACCATCATATTCAGGGATAAGTGAGAACAATTCTGAAAGTTTGTATGGTTCGATTTCTGGTTGATCTTCTGGTTGAATTTCTGGTTGATTTTGCATTTTTATTTATTTATCTCAAATTTTCAGCAGTATGAAAATTTTCAAGTTTCGATTTTCAGTCAGTATGAAAATCTTTAGTTAGTTGGGTTTGTTTGGGTAAGAATGGGATGGATAAGAGAACTTTGAAAAAACAAAAGATGATAAATCAAAGTCACTTACTTTTGTTGAAATACTCTGCCAGAGGCTTCACTAGGTGTTCCTATCCACAGGGGTTCCAACGATGAGGGTTGATACGGGGTTGTCTTGAAATTCTCTGCCAGGGGCTTCACTAGGTGTTCCTAATCCACAGGAGTTCCAAAACGGGGTTATTTCTTCTTATTCTTGTTTCTTGTGGCTTTTCCTTGCGTGGTGGATGAAATTCTACTTCATTCGCCTTGCTACACCGGGTTACTCGATGTTGAAGAGACCGTCCGTCCACTGGGTTGCTGTTGTTGGTTCTTTGAAGATTTGGAAATCATCGTAGTTTTTCTACGTTGAAGAAATCCTACCGACTGCGCCACTGTTATATCTTTGGATTCACCAAAGACTTTTTAAAAACAGACTTTAAACTTTTATTTTGTTTATTTGACAAACAGAAATTAAAATGGTAACATACAATGTCAGTCAGACTTATTGATATGCACCTAAATATTGGAACAGTTACTCGATCATGAACGTGCATCTGAACGTGCATCTGAACGTGCATCTGAACACTGAGATGCCGGGATCCTCTTCTTTTATAAGTTCCCACTTGTTGACTGGAAAAGTGCGGATTCCAAGGGTACTGGGGTTGGCGCCAGGATTCTAGCTGACTCCAAGGAGAAATAGGTCATGCGACCCAAATACGCATTTCCTAAGGTGTAATGCTGGACAAAGGGCTATTGTCTATTTTGATATAACATTGATATTGCAGTTTATAAATAAAATTAGTTGGTGGTATTCTGACCATCGCTTTTTGCATATCCTTTTTTTGTTTGGCTGTAAAAACTCAAAACGACAGTCATCTAATCAGCGATAAAAGTGAGTTTACTAAATATACCAGGAGTGAATATTAACTCATGTCACAGTAGATTATTGAATTTACTGAATATTGAAAATCCGCATATACGAGGTACCCTCAGAAAGAGGAGCCCTTTCTCAACGTTTGCTCCATATTATTTCTTATTCTCAATTTGATTCTCTATCGTAAAATGGCAAATTCTAATAAAATTAAACAATTCAAAGAGCTCCGGCAAATATGCATGGATCGCATGTCTGACTTATGCGCCATTGCTAATGCAGCAAAAGCTTCTAGTGATATGCACTCTCATTTTAAGGCTAGATATACTCATCTAGAATCAATTTATCGGGATTTTGAAACTCATAATGCTGCTCTCATTCCACTTATGATTACCGCTGAAACTTATAATAATGATGAACTCAAAGCGCTCTCGAAAGTGATTTATCAAGAATATTATAATGCAAAATCAATATATGATGAAATATTCAAGGTTGATACTGTCACTCATGGAGTAGCTATTAATAATCATGTCAAGTTACCAAAAATTGAATGAGTAAAATTTGATGGAAACCTTAAACAGTGGAAAACTTTTATTGACATGTTCAATAGTTTGATTCGTGAGAGCCAGTCCTTGAAAAATATTGAAAAATTCAATTATTTGGATTCTTCGTTATCTGGTCCACCACTTGCTCTTGTGAAATGCAATCCTATAAGTGATCCAAATTATATTGTTACATACAATGCTCTACGAGATACGAGAATATCAGATACGAAAATAAACTTCTTTTGGCTACAGCTCATTATAACGAATTAGAAAATGCCCAAAAAATTCCTGAAAATAATGTAACTTCCCACAATCTCCGAAAATTGTTGGACACCTTTACGGAAAATATTGCAGCCCTGAAAAATTTACAGTTTCCTACTGATCAATGGAGTTTTCTTCTCTTCAACATGTTGCTTCGAAGACTTGATTCTGACACCATCTCGCGATTTGAAATTGATTATGCTTCTAATGACATTCCTAAATTTGATGCACTCAATGACTTTATTTTGAAACATTGTTGTGCCTTGGATCGAACTGTTGATTGCTCATTAAAAAGGCCTCAGAAAATTGAGGTGAAACTTCGTAACTCCTCTCAATAATTTTATACTCAGAATTTTGTTCAGAAACGCTCTTCTTTCCATATACAGACTAAAATTTCTTGTCCTCTATGTACTGCTGATCATCTCATCTACAAGTGTCCTCAATTCTTGGCTCTGCCTCCCCGTGAGCGACATAGCGTAGTGAAAGCTCATAAATGGTGTGTGAACTGCTTAGGAAGTTTGCATGCCATTAAAGAGTGTGGTTCGAAAACCCACTGCCTTAAATGTGGTCAACCCCACCACACTCTACTTCATTTTAACGACACTTCCCTATATCATCGCTCCTCCCAAGGTCAGATTCCTGCTCACAAATCACGTGAATTCAATGTCCCCTACAGCAGCAGCTGTTTCCAATCGCAATAGTCAGCAGTCCTCTTTGTGTGATTCCGCAAGTAGTAGTCACAATGTATACTCTTCCAACTACTCTGTTCCACAATTGCCTCAGTCATTTTGTGAAACCTCCAGTAACACATTCCAAGGAAAGGAAAAGGTAAATTCTCATTATTGTTCATCATCCTTGAATACCACAGTTCTTCTGTCAACTGTTTGCATAGAAGTTCTAGATGTTTTTGGCAACTACCAGAAAGTTAGAACTTTACTCGACTCTGGTTCTCAAATTAGCGTAATTATTGAACCTTGCTGTAACAAGTTTAGGTATACGTTTTGATAATATCACTCTTTCAATTCAGGGTATCAGCATTATGAATTCTTCTTCCACCAAAGCAGTGTCTTTGAGTATTCGTTCTTGTTATAACCCTGAAGCCGCTTTTAAACTCAAGGCCGTCGTACTGCCGAAGGTCTGTAATTATTTGCCAAGTCAAAATGTTGATACCCATTCTTGGTCTCATATCTCTCAACTGAAGCTTGCTGACCCCCACTTTAATACTCCTGCTGAAATTGATATCTTGCTCGGTGCGGATATTTTTGCTCTCGTTTTGAAATCAGGAAGGATTGTCGGTAACTCAACGGAACCCATAGCTCTCGATACCATATTCGGATGGGTCTTGATGGGTACAGTAAACTGTTATTCGATCCCATATCCTCCTTCAACCTCGTTACATTGCTCTTGTGACTTACCCCTTGACTCTGCCTTCAAGCGCTTCTGGGAAATTGAGGAAATCCCCAGAAAATGTAAAGGCAACCCAGATGATGAACTTGCTGAAGATATATTCATCTGTACTCTCTCCAGAAACGCTACAGGTCGTTTCATTGTTAGTCTTCCTTTTCGCTCATCAGCACCCTCATTTATTGACTCTCGTGAAATATCCTTGAAAAGGTTTATATCCCTAGAACGTCGGTTACTTCTCAACCCAACTCTTTATAATCAGTATTGTGATTTCATGGCTGACTACTTGTCGCAAAATCACATGTCCATAACTCATCCTCCTCAAATCAAAGCTGATTCATATTATATTCCACATCATTGTATTGTGCGTCCAGAGAGAACTAGTACTAAACTCCGGGTTATGTTCGATGCTTCGGCCAAAACCTCGAATGGAACCTCTCTGAATGATATGTTATTAACAGGTCCTAAACTCCAGAATAATCTTGTCACTACATTGCTCAAGTTTCGTATTTACCCTGTAGCACTCATGTCTGACATTCGCCAGATGTACCGTCAGATTCTAGTGTCTGAGGATGATAGGACTTATCAACGTATCTTCTGGCGATTCTCTAAAGAGCAACCTATTCAGGAATATATTATGAATACGGTAACGTATGGTGTCGTGTCTGCACCCTTTCTTGCCATTCAGATGTTATTACAGCTCGCAGAAATTGGAAGTTCTGAGTTTCCTCTTGCAGCTGAAACTCTAAAGACGTGTTCATATGTTGACGACATAGTAACAAGTTGTGTTTCTCTTGAATATGCTCAGGCTCTCAAATCTCAGCTAATTGATTTATTACAACAAGGAGGATTTGAACTCCATAAATGGAGAAGCAATAATGCAGAGCTACTTCTTCTAATTGTGTTTCTGACTCCAAATCTCTCGATTTTGATGAGAGTTCTGTTGTAAAGGTGCTTGGTTTGCATTGGACTCCTACCAGTGACACATTTTCTTTTGTCATCTCTGCTCAGAACCTTCAATGTACTGAAAGAAATATACTTTCAGAGTTGGCTCTTATCTTCGACCCCTTAGGATTTCTGAGTCCTCTAACACTGTTTGCGAAAAGACTCATCCACTACTTGTGGACATGTGGTGTAGGCTGGGATGATCAGCCGCCGCCCGATATTATCAATGCTTGGGTTACCTTCAAATCCGACTTACCCGTTCTCGCAAACATAAGTGTTCCTCGACATTTATTCCACCCGCTTCTTTCCAACTATTCGCTTCATGGATTCTCGGTTGCGAGTGAAAAGGGTTACTCAGCAGTCATCTATTCTCGATTTGAGGTAGACGGTAAAGTCCGTGTCAGTTTAGTTTGCGCCAAAGCGAAAGTGGCACCTCTCAAAACCGTCACAATTCCTCGATTAGAGCTCTGTGGTGCAGCTCTTCTTTCAGATTTATTCGCATTCGTAGTATCTTCCTTTGAACCACAAACTTCTACAAATGAAATTTCAGCTTGGTCAGACTCTTCCACGGTTCTTGATTGGATCTGTTCTTCCCCTCACAAATGGAAAACATTTGTTAGTAATCGTGTCAGTCATATTCAAGAACAGTTCCCTCCGAATGTGTTGCATTACGTGCCCTCTTAGGATAACCCGGCTGATTGCTCGTCTAGGGGGCTACTTCCGTCGCAGCTTGTTAACCATTCTTTATGGTGGGCGGGTCCCGCTTGTCTCTCTCAACCATCTCAATTTTGGCCCTCTACCTCGAATAAACTTGAGATAACCTCTGAGGCTATCTCCGAAGAAAAAAGGATTACCCTAGTAGTCCAAAAGGAGGACAATCCCATTCATCTTTTACTGGAAAACCACTCCTCTTTTCCTAAAATTGAAAGAATTTTGTCGTATGTATTGCGATTCCTTAGCAATACTCGATTAATCAAATGTAAACGTTCTTTTCTCATCTCAGCTCTAGTGAGACTCATAAAGCCCTGATCAAAATTGCTAAATATGTTCAGTCCAAAGAATTCTCTCATGAACTCTCGGATTTAGTGAAAGATAAAACTCTTTGCAAAGCATTACGCAAGCTCAATTTTTTTGTCGGCAAGGATGGTCTTCTAAGGGTGGGCGGTCGTCTCATCCACTCTGGTCTCATCTACGACAAAAAACATCCAATTTTGTGACCCAGCCGTCACAGACTCACAAACCTCATTATTGAGAATACCCATCGACAATACTTTCATCCTGGTTTACAAACTCTCCATTTCCTTCTTCTTCAGAAATTCTGGATATTGTCAGCGAAAAGAACAATTCGTAGGTGTCTCGCGAAGTGCCTAACCTGTTAGCGCCAACGTCCAACTGGAGTTCAGCAGCCCCCAATGGGGAATTTGCCTCTTCTCAGAGTGTCCAAACTCAAACCTTTCTCTTGTATTGGTATAAATTTTGGAGGTCCCTATACAACTTCTTTAGGAAGATATCGAGGTGCTAAAACGCATAAGGCATATATTTGTTTATTTGTTTGTTTTGCCACCAAAGCGGTGCACATCGAACTCACATCAGATCTCTCCACTGATACCTTTCTCGCTGCGCTGAAACGATTTATATCCCGGCGCGGTCGAGTGTCATATATTTTTAGTGATAACGCTACCAATTTTGTTGGTGCTTCACGAGTTCTGATCTCCCTCATGAAACAGGCGGCGCAAGATGAACAAATCGAATGACGATTTATCCCTCCTTCCAGTCCTCACTTCGGCGGGTTGTGGGAAGCTGGAATAAAATCTGTGAAATCTCATCTCTGTAGAGTCATCGGCCACCAGATACTCACTTATGAGGAGTTTAATACTTTACTCATTCAGATCGAGGCTATTCTAAATTCAAGACCAATATGTCCCACCAGCTCTGATCCGAACGACCTTTTAGCTCTAACTCCAGGTCACTTCGTGACCCTGGAGCCCTTGAACTCAGCCCCCGATAATGACCTATCTCATTTGGCATTAAATCGCCTTTCTCGTTGGCAAATGGTTCAGAGACTTCATCAAGACTTTTGGTCTAGGTGGAGTAAGGAATACCTCCATACGTTACACCAACGAGGAAAGTGGTCCCTACCATCTGCTAATATTGAGCTTGGCACAATGGTACTCATTAAAACCGATTCTCTACCACCTTCCCGTTGGCAATTAGGTCGGGTAACTGATACTCATCCAGGTACAGACGGTATAGTACGAGTTGTCACAGTTCGTACACCACAAGGTTCATTAAAGCGCTCAGTGGTAAAGCTGTGTTATTTGCCTCTGGGTAACTCTGATTAAAATGCTTATGCATTTTGGTGGGCGGTTATGTTCCGTCTTTCTCATATTTTGTTTGTATTTGTCTAATTATATTCTTACTTCTCTTTAGTTTTTTATTATTATCGCGAGTGGCTGTGTTTCATATGCTGTGAGATATATGGAGCGCACCTTGTATATGGGCAGAAGATATGATCCTGCTATTTTTCACAATCGACAAGCGAGAACAATTATTGACTTCGATTTCGCATAGAGACACTCAACGGCTCGTGATCACAAAAAAACTCAATTTTCGTTTTTATTATTATTATTTGCTGGCCAGCTCGGGCAGTGGAGTTAGCAACGTACCTCTAAGAAGTAGCATGAAATATAGTTCCAGAACCACCCAACTAGTTATCACAGGTTAGAAACACAGCCTCGTTTAAAGCGTCAAATTTACTCCACAAAATGTGGTAATTATAATAACCCACGAACTATTAACAAAAATATTCCTATGATAATACAGTCCACTTGAAATTGCTACACTTAAATAAAAAATATTTTCGACGGAGTACGCATCTACGACCATAATAATTGAAATTTTTCAACGAAACAATCAAAAAACTTTACTTAGTGGGCTTTGACTGCTATTTTCATTTTGTCTTTTATGTTTCTTTGGAAGCTTTTGACATTACTTGAAAGTTGGTTTGTGTCTGATCGTGTTTGTTTCCTAATCGCTAGTTTCCCAGCCATAGAACTCTTGTAAATTCCCATCATCACGTTCGGGAATACGACAGATTTCAGACTCCAAGGCACAATGCTGGCAGACCGCTGTGAGCATGTAATCCAGTAATGGAAGAAGAGATTTTGAATGTTATTCAATAAAATCATGGTATGAGTACTGGACAAGTAGCAAAGGATTTGGATGTTTTCAATTCAACTGTCTGGAAACACGTTATACCCATATTATATCCAGAGGTTTGCTTTCTCGAGATTTTCCATGGCTCTTGCAGTTTTTCAGATGGATACTGCACCAATGTAGTAGGGTTCCTGAATTTTTATCCTGTATCATTTTTAACGACAAAGCTCAAGTTACACGTGACGGAGTACTGTATTGCCTCAACGTTCATATTGATGCATTAGAAAATCCACACATGATCAGACAATCTGGACACCAAGAACAGTTTAGCGTAAACATATGGGCAGGAATAGTGGTAGATACTCAAATTGGACCTTCAATTTCACCGCGAATTATGGATAATGGCAAATATTATTCATATACAGTGTTTTCCAATCGGCGGATTGGCAGAGCAAATCTAATTGCTTGGCCTTCACGGTCCCCAGATTTTAACACGCTGGACTTTTTTTATGGGAACACTTAAAGGGACTAGTTTATGGCGCAGAAACAGTGTCTTCCATCAAAGTTCTCACTGAACTAATTATAGACCCTCAAAAACCGTAAAAAACTCCCGGGATTCAAGAACGCGTGCGGCAGTCTATGAGAAGAAGATATAAAGAGGTCAAGGATCGTTAGGTTTTTTATTTTTTTGGGTATTGTTAACAAAAACTTGTAATTTAGATCAAAATCCAAATGAATAGCGTTTGTTGTTTTCATTGTGATAATAGGTTCCCACCTTTTGTTCAAAATTGTAATTTAATGTAGCGAAATACAAAATATTATCAAAACTCTTTTCTCGATATATCGGGTGCAGATGTGTAAAAATTACAAGAGACAAAAAAGTTCATAAATAAAACAAAAATTTCATTCCGTATTTCAGAATCTGTTAGCGGCCTACCACAATGAAGTTTATGGGGTGAAACAGGGCTTAAAATCTGAAAAAATATCTCCCTGTAGATTCTCACAATTACTCACAAGATGTGTGAATGAAAAAAAAAATCGAAAGACAATGCTTTTTTAAAAGTTGGAAGAGTACGAAGCTGACACTAATTCGATGAAGATTTACTTACACGACGTTACCAATATTTTGGATATAACCTTGCAAAAAGCGTGGCACCACTGCCAGGTCTGTAAACGTTGGTAAAATGTCGGAAAATGTATGTGATGGCTTGGAAAAGTGGTGAAATATGATGAGTGTGTGAACGTCTGATGTATAATAAGAAATAATTTTTTGTTCGCCTTTTATCACCCCTCTCGGTTGCCCTTGTTTTATTAGGTTGAAATAGATATAGAACACCAAAAATATTGTTGAAATCATTAGTATTTCTAGGGGGTCTGAGGTCGTCTGCCATGCTGTACTGGTCTGACAACGGCTGTCATATATATATTTTCACTGAGAATATTCTTAGATAAATTGTTTTTTTTATATATATATATAAATGAATAGTAACTTGTGACATTTACAATATATATTTACAAAAGCTTGACAGTATCAAAGAGTTTTCTTTGAAATAGCCCAATTATTTGACTGCAACCCCACAAATCGCGTCTAGAATTTGTTGAAATTCGACGTTTCGGCTCCGACTTTGGAGCCATTTTCAAGAACTGGAAAAGAAAGAAAATTAATGAAAGGTTGAAACGTAATTCTACGCTGAGGTCTCAATCTGCCTACTCCTCAGGTATAATTACGTTAGGTTTTTGTGACTTGACGTCGGGGTCTCAATCTGCCTACTCTCCATGTCTCGTCACTGGTTCTCTCTAAGGTCTCAATCTGCCTACTCCTTCGAGAGAACTGAGGAATTGTGGGTTGAGGAACTGTATTTATAATCAATAATTGTTCTCGCTTGTCGATTGTGAAAAATAGCAGGATCATATCTTCTGCCCATATACAAGGTGCGCTCCATATATCTCACAGCATATGAAACACAGCCACTCGCGATAATAATAAAAAACTAAAGAGAAGTAAGAATATAATTAGACAAATACAAACAAAATATGAGAAAGACGGAACATAACCGCCAACCAAAATGCATAAGCATTTTAATCAGAGTTATCCAGAGGCAAATGACAAAGCTTTACCACTGAGCGCTTTAATGAAGCTTGTGGTGTACGAACTGTGACAACTCGTACTATACCGTCTGTACCTGGATGAGTATCAGTTACCCGACCTAATTGCCAACGGGAAGGTGGTAGAGAATCGGTTTTAATGAGTACCATTCTTGGCACAATCTTAGCGCCAATCAAGTTCCCGCACACAGCTCATCTAGCGCCAACTCAGTTCCCGCCGATAGTTCACCTCGCGCCAATACATTGCACACGGCCATTACAGCCACGTCCACTATAAATACAGTTCCTCAACCCACAATTCCTATTGACTATTGACGACCAAGCTTATGCACCTGGTTAAAGTCGCAGGTAAACGCTGCCTGCTTACTCGCTTATATCCTAATGAGGGCTCCATTGCTGATGCAGAGTCTTGCCAACTACAAGTGTTACAGAAGGCACCTATAACACCATTCAGGCGAGCTCCTTCCATTTATTTGCTATCTTAGATGATTGACATTCATTGCTACACTGCTTTTCACTATTTATTGATTAATTATTTCCCTTGCTAGTAGCAGACTTGATAACAAGTAGCGCTTAGAGCTGACGCTTTCATATCCTAGCTTAACTAGTAGTAGGTTCATTGTTGGTACTGGAAAAGAAATTTAGCTTGAGAATTATTTATGAATTTAAATCAATTAATGCTTATCTTGGTTAATAAAAAGTTGTGAACTCTTATGTATATATACATTCGGGCAGATGAAAGTATACTGTACCGTAGCTAAGCTTGAGTTCCTAACTGACCAACTGCTTCTGTACGTATTGTCCAAAAGATGGTGCTACCTGTTCTGTATATAAAAACTCTCTCTTCATAGATACAATTATATCACCAGCTTCTCCTGATTTGGCTGTATTATTCCACGCCCAATCTACCCCTGAACGAACTGGACATTTTTCCCATCCAACATCTTTTTGTTACCCCACTTTAGCTCCCTCCATAGCAGGGATAAATAGAGGTAAAACTGGCCAGCTAATAATAATAATAAAAACGAAAATTGAGTTTTTTTGTGATCACGAGCCGTTGAGTGTCTCTATGCGAAATCGAAGTCAATAATTGTTCTCGCTTGTCGATTGTGAAAAATAGCAGGATCATATCTTCTGCCCATATACAAGGTGCGCTCCATATATCTCACAGCATATGAAACACAGCCACTCGCGATAATAATAAAAAACTAAAGAGAAGTAAGAATATAATTAGACAAATACAAACAAAATATAAGAAAGACGGAACATAACCGCCCACCAAAATGCATTAGCATTTTAATCAGAGTTACCCAGAGGCAAATGACAAAGCTTTACCACTGAGCGCTTTAATGAAGCTTGTGGTGTACGAACTGTGACAACTCGTACTATACCGTCTGTACCTGGATGAGTATCAGTTACCCGACCTAATTGCCAACGGGAAGGTGGTAGAGAATCGGTTTTAATGAGTACCATTGTGCCAAGCTCAATATTAGCAGATGGTAGGGACCACTTTCCTCGTTGGTGTAACGTATGGAGGTATTCCTTACTCCACCTAGACCAAAAGTCTCGATGAAGTCTCTGAACCATTTGCCAACGAGAAAGGCGATTTAATGCCAAATGAGATAGGTCATTATCGGGGGCTGAGTTCAAGGGCTTCAGGGTCAAGAAGTGACCTGGAGTTAGAGCTAAAAGGTCGTTCGGATCAGAGCTGGTGGGACATATTGGTCTTGAATTTAGAATAGCCTCGATCTGAATGAGTAAAGTATTAAACTCCTCATAAGTGAGTATCTGGTGGCCGATGACTCTACAGAGATGAGATTTCACAGATTTTATTCCAGCTTCCCACAACCCGCCGAAGTGAGGACTGGAAGGAGGGATAAATCGCCATTCGATTTGTTCATCTTGCGCCGCCTGTTTCATGAGGGAGATTAGAACTCGTGAAGCACCAACAAAATTGGTAGCGTTATCACTAAAAATATATGACACTCGACCGCGCCGGGATATAAATCGTTTCAGCGCAGCGAGAAAGGTATCAGTGGAGAGATCTGATGTGAGTTCGATGTGCACCGCTTTGGTGGCAAAACAAACAAATAAACAAATATATGCCTTATGCGTTTTAGCACCTCGATATCTTCCTAAAGAAGTTGTATAGGGACCTCCAAAATTTATACCAATACAAGAGAAAGGTTTGAGTTTGGACACTCTAAGAAGAGGCAAATTCCCCATAGGTTGAAACGTAATTCTACGCTGAGGTCTCAATCTGCCTACTCCTCAGGTATAATTACGTTAGGTTTTTGTGACTTGACGTCGGGGTCTCAATCTGCCTACTCTCCATGTCTCGTCACTGGTTCTCTCTAAGGTCTCAATCTGCCTACTCCTTCGAGAGAACTGAGGAATTGTGGGTTGAGGAACTGTATTTATAGTGGACGTGGCTGTAATGGCCGTGTGCAATGTATTGGCACGAGGTGAACTATGGGCGAGAACTGAGTTGGCGCTAGATGAGCTGTGTGCGGGAACTTGGTTGACGCTAAGTGAGCTGTGTGCGGGAACTGGGTTGGTGGGAAATGAGTCGCGAGTGTTGAGGCAATTGGGGCGCTTCTCTATCTCAAGGGCTTCTCGGATGATCCTGGTTTGCAGAGTTTTCTCGGTGGAATTGTTTTTGTGTTTTTGAAGTCTATTTTGTGACCTGTGTCTTCTCGATGTTTATAAAGTGCGGAAGTGGAAGATGCCTGACGCACAGCAAGTTCGTGTTCGTAGACTCTGTAAGTTACTCGTCTGTTAGTCTGGCCAATATAAGTTCTGGGGCAGCCTGAACATGGTATTTCATATATACCTTGAGAATCGTTTGGTATTGTGTCCTTGGGAGATCTGAGGAATTTGGATATTTGGTTGTTGGCCGTGAATATTGTTTTTATCTCGTGTTTTCTCAAGATACATACATCAAAGGTGTGACAGAAAAAATCAGTAATATCTTGAGAAAACACGAGATAAAAACAATATTCACGGCCAACAACCAAATATCCAAATTCCTCAGATCTCCCAAAGACACAATACCAAACGATTCTCAAGGTATATATGAAATACCATGTTCAGACTGCCCCAGAACTTATATTGGCCAGAATAACAGACGAGTAACTTCCAGAGTCTACGAACACGAACTTGCTGTGCGTCAGGAGTAAGAGATTTGAGCCGGTTCTGGGCCTCCCCCCACTACTACGACGTCATCAGTGACCTTGGGGTGACCTTCAGGGATGACCTTGGTGCATAGGTGCCTGTGTGGGTCTATGACCTTGGGATGTCCTTGAAACGATTTTTAAATTTTGTAATTTTTGACCTTGATGTAGGTTTTGATGAGGTGTTCAAGGTTTTTGTTTGACCTTGAGATGACATTTGGGTGACAGAGATTTTTTTTCATACACGGACAAGTACTTTTTCCAAGTACTTATATAATTTTTTTAACCTCCAAGATTAAAAACATTTATGTGAACACTTGCTACTATGTATGACTTTCATATTATGTACTAACACATGAAAATCTAGAGAAGGCACACGTCCACACACCACGGAGATCCAGTCAGATATGTGAACTCTGATTCCTCTCCGATACTTACCTTGTAGTGGTGGTGGTAGTAAGCGTGTGTGACGTCATCCGACTATGAGTAGTGCATCTGAAGTAGCCCACGCTCGACGCTTATAATATATACGGACAAGTACTTTTTTCAAGTACTTATATTTTTTTTACCTCCATGACTACTATTACCTTCATGTGTATGTACACTTGTTACTGTGCATGACTTTCATGTGTACCAACACATGAAAATCTAGAGAAGGCACACGTCCGCACACCACGGAGATCCAGTCAGATATGTGAACTCTGATTTCTCTCCGCCAGTGTATACCTTACAGTGGTGGTGGGAGGAAGCGTGTGTGACGTCATCCAACTATGAGGAGCGCATCTGAACACGATCCAGTCAGGAGCAACCCAAGCTCGACGCTCTGGGATTGTTTGTGACATGATGTCTGCAATAGTATATTATACAAGTCGGTGGTGGGGGAGTGGTTCACTATCCATTATAAAAGAAGTGGATATTGTGATACAAAATCAGAAGTTATATATCTAGCAGTCGAGTAGTCAGCAAGAGTAGTGAAGTTATTCAGTGCATTCAGAGACAGGAATATCAGTGAGTGTGTTTTTCTATCGAAAATTATTTATATTTTCCTTATATATTTTCATCATGCCAGTTCCAAAGGTGGATTTACAAAAAATCAATTCTGTAATTAAACAAGAGATGGAAGTATTAGAACAAAGAGTAATATCATCTTTGCCACTAAATGAAGCTTATCCAATAAAGAATATGTCAATTTGTTCAACTCGTTTTGGTAAATCCGTTTTGTTAACATTACTCGATGTGAGCAATAACACATTGTTCAAAACATGGCTACCAAAACGTGTTTCAGAGCAATTTAGTGACGACGATGTTACTTGCATCAATTCATCTGATGGTAAATATACCGTAGCATATTTGGGTCAGACTCAACAAAGCTTTGCTGGTATGAAAACACGATCGTTGGTTAAATTCGATCTCATTGAGTAATAGTTAATTTTCACATATCATAGGCTAAGTCGAATTATATTATAGGTGTTAATTGTAAGGAAAATATAAAAAGTTTTCATACATTGTTAAACACACTCTTTGGCGGTTGGCATCATCGAAAGTATATGTGAGTTTTATTTATGAATTCTATTATAGCATACTTATTTCAATAATTTTTCTTTGATTTCAGTTTCATTTTCGAGAAAGATGTGGATGCTGTATGCTAGCCAAAACTAGACCCAAGCTGTAGACATCACTTCAGCTGTTGAACGATTGACTTCTGAATTGGATGCTTTGAGTGATGATGCTCACCATGCCACCAACTATGACCTGTGCGTGTGTTATGATGAAGAGCAGATCCAGTTATGTTTGCGTGACGCTGAGAACTATCAGAAAGGTGTGGATCTTTGTGAGAAATATACAGATGGTTCTTTGGATCTAGATCAACTCTGCGATGCAATGGTTGAATGTGAGCTGAGGAGATTTCTCTACCGTCTCTTGCCATACCTACCTAATGGAATCATCCAAAAGTACCAACTGGATAACGATGGTAATGAAATCGAAAATGATCAAGAAAATCATGACGATGAAGAAGAAGTTATATTAGATTGTTTGTATATACCTAAGACTAATTGAATTGTAAGCTAGTGATATCTGAATAAAAAACATAAAATAGTTCATACATGTTTTATTTACCTACTCCTCTTTTACAAGAATAAAGAAAGAAAAAAATCAATACAAAATAATGAAAAACGTGTGTGTCTTCAATATCTGCTGTGAACTGATCCGTCCAATGCATTGTATGATGAAATCTTAGTGGGTATGATTGTCATTTGTTCATAAAAGAACTGTATAGAAACAAAGACAAAGTGGATATTATCCCACAAACTAAGGAAAAATATATATCGTTCACCAAGCATCTATTCACTCACACATACACTGATAAAGATGGGAAAGAGAAAAAGAATTATTTGAAAATGAGATATATAGACAGTTTCAAATTCATGTCGGATTCTTTGCAGAACTTAGGTGCTAACTTAACATCCGATCAGTGTATTGAGATGCATAAACATTTTCCACAAATTGACAAATTAATTCAATTTGATGAGAAAGAAAGGTGTTTTTCCATATAACTTTGTTGACCAATTGACAAGTTGAATTATCCAACTATTCCCACTGAAGAACATTTTTATGACAATCTTAACGAAGAGCATATATCAGATAAGGATTATATGAGAGCAAAACTTGTTTAGCATTTATTCGAGTGTCAGAGTTTAGGAAAATACTCGGATTTATATTTGAAGTCCGATGTGCTTCTATTATGAGACATATTTGAAAACTTTAGAAACATATGTTTAGATAAATATAAATTAGATCCGGCGCAGTATTATAATTATTCAGCACCCGGATTATCATGGTATGCAATGCTAAGGTATACAAATATTGAATTGGAATTATTGACTGACATTGACATGATTCATTTTTTCAAGAAAGGAATACGTGGTGGAATAAGTCAGTGTAGTGAAAGGAAGCATATAGCTAATAATAAATTTTTACCCGATTATATCCCCGATGAACCTTCATCGTTCATATCATATTTAGATGCCACCATCCTATATGGTCACAGTATGTCACAAACATTACCCACCAACGATTTTGCTTGGCTAACTCCCAATGAAATTATCAATTTGGACGTAATGGGTGTAGCATCTGATAGTCCATATAGTTATGTTCTTGAAGTAGATGTTCATTATCCCCAAGACTTCATTCGAATTTCATAGTTCGAATATTGTATTGTATTGTATTGTGAAGGATAGTTATATGGAAGTCCTAGCCAGCCTGTCCCACATGGACATTAACTTCGAGGAGTACTGGGACGACGACCTAGAGGTGGAAGTTGTGGACGTACCAGCGGTCCATGAGCTGGAGGAAATGGTGGATCAGCTGGTGTTCGAGGACCAGGTGGAGCTGGTGGAGCCGGAGGACCCGGTGGAGATGGATGCTGCTGAAGATGAGGCCGTCGACGAGGGCAATGCAGAAGATGACGTCGATGAAGGGGTTGAGGCGGATTCTGTCAGCGAATTCGACTCCATCATAAGTCGTACCATACCAATCAACATGTCGGAGACGTTGAACAATTTTGCAACCAATTTGTATTGTTGCACATTGGCCTTCGTTGCAATTGATGCTGGTGATGAAGGCCAATTCTTCGTCTGCCGCATGTGTTATGTACGATACTGTGGTATGAATGACAATGGTGGATTGTATGATAATCACCATTTACATGTAACTGTCGAGTATGCTGATACTCCAACCCACCATTGTTATGCATGCCAAACTCCTTTGTTTCAACTGACTCCACTAAGGACATGTATCTTTTGTAATAATTAGCGGAGTTGGAATAGGGACGGGGTTATGACGGAGGGTGGGATTTAATTTGGATGGGATCATGAGAGGGGTGTGTCATGCGCAATTCAACCATCGCGCATGAGAGGTAGAGTGGAAGGTGGGGCAATTGTTTAAAAGGAGAATTCCCTCTGAATATTCTTCAGTTGACTTCGAGTTCTCAAAGTCAACATCTCCAGCACCAGCAGCAGTTTCCAGTCTCCAGTCTCCAGATTCCAATTTTCATCGGTAAGTACACAATCTTATATTCATGCATTTGTTTAATTATTTTTTCAATGTATAGCAATGGATCCATCGACACCAGCGGCCAACTTCGTCATGGTAGCAGCAGCCCTAACTAATGTTAGGGTCCAGGAAGAAGTCAGACGTAGAGTATCATCTCCGCCACCTCCACCAGGACATCGATGATGATACCTTCTTCAAAGATGTCATGGAGATGATCAGGCAGGACGCGGATATCCCGGAGCCACTGACGCCGATGGCTTCACAGGAGCAAGGTGGTGGTGTACGAAAGCGATATGGCGATACCATTGACGATGGTGCCCCCAAACGAGGAAAATCGTCAAAGGTGAAATCGATAGAAATCGTTGAGGATAGCGAGGACGAGTTCGAGCCTACACCACGAGCCCGTAGTAGCGGCTTGAAATCGTCATCGAAGAAGCAATTGGGGCATGGCAGTAAGCGTAAGGTTGGTGTTATTCCCGCATATTGTAAGAAATGCGATAAAACCAACCCTTACCAAGGAGGATGGCCATCATCTTCAAGAGCTGCGGTCCCTGTTGTGACTCCTGTCCCACCACCTGCTAAAGTGCAAGTCATCAGCGTGGATGTAGCACCACCGCCAGCTGTCCCTCCACCAGACCTGATCGTGGAGGTAGTTGCCACCGTGGATCCCGTCGCTGGACATTCAAGGGCAAGGGAACCGATCACACACGTCGTCGCCTTGGAGTCTATCGCTCCCACGCTGGAGACGGACGTGGACCAGCTTCTGGGGGAGGTAGAGGAGGACGAGCGCGACTGCCAGCGGAGTCGACTAGCGCGGGCAGAAATTGCCCGCCAGCTGGCCGATGGTGCGAGATCGGCAGGAAGCCATCCTGGAGGCCGAAAGGGTCACCAGGTTGGAAACTGCCAGAGCGCGTGTGACGGCTACGACGGAGAGGATCTTGGCAGCCCTCCGACATCTAGACAATAAGTAGATAATTAGGTATTTTATATAGGTTTAGTTATTTGTAAGTGTGTTTTAAAAATTAATTTAATTGTAAGTTGTAAATATAATTAGTTATTAATAATAAAAAAAGATGAAGTAAAAAAAAGGAGTATATATTAAATTTATTGGTTTGGTACACACTGGGCAATGCGATGTTTGGGGCATTGCTCTTCACTTAATCGTAATTGTATTTTCTGATACTTGTGTTATTCAATATGTACCTATATAATTCCAATTCTGAAACATTATTCAGGAAATTATCTCAATTGTATCATTCAATAAGTATGTTGAGCATTTTTACCACTACCACCATTTATAACCTCCACCTTCTCTCCCACCACCTCATACAATCCCTACCCTAAATTCAATGCAAACTCAGATTATAGTATCAGTCTTTTAAGATGCCTCTCCCAGACTCCACCACAGCTCCGAGACGTTGCGAAAGATTTGAGGACGATGCCGAGATAATTCGACAGATGCCACCGTCGTTGTACCCGGTCCAGGTACACCAAATATTCCAAGGGGCTCTCTATTATGACAGGAATGATGATCGAGTTCCCAGAGGGCCAATTCAGGTGGCTGAGATCAGCGACTCCTGGGATACGTGGAATTTTCCGTCCCCGTCAACATCATCATCATCATCATCAGAATATGGTGATGAAATGGAGGAGCACCCGGAGGAATGGTCTTCGAAGCAAAACAGCCCTTTTCAGGACTAAAAAAAGAGTACACTCGCGCATGCGCACTTAACTGGAGGAAGACATTCGGATGTAGGTTAGGTGGTCAGATTTAATTGAGTAGGAAAAAAAGAAAAATGTTCGTCAGTGCAGAAAAAAAATGATAATAGGGTGGTAGAACATTGGGGTTTCGGCCGCAGATTCGCGGCCGCGGCCGCGAATTGGACCGCGGTTGCGTTCGCGGGTTTGATTCGTGTTCGCGATTTAATTCGCGGGTCGAATTTTTTTTTGCTATTTTGAGGCCGAGCCTTTTCAGGGCTACAAAAAAAAATACACACTTCCATTGGGAATCATATTTACAGTGGATAATTTTCACTATGAATATATGCAATACGAAGGTGTGAATTAGAACTATGATTCACTCTGATCATTTTGTTCTAAATCACACCTTCGCATTATATTACAAAATGATTTCAATATTTATTGTCAATTGGGCAAAGTTTATGTCGGTGACATGGAACTACATACACATCTGGAGAAGACATCGGTTGGAAGAACACTGTCTCTTCTCAACACTTCTTATTACTATGAAATTTGTGGAGTCAACTCCTGGGAGGGATATCTACCCCTTCTCCTCTTACGGCAGATTGTTGTCATATTCATGTGCGCATGTACCAGTCGGCTTGTTCGTATAAAACGTGAAGTCGCATCAACATCAGCACCATTTCTATCCACATCCCATTGGTATCACACATTCCCTCCGAGCTAAATAATCATGACTTCCCTACCAAATGTTTCTGTTGAAGAAGGTGCAATGTCACGTATTCCAACAACAAATGATGAGTTTGTTTTTGAAAATATTCCGGTATATCACTTGTCATCCCAAGAAGGTTTCACCGATGACTATAACATCCTTGATTATCTGAAGACGGTAGATAAACCGGAACCTTTAGAAAGTGTTGATCCAACCCTTTCACAACTCTCACTACCCATATGCCCTCCACTTCTCTCTCCTCTTAGTGTGGATACGAAACCAAAACCATCTAAGAGGAAAGGTACATCTACTGCTTCCAACCCTAAGAAAACAACGAAGGATGTACGGAAACCTCGTAAGAAGAAGGTAGATGACACCTTCTTGAATGTGATGGGCGATTTGGAAGATGTTTCGCTTCATTCTTTCGGTCCACTGCAGCGCTGTGGGGACATGCTGAAGAAAGCGAAATGCCGCATTATAAAAGTGAAAGCCACCATCGTCAAATACGATGATGATGTTCGGAGTGGCAGCTTGGACGAGGTGGCTCTTCAGGAGCTCGATGCAAAGATTGCATTAACAAAGGCTGAACTGATCAAAATGTGTGAAGATGCAGATAAACTCCGTTTCGAAATCACACACAAAAATCAGTCCGCCCATTGTTTGAAAATGCAAGCAGAGATGGAGCTTCAGGAGTCAACAAAACTTTTTGATACGGCAGCATCTGTACGTGATAAGTGGCGAAAAGAGTTTGATCACGCATTTCAATCTGATATTGATTAGCTCTGAGGATTATGAAATGTTATCAATGTTGTGAGTTGAAAATATCTAAGCGGGAATGGGGTATGCAGTTAATTTGGTTTGGCATACACAGAACGTTGCGATTGGCTGGGGCAACGTTTACCGCTACAAAATAATTTTTTTTCAATTCACTTCAACAGAGTCTACTCGAAATAAAAAATAAATTGCTTTTAATAGTTTATTTCACGAAACATCTAAGTTAATACATATATTAAACCATGTCACGTTTATCAATTCATGAATTGTGTTCACTAGGAATGCCTAACCACTTCACATACAGTTTATTATTTTTCTTCTTCATCACCTTTTCAACTAGATAAATGTCAGGATTTTTCGTTTTTAATGACCTTTCTTCATAAAAACCACCTTTAATCGGTTGACCATTCATATCTTCAAGAATATACGTTGTGGAATATGTCCTATTAATTTTAATGATTTTGAATAGTTCAGTTGTAAAATTGGCAGTGTACCCCTTTTCAAAGATATTTTTGTACTTGCTTATACGTACAATGTCATTCATTCGGAATTTGGAAAGACTTTGTTTTCCACAGATGACTTTGGCACCTTTAAATTTTAGTTTTGTTGTTGGCGTAACATTAATTGGTTCAATACCAGTTGTACGATGCACTTTATGGTTATATTTTCTTGTTATCATAGGAAGAACATCTAACCACTTGTGTCCCATCGCTGAAAATTCTCTATATAGCCACGTCTTTAATGTTCGAATTACTCTTTCTGCTATGGCCGCCTTCATAGTGCTGAATGTTGAATAATGATTGATATTATAGTTGCCCATTAGAGATGAGAAAGTTTTGTTGAAAAATTCTTTTCCTTGATCGCTTTGTAGATGTTTCGGAGAATAGTCGGCTTCTTTCAGCACATCTTCCATTGCATCCGTTACAGCACCACCTGTTTTATTTTTAATCGGTTTTGTCCATAGATATTTTGAGTAACAATCAATTACTACAAGAACATATCTATATCCTTTATTATGTTTAGCATAGGGTTGTAATTCGGCAAGATCAATCTGCCATAGATCTGCAAAACCTTTTGAGGGTGGTGGTTCTTCTGGCGAAATTACGTCTCGCCGGTGTATGTAATTCATTAACAACTTGTCGTTTAACATCACTTATTTCATTATCCATCCTCTCACTATAACTGTTCTACTTCGTCTCCGTACACATAATTCAACAATGTTACTGCATCATATAATGAGGACACAGTGACCATTTTCTTGAACGTTTCAATATATTATACCTTCCTCACGTAATTCTTCAATTATTGAAATTATTTCATTGTCGTGTCCAGTATGTCCAGCTGCTTTCGAGGATATCAACAGTCGTAAACGATCGACTAACTCGTCAGGTGAATTCCAGTATACATAATTCACAGGTTTGGTATAATACTTTTTCTGCATCCGATTGAACACTTTACCTTTTTTTGTTCTACTCCTCGTCGACAGATGATGTGATAAGTACAGTACTGGTTTGATAACTTCACGAATTTTTTTAGAATTCGTATGTTTGAAACCATTTCTTAGTTGATGTTGTTTGTATGGTGCATTCGTTAGTCTCAATATTTTAGCATATGTATGACGAATTTCATCATTGAAATTGACTTCAGGTGGATTTTTCAAAAAAATCATGTCGTATAACTCCGGACTACCTGGGAATTCATGATTTTTTGTTTTATTGTCATTCCAAAATATAATATTCCCATCACTGAAACGTACATTGAGACTACCCATTTTCAGTTTTTGTGTAGTAGGATCTAAACGTATACCATATATTGTATCATATGCAACATTCTTTGTTTTAACATTTTCCAAATGTCTTTTCAAAACATCTCCAATATTGTCTTCAAAATCAGAGAAATCAGAATCACCTATTCGAGATGATGACGGTGTTTCGAATATGGACATTTCATTTTCTCCGAATTCTTTGATAGTACCTGTCTCACTGTCAGCAGATGATATTTCACTATTATATGAGGATGGATCCTTTCCTATTGGGGTACTCGTAACTTTTGTTAGAGTAGACTGAATATTACCTTGCTTCATTGGAAACGTTGACTTTGGTGATTTGATTGTAGCAGCTGAAGATAGAACCTTTAATGGCTTCATTATGGGATCATAGAGTTTTTCAAGCGCCATTCGATTTTCAATAAGTCCACTCTTGATAGAATTGAATTTCTGCCGTACAGCTTCTGTTGTCTCAACCAGTTGACGTTTCAAATTCAATTCATTGTTTTTATTTTCAGCTACTGAATCATTTTTTGTCTTCATTTTGTTTTTGTCAAGAGAATACACTGAAGTAACCTCTATGCAATTCAACGATCGATTGAATGTGGATTACAGTGTCATGGATATATAAAACTATCGAACCCCATGCGATCCATATTGATCCTCCCAACATTTAACACACATCAATTGGAATTGTTTGAATGTTACATCGGGTGACACGTGATCAGAATAAATATGATGTAGATTCGTTTCATCTTGCTTGAACATCACAATAAAGTTTGTATTGTCTCGCACCAACTGTTTGGGCACTCGTGAATATGTTTGAGCAAGATAAAAACAGTCAACATCTTTATGACGTCCCATACAGAAGTATGATCTCATAATGTCCTGTTTTTCATATATTACATCATCGAAAATGAAAACAGAATTTGGTTTGGCATCGGACGGTTCCACTATTTCTGCATTATTACTGAACGTATAAAATCCCAAACCCTTTATGGGTTCCAATACATTTCGTAGGAATTGATATTTGGGCTGATTGAGTGATTTCGAATAGAGATAAACGTTTGTGAATCGTAGTCCTTGTGAATGTGTCAGAAGAGAGATCATGGCATTCGTCTTTCCACAATTCGACGGTCCAATAATGAGTCCTCGAACAGATGGTGGAAGTAGAGGACCATGCCGCAACACATTCTGTCCATTCAATCCACAACCGAATTTTTCATCTAGATTATCTACAGCAAACTTTTCTTTCTGCTTTACAATGCGCATCGTACCGTGGTTGGAGACTATGTAAGCGATGATATGTCGTGAACGTTTCATTTAAATGAGTACCATCAAACGATACGGATGTGTTCGTGGTGTATCCAGAAAGAGCGGACGTGGATTTGTTAATAATTTGATAAACAAACTTCCGTTCGAATTACATTTACCCGGAGGATATCAGTACTGTGGACCCGGTACAAAATTGGACAAACGTTTAGCCCGCAAAGATCCCGGAATCAATAAATTGGATATTGCATGCAAACAACACGATATTCAATATTTGAATCATCTAACAGATCTCACAGCGAGACATAGAGCAGACAAAGAACTCGAATACGCAGCTTAGAATAGGGTTAAATCGAAGGACGCTGGTATTAAGGAAAGAGCAGCTGCCCTACTCGTTACCAATATTATGAAATCAAAGAGACGTTTCGGTATGGGTTGTAGTACTACTATAAAGAAAAAGAACAAAAATCAACCAAAGAAAAATCGCCTTTGGTTCTGGGGTGGTTCATAAAGTGCGGAATGTACTGAAAAAAGCTGGGGGTGAGCAATTTGTAACGAATAATTTGAAGAAAGCTACCGTAGTGGCATTACATGCGGCACGTAAATACCTCAAAGCTGCTGGTGGAAAGAAAACAATCCGCACACCCCGTATAATTCCAATTCCTAAGGTCGGAGGGATTCTACCACTGATACCGATTTTTGCTGGATTGTCCGCGCTCGGAAGTTTAGCGGGTGCTGTTGCAGGCATCACCAGAGCTGTGAATTGAGCAAAAGCAAGCAGAACTGCCCTAATTGAGGCGAATCGCCATAATAAGAAAATGGAAAGTGTGGCATTGGGTAAAAGTGGTAGTGGTGTATACCTTAAACCGTACCGTAAAGGACTCGGACTCTACTTGAAACCATACAATCCAAAAAACTAGTTGATTCCCTACCTCGACGACCTCTCACCGATATCGATCTCAATTATTATGCCAAGAAAATGAAAATTCCATACTTTCGTGGTATTTTCATGCGTGATACATTACCCACTAGAGGTCCACGACACCACGAGACCGCCATTGTCAATTTAGATGGAATAAGAGGATCGGGAACACATTGGGTGGCATACAGCAAATGTGGGAAAGACATTGCATACTTTGATAGTTTTGGAGATCTACCCCCACCAAAAGAGTTGATTCAATACTTTCAGAAATGTTCGAAAGTGAAAATTCTATATAACTATGATCGCCAACAGAAGTTCAACACAGTTTTCTGCGGTCACTTGTGCTTGAAGTTTCTCTCTGAATTATTACAAAATGGATACAACTCCAGCAATGACTCGAGAGGCTATTAAGGGGATGGGATTTTCACTTAAGATGTATTCAAAATATCGCACCCTGACAAGAATGGATCGAGTGATGCTTGCAAATATGCCGAAGGAAGTAATACTCGCAAGTGCTGCACATGAGATTGCTTATGTTTGGGAAAAGTTACCTAAAAGTCTACAAGATGATGTCGACCTAATGAAATATAGATATTGTACTGACCACCACAATCTTGACGGCAATAGCATTCCAGATTCTGATGTGAATGATGGTCCTCCACCACGGAAAATATTCTGTTGTTACTGCAATATAAATGATATGAATATTGGAGCTAATAAAAATGAAATGGATATTGATGAACCATCTCCGAAAAGGCGTAGGTTGTCTCGAGTGTGTTGTAGACAACAATAAATTGAAGTGTTATTCATAAAATTTATCAGTCATGTCACGGAAGTTCGAACTACAAGCTGTCGGGACGAGTGTCTTGAGTGCAGACTTTTTCCCACCCATTGAATTGGACAGAAACAGTCGTTATGGATTGGGACTTTTAGGATTCTATGGATGCAACACAGTCAATAATATAACTGAAAAAATCAATGTGATCAGTTTCAGAATCAGTGATGTTAATTCACCAATATTTCAGAAATACACAATTGAAATACCATGTGGTGCCTATGAAATAGAAGAAATCAATGCAGTTATTCAGAAACATATCATGTTCAGATTGTTTCATGGTAGAAAACAAAACGATACCGATGCAGATGATATATTCTACCTACAGGCCAATAATAATACTTTCAAATGTGAGATGCGATCAAAATATGAAATTGATCTAACTCATCCGAATTCCATAGCAAAGATGATGGGTTTCAATTTTGATAAATTCCAACCGAATCATAACAACTGTAAGACTCATCCGCTTAGATTGCAACATTATATCTGGTTCATACATAAATAATGACGAATCCCACATTATTTTTTCATTCGATATCGATGTGGAGCCTGGATTCAATCTAACAAAAGAACCACACAAGATTATATATATGCCCATTAGTCCAGAAGGTCGTCAGTTGATTCACAACATCACAGTGCGTATTTTGGATCATAAAAATAATCTCATTGATTTTGGAAGTGCAGAAGAGATTGTCATAATTTTGGAATTGAAAAAAATCTCATAACTATCATGGGTTTTTGTTATAATAGACAGAATCGACGAGGATTTGAAAACTTTCCACAAACAGCTAAAAAGGAAGGCTCGGCTAGAAAAAGGCTCATTCCAAAAGTGTACGCTAAACAGTTAGCACACCACGCTCTCAGTGAGAGATCTCAAATTTTTGAAATCAATTGGACTGAAAATAAGGAACAATGGTGCTCGAAACAAATAGTGAAAAATTGAATATATTCGATGAGCCGATGCTCGATCATTCCCTCACAAGTTTACATGAGCACACATACAAACCATATGGATCACCATTATTCAGAAATTCAGATGAAATTCGAATTGCAATCAATAATCAAGATGTTATACTCGATATTGCTGAGAGTTTCATTTATATAGAGGGTAAATTCACACCTAAAGATGAAACGAAATCATGTTATCTCTCGAACAATGCTATCGCTTTCCTTTTTGATGAAATTCGCTACGAAATGGGTGGTGAACAAGTTGCTGTCGTCAGGAAGCCGGGGATAACATCTACAATGAAGACTATGATTTCATTTGGAAAAACACATGCTAATACATTATTAACCACTGGATGGGGACTTTCGGAAACTAAACAGGATATCTTGGATACAACCAGTCATGTATTCAGTGGCAAATTACCACTAAAGTATTTGATGGGTTTCGCTGAAGATTACAACAAAAGTATCTTGAATGCCAAACAAGAAATTATCTTAATAATCGCTCGATCTTTCAAGAACTCATATATTGGTGAGGTTGATGCTGATTTGGAAATTAATAAAATTGAGTGGAAAATAAGACACATAGTGCCAGAAGATAAGCACAAGCTAAAACTTTTGAATAGAATCAACAAAAGTGGTCTGAATGCTAAAATCAAGTTGGCTTATCGCATGTGGGATCTCTATGAACTTCCATCACTACGTGGCACATCTTCAGACATATGGGCTATCAAGACAACCAATGCCCTTGAAACACCTCGTTATATCATCATTGGATTCCAAAGCACTACCACGTCTGAAGACAGGGCAAAGGACATCACTAAATTCACAACTGCTGATATCAATAACATTCGTGTGTACTTGAACTCTGAAGTATACCCATATGAACGTTGGAATTTGGATTTCGATAAGAAACTTGATACTTCAGCATATTATGCCTATGAGAACTTTCAACGAAGTTATTATGATAAAGATATGAGTGAACCTCTCATGGACATTGGGGAATTTCGACAAAATCCACTATTCATCATCGATTGTTCACATCAGCCGAATGCCACAAAATCATCAACTATTGATATTAAGCTCGAGTTTGAAACTAGGAAAGTCAACTTCCCAGCCAACACCAAAGTATATGTACTCATTCTACATGCATAATTTGAAATTTAAGTTACATACGGAATGAGCGGCAGGTGATCTTTTCTTTCCATTGAGGTGGCAATGGTCTCTCACTTTCACATCACTACCCGTGAATGGTTTATCACATATTCCACAAAATTGTGCAGAAGAAAACTCTTCTTCTTCCGCGGGGGTTTGTTCAACCATAGGAATTGGATATCTCAGATGATTGTGATAAATATTTCTTAAATCATTTTCAAGCTTTGTGACAAATTTCTCGGCTGCATCCTCACCCCTATATGTAACAAATTTTGATAATTTGTCATTATATGAACATTTTATCGAATAAGCAAATGAATAAGGTTCATATTTGTATGTTTTATTCGAGTATGAGTGTTTGGGGTTGACTAGTTTGAATGGGTTGGAGAACTGATTCAAAATCAGCATTAACTACAAATGGCACCTTCATTTGTCTCTCAAAATTTTCAAACATAAGTGAATTCCCCGGTATCATTTAACCATATTTGTTAATTCTGAAATTGACTGATGGTGCTGTAGTACTCAAATGATTACAGTCATGCAACTGATAACGTAACAGTAATCGCTCGTGAGAGAAATACAATAAACATCCATCACAAAAATATTTTTTATGCTCATGCGCAGATAGTTGACTTGAAACTAATCTAGAAAGGTCTTTAATCCAACAATAATGACTATTACCAGAATCATCAGTTATAAGTAGCAAATTAACATGTCTTCTTAGTCTTCTCTGTGAGTAAGTTTCGACTCTAATCCATATACATTAATCGAAATATCATTTATGTCCTCAAACTTTTTTATAGCTTGAAGTTTAACTGGAAAATCCATACCTGTTACATTTAAAACATCGGAATAGTGGGGGTATGAGGAAACTTCTGATACTCTACCATTCGCAGGAAATAAAGCAGATGTGATGGCCCATGCAAAACAGTGTTGATCCTCATTGCGAATATTCACAACGCCTTTTCTTGTCTCAATGAACTCGGACAGCTTCACATATGAACATCCGCTGATTGGACTATACTTGCTGATGTTCACTTCGAGGAACATAACTTTTTCACAGCTCCATCCACATTTAACTTGTTTTTTGAAAGGAATCTTTTGTTTGCCACATTCTTCAGCAAATGCTGAACGAGTATTCTCACAATTAAACCTAATCAAAACAAAAAACAGGAACAAACTCAAAACTGAAACATGTAACTCTCTCCTGCACGAAGTCTTTCTTGAGTAGTCAAAAATGTTATGAGTTTGATCCTCCAGATTGTTTGGTAAGAAAAAATGTATCTGATGGTAATATCATCCATGAAGATGTAACATTTTGAATAATAATAGATAATGTGTGTGTAACATACTGAAGTGATTTTTTATAGTAAGACATCTCGTTTTTTATAATTTTTATTTTATATATAAACTACTTGCCAGATGAAGTGGGACAGCCAAAAAATTGCCTGATTTTGAATAGCTAGAACATGGACATTTTTTGGCCGATGTTGGATTTTCAACCAAAGGTGGAAAGCGTCATTTTTGGTCTATGCGTCATTGGTGTCGGGTTTCTTTTTCTGTCATTCGTTCTCTTTGTACAGGGTGAGTATTTAGAGCCGGAAACATTTAAAATTTTTGACCAGTAATTTGGGAAATGTGAGAGACCCTTGAATTTTATTTTGATGATGGGTGAATTGTTGGGCCGATACCTCGAGACGTCTTTGAAATAATTTTAATAAATTGCATTGCTATAGAAATATCGCAATAATATGGAATTCCGTTTTCACTTGAAAATGTGGCCTTTTTAAGTTAAACAATAACAGCCACCATCTAAACTGCAACAAGGGATATTTCTACTGAAGATAATTAACACCAGTGGCGCGCAAAAAGGGGTTTATGATATTTAGAAAGGAAAATTCGTTTTTTTTTTAATTCTACAGTTTTATTGATCGTTATAGTTAAAAAGGTGCCATACCTTCAATCAGCATGAAGCTGACAAATTCAGATGCGTGCAAAAGAGGATTCTGTAATGTAGACAAATTAAAATTCCAGTTTTATTATTCTTTTTACTCTTTTACTCATTCAAGATGAGCATCCATGTAATTCATTGGTGTATAAAAGAGGATCCATTATACAAGGCGATCCAAAAAGTTTGATTCATTTGGAAACATTTTTAATAATTTTATTAATTGCTGTTATTTGTTCACCCAGTAAGAAATTTCCTAACCGTGAATATTTTTAACGAGCCTTTAATCCCTGACCATGTACGGGCCTACTGGTAGTGCATGTCAGCAAGCAGTAGTAGTATCTTTGTTAACTTCTATATTTATCAATTCTGCATTGGAAAGTCGCGACATTTCTTTCGACTTAAAATGCAATCTAAATGTCAAAACTTTATTTCTGCATGTTGATGTAAATAAAAATGTCACCAAGGAAATAATATTTTGACATTAGATTGCATTTTAAGTCAAAACAAACATCAGTTATTGTTGTCGTCTAAATGCCACGACTTATCAGCGCAGATTTGGTGAAAATTTTAAGATTGCGGCAAAGAAATTATACAATAAGAGAGATTGCCGACTTACTTGATGTCAAGAAATCATCTGTAGGAAGAGCTTTGCAAAGAGAAGCTAACAACGATACTGCTGCTTACCGACACAGCGGAGGAAGTCGAAAAATATCAAATCCGCGTCAGGACCAATCAATAGAGCGCACTGCAATTAGAAATAGAGTTTGGACCGCCAAAAGAATCCGAGCGCACCTGCAGTTAAATGTTTCAGCAAACACTATCAGAAGGCGCCTACATGCCCAAGGATCAAATGCTCGTCGTCGGGCAAAATGTCCACTTTTAACAAATAATCACCGGGCGAACAGAAGAAGACGGTCTGAAGAACACATACATTGGCATCTTCGGTGGAGAGACTGTCTTTTTGCTGATGGATGTCGTTTCAACCTGTATAATTCCGATGGCCGATTTTTAACTTGGCGGAGACGGGGAGAACGTTTCTTAGAAGAAAACATGCGTCCAGAAGTTGCATTTGGCGGTGGTGGATTAACAGTTTGGGGCGGTATTCAACACAACGGAAAGACAACTCTTGCACAGAGAGAAAATGCTTATGCACAACGTTGTGTAAGACACAGTTGTGCAGATATTTCACACAATTGTCCAATCGTTCATCAATATTATAGAAGAATAATGAACAAGTTAGTGCTGTCAACTTTTTAGAATAAAATTGTGACAAAATTATACACAATTGTGTGGAAAACATACATTTATTTCTCTCTGTGTGTGGTGTTAACAGCATAGTCTACCTGAATGAATGTCTGATTCAGGAAGTTCTTCCGCATGCTCAAAATTATGGCGATGATTTTGTTCTTGTGGATGATAATGCTCGGCCTCATCGGGCAGTATTAGTAAACAGGTATCTGCAAGACCAAAATGTTAATCGTAGTGAATTTCCTCCCAGATCTCCAGACTTGAATCCTATTGAGCACGTCTGGAGTTGGATGAAGTTGGAGTTTTCCCGAAGGGAACATCAGCCAGAAACTCTTGACGATCTCGAACAGATGATTCAGGACCTCTGGGAGGCAGTTCCTTTAGAACTAATCATCGAATAAATTTCGAGCATGCCAAGTCGGTGCCAGGCAGTTATTCAGGCTAGAGGGGGGGCAACGCCTTACTGAATAGGATTAATATTCTTATTTCAATTTGAGGTATCTTTATAGTTTTTTAAATAACGTTTTCTTATGTTCGTGAACATATGGATCCTTTTTTGTATGATGAATTCATTAAAAGAAATTAATTACATGTAAGCACATTAATAATAATTGAAAGAAAAAATTCACTGGAAATTTAATTTGTCTACATTACAGAATCCCCTTTTGCACGCCTCTGAATTTGTCAGCATCATACTAATTAAAGGTATGTCACATTTTTAACTGTAACGATCAATAAAAATGTTGATTTTTTTCAACAAAAACGAATTTTTTGCGCGCTACTGGTGTTAATTATCTTCAGTAGAAATGTATCTTGTTGCAGTTTAGATGGTGCCTGTTCAAATTGTTGAATGCAGTGACTCGAATACATCAATTACCAAGGCGTAAACAAAGATATGCGTATACAAAAACACATGAGGGCAATTTTTTTTTCATAAAAACGTCTGTCTCACCTTCGAAACTATTATTTCTGACAGCAAATTATTTTTCAATACAGTGGCGTACCCACAGTGAACCTTTCTTACGACGCTAACATTTGAGGTGATGAAAAATAAAAATATGTGGAAAAAATTAGTTTTCATGAAAACTTCAACAACACTTGATCGATCCTCAATTTCAGTACACCCATGTATTTGGGATTGAATTCCCTTCAAAATGATGTATCACAAGTATAGTAGTCCCATTGAAAATTCTGAAGTAGGGGGTGCTGGGGTTGAGGGGGTTGACAACACAATGATGGTGTATTTGGTGAAAGTGTTCCCCCTTGAAATACAAATCGACGGGTCTGAGCGATTTTCCATTTTTTTCATGAGTTCGGATATTAGGGGGGTGACAAGTTTTAGCTAAGACACACTGTATATTCTTCATTATTATTATATTCTTATAATTTTTTATTAAATAAAAATGTATGTTCAATTTCGAAAAGTAACGTTTCATTTTTCCATTTACCTAGTATGTCATAACATTAAAATATTTACTATGGCAACATTGCGCCATTTCGCAATCTCGTAACTGGCCCAAAGCACGCGTTCTGTGCTCTGACAGCTTAATACGCTTGCGTCAGAAATGGAAAATAATGTAGATGTGTTGGTCGATGCGCATGCGCATGTCGTTATTCTTGCTATCATCTCATTTTTGAATCTATTACTATTTACTGCTATCTATTACAATTTGACTTTACATTCCTGTACAATTTATTAGCTTTCTAATCGCAACCCTGCACTGGGACTCCGATGATTAGAAATGTTTCAAAGCATCGAAATGTGTCGAGAATGTGACGTCATATTCGAACGTTAGAAATGGGAAGCATAGTACCGATATATCGAATATGACGTCACATTTCGATTCTATAAAACATTTCTAATCATCGGAGTCCAGGGCCTGGTTTACATATCTGACTGGATCTCCGTGGGGTAGTGTGCAGTAACAAGTGTACACATGAAGGTTATAGTAGTCATGGAGGTAAAAAAATATAAGTACTTGGAAAAAGTACTTGTCCGTATATATTATAAGCGTCTAGCGTGGGTTACTTCAGATGCACTCCTCATAGTCGGATGACGTCACACATGCTTACTACCACCACCACTACAAGGTAAGTATCGGAGAGGAATCAGAGTTCACATATCTGACTGGATCTCCGTGGTGTGCGGACGTGTGCCTTCTCTAGATTTTGATGTGTTGGTACACATGAAAGTCATGCACAGTAACAAGTGTACACATTAAGGTTATAGTAGTCATGGAGGTAAAAAAATATAAGTACTTGGAAAAAGTACTTGTCCGTATAAATTATAAGCGTCGAGCGTGGGCTACTTCAGATACACTCCTCATAGTCGGATGACGTCACACACGCTTACTACCACCACCACTACAAGGTAAGTATCGAAGAGGAATCAGAGTTCACATATCTGACTGGATCTCCGTGGTGTGTGGACGTGTGCCTTCTCTAGATTTTCATGTGTTAGTACATAATATGAAAGTCATACATAGTAGCAAGTGTACACATAAATGTTTTTAGTCTTGGAGGTGAAAAAAAATATAAGTACTTGGAAAAAGTGTATGAAAAAAAATCTCTGTCACCCAAATGTCATCTCAAGGTCAAACAAAAACCTTGAACACCTCATCAAAACCTATATCAAGGTCAAAAATTACAAAATTTAAAAATCGTTTCAAGGTCATCCCAAGGTCATAGACCCACACAGACACCTATACACCAAGGTCATCCCTGAAGTTCACCCCAAGGTCACTGATGACCTCATAGTAGTGGGGTGAGGCCCAGAACCGGCTCAAATCTCTTACTCCAGAGTTATTGCAATTGGCTAAGATGAACCGAAAGGAAAACATATATTATAGATGAACTGGTACGAGAACATGGGCATGAAGTATTAAGATTACCACCTTATCACCCAGACTTTAATGCTATTGAATTCATTTGCGCTAATTGTAAGACATACTACAACGATCGTTTTCGTACAAATGTTGATGTATTTGATATTTATACGATCGATACTTATGTTCTTCAAAATTCTTCTGAGACTTTCGCGACTGGTATCCAACTCGGAAGTGATCTCCCTAAGACGTACAGTTTTTGTCGATTTCTACTCTCTTTAGAACATTTATCTCAATGTCTTCAGAAACAATATTATGCTAGGTAACGACATCAGGGGTGGGATTCCTTGTACAATCGCTTCGAAGCGACAGTAGAATTCTACACTATCGCTTCGTTCGTTATTCCGTGTACCTTTGTACCGTGTATCGCTTTCGAATCGGAAGAAATCGTGATTATATGAGTTGTGCTGAAAACATATGAGCAGATTTTAGGAATTTCTTGTTTATACTGGGGTTTTCTGTTTTATCTTATATATAATATTATAAAGTCATATTTACAGTGCCTACAAAAGTTTTTCAGGCCGTTCCGTCCATACGGGTATGGCCAGTAGGCGTGGTCTAATTAGTTTGAATGCACGAAATCACCCACAGAAAAAATTAGGTTATGTTAGGCCAACATTTGAACTATTGACACGTGTCAATTTCAATAGTCGCTTTTCTCTTTGAGAGTTTTAAGCACCGGCCCTGGGGTGATATTTTCAAATCGTTCAGTTTTAGTTCGCATGCGAATAAATACAGACAGACATACATATTTCGTGTGTGTTGGTATGAAACAAATAATCCAATTCGCATACGAAACGGTTTGAAAATTGCACCCCTGGGATTCCGAACTTTCGATTCGATCACGAACGAACGAACGAACGAACGAACGAACAACGATTCGAACTTCAGACGACAAGATTTAATCGTCGGTACTTGATGAAAATGGAGGTAACATGATCGTAGATCGTAGAAAATCAAATGAAATGAAAAAATGAAGTAGCATTAACGTCTGTAATTGAATTTAAAATTCAGAATAAGTTTTTGGCATAGCATAAACGGAAAGATGAAAATTAGAAGTGAATTAAAAAAATGTGGACAAACCGGGATTCGAACTCAGGACCTCTTGGTTTGATTGGAAATTTCCTGTAAATACCTACCTAAATGACATTCTTGGACGATTCGACTGTAACAATTGATTCCCAATAAAATCGTCGGGTGATTTCAGTACTCGATCACTCAACACAATAAAATCAACATGGAACGGTAAGATGATGAATTAAACCGCATTAAACATAAAATTCTGAATTGATAATTGACATATTCTCGATATACTCAATATATTTTATTCAATCTGCTAGTTTTTTGTGATTTTAAATTTACATTATTAGTTGAAGAAGTCCAGAGTATTGATTGAACATTTTATTCTGTGAAGGAAATTCATTGCTTGAATGTTTGTTTTTGCGCTTAATTCTACCTTGTATAGGTAGGTACCTGACGCAAAGAATATCTACATATATTCTTTGCCTAAGGTTTCCTTGAATCTAAACAAGAGTAACAAGAGGATGAGGTGTATTGTACTGAAATTTCAAATGTATTAAAACTATTAAATAAATGCAAGTTTGTTACAACTTTCATATACCTTACCTACTCTGTAAGTTTGCTGTAAGAAATTTGTAATCACTGCGCATACCTGTAGGATGCTATAAAGTAAATGTTCTATAGCTATTTTTATTCAGAAAACATAAGCAAGTTTTCATGATAGGTAGGTGTACCTCTACCAATGCCAATTAACGTTGAAAAGATAATCGTGACCGTTGTTTATTGTATAAGAAGTCGAAATGCATTTATAGAAGATTTGGAAATTTCCGGTTGTCTACAATTTCACTAAATTTGTTAGACAAATTGTCTGACTATTTCTGTAATCATTCATCCGCTGTTTTTGGAGCATTTAAAAAATAAAGAAATTTGTAATTGCAATAGGTAACCTATACCATTGTTTAAATATTATTTAAACAATGCCTATATATAATACTTTTGAAGTAGCCTCTTCTTTCATTGCAGTGTATAAATTATATTACTGGCATAAAATTTGATATTGTAGTAAACCGGGATAGGTACCTATACCTAACTAGATAGGTATAATACTCTATAATAATATTAATAATTATTGTACTGCAGTTATGTACACACTACTCCTATTATTATCATTATAAGATGTATCTTTGATTGTTAATGTATATCTTTGTTAGGAATCCATTCTCGCATAGTGTATAGATTCCAGTAATTCTGTTGCTCTTTCTGTTGAAATTCAATTCAAAGGAATACGTAAACATTTGGTGCATACTTATTTGTATATCATTATCGGTACCTACATCCTATTCCTTGAACTCGTTAATAATATTAATATTCCCAAAAAATATTGCAACAGTTGTAATGGTACATTGTAATAATAATAAAAAAATTGTTAATGTTTCCGTCAACCGGCTCTACCTTTACGAGCACAACCCTCAGAAATCTTCCTTCCCCATGCCCTTTTCCCCATGAAATTCATTATCAACTCCCAGTAAACTTTTGGGTTGCTCTGAAAACCATTCTGAATGAAAAATCCCTAAAATCATAGGTAAATAACAGGATGGAAACAAATACACAAGCAATAAAAAGAGCAACACATATATCAGACCAAGATAGATATACTGACGACAAGAGAATAGTTATCGTCAACTAATCGTAAAATGTAGGTAATTTACAACACATTTACGATCGTCATATAGCCTCGGAATCATCAAAATCGTCTAGACGACACCATTGAAGCTTATTCGTCACTTCGGAATCCACTTTTCGTCAACTAATCGTCAAAATGTAGGCTATTTGCAACACAAATACGATCGGCGTATAGGCTCGGAATCGTCAAATTCGTGAAAACGACACGATTCATGCTCGATCGTGACTTCGGAATCCCGGCCCGGGGCTTCTTATTCTAGCTCAATCATTGGTTAGAAAATGGCATCTGTCAAAATCCACGAATGGCAAGTATGGAATAAGAAATCCTGGTGCTTGAAACTCTCAAATAGAAAGCGGCTTATGTTGGCTGAAATATTTACAAATAGTGGAAAGTCATGTCATGTTAATAAACTATTTTCATTTATATACATTTGTATTTGTAATACTTGGTATTGTGTTGTGTGCGTAGAATGGATTACTACTTACTGAAAAGATTAACTTTTTCCTTAAAAATGAAGTATTGTGAAACTTTGAGGAAGAAATGGCTTTCACTGCTGAATCGTTCAGTGGAAAATCATGAAATTCCTGTGTGTGTGTAGTGTAAATATTGATATTTTTATGTTTACTGGGACTAACAAATTGAAATAATGAAATTTACTGTATTACCACAGAATAACACATATTACAATAATGAATTTCAACAAAAATACGATTAAATGTGTCATAATTTAATGGAGTTAAATCAAATCGTTTTCTAAAAACTTATTTTAAATATGGTTTTGCTTATGGTTAATGCTTTACAATTTGTTTTTCACTTCACACTACATTTTATTAGTCGGTCTTCTTCAGATTTTCACTTCCACTTCCACCGGTGTGAAGTTAGCAGCTAATTTCCAGCAGCCAAAATGCCGAAGATTGCCTAACATCCATAGACGTACCAACTTTTTTTTTATTTCTTATTAGTTCATAGATGATTGGTATATGAAATAGTTTTATGGAATTTCAATTATTTTCAAACATCAATTTACAATAAATATTATATAATTTCAATGAAATAAAAAGGTCGGTTTAATAATAAATGAACTCAACTTTCTCGTATGAGAACAGAAAATACTCGATGAAAAACTTAGTTCCCAGATATATTAGGGTATAGAATTGATTTTATAAACAAATATATGAACAAATGAGCAAGTAAATAAACTGAAAAATAGCACACAAAAAAATAAACTAACTAAACAAGCCAGATTCGAAACTTCGGGAAGCTTCAGATTCAGGGAAACTGGAAAAATCATATTCATATTGAAAAACATCCAGTGACGGGCCGTCGGAGGGGTCGAAATCATCATATGAAAATAAACATAATTTGAAACATTGAGAAGAAGATGAAATGTCAGATCCATATTCCACTGGAATAATCTAATTCACTTTCCGAAACACCCAGTGAAAAACTTATTCAGTGACGGGCCGTCGGAGGGGTCGAAATTATTAAAAGAAAATTGAAATAATTCGAAACTATAAGAAAATAGACGTCCATATTTCACTGGAATAATCTAATTCACTTTCCGAAACACCCAGTGAAAAAACTTATTCAGTGACGGGCCGTCGGAGGGGTCGATATAATTCACTTTCCAAAAAACCCAGTTAAAAATTTATACAGTGACGGCCGTCGGAGGGGTCGAAATTATCAAAAGAAAATTAAAATAATTCGAAACTATAAGAAGAAAATGAAATGTCAGATCCATATTTCACAGGAATAATCTAATTAACTTTCCGAAACACCCAGTGAAAAACTTATTCAGTGACGGGCCGTCGGAGGGGTCGAAAACAATAAGAAAATAAAAATAATTCGAAACTATAAGAAGAAAATGAAATGTCAGATCCATATTTCACTGGAATAATCTAATTCACTTTCCGAAACACCCAGTGAAAAACTTATTCAGTGACGGGCCGTCGGAGGGGTCGAAATCACTATAAGAAAAGAAAAGTAATTCGAAACTATAAGAAAAAAATGAAATGTCAGATCCATATTTCACTGGAATAATATAATTCACTTTTCGAAACACCCAGTGAGAAACTTATTCAGTGACGGGCCGTCGGAGGGGTCGAAATTATCAAAAGAAAATTAAAATAATTCGAAACTATAAGAAGAAAATGAAATGTCAGATCCATATTCGACTGGAATGATATAATTCACTTTCCGAAACACTCGGTGAAAAAATTATACAGTGACGGGCCGTCGGAGGGGTCGAAATCACCAAAAGAAAAGAAAAATAATTCGAAACTATAAGAAGAAAATGAAATGTCAGATCCATATTCGACTGGAATGATATAATTCACTTACCGAAACACCCAGTGAAAAAATCATACAGTGACGGACCGTCGGAGGGGTCGAAATTATCAAAAGAAAATTAAAATAATTCGAAACTGTAAGAAGAAAATGAAATGTCAGATCCATATTCCACTGGAATGATATAATTCACTTTGCGAAACACCCAGTTAAAAAATTATACAGTGCCGGGCCGTCGGAGGGGTCGAAATTATCAAAAGAAAATTAAAATAATTCGAAACTATAAGAAGAAAATGAAATGTCAGATCCATATTTCACAGGAATAGTCTAATTCACTTTCCGAAACACCCAGTGAAAAACTTATTCAGTGACGGGCCGTCGGAGGGGTCGAAATCACTATAAGAAAAGAAAAATAATTCGAAACTATAAGAAGAAAATGAAATGTCAGATCCATATTCCACTGGAATGATATAATTCACTTTTCGAAACACCCAGTGAAAATATTATACAGTGACGGCCGTCGGAGGGGTCGAAATCACCAGAAGAAAAGCAAAATAATTCGAAACTATAAGAAGAAAATGAAATATCAGATCCATATTCCACTGGAATAATCTTATTCACTTTCCGAAACACCCAGTGAAAAAATTATACAGTGACGGGCCGTCGGAGGGGTCGAAATTATCCAAAGGGAATTTTAAAATAATTCGAAACTGTAAGAAGAAAATGAAATGTCACATCCATATTCGACTGGAATGATATAATTCACTTTCCGAAACGCCCATTGAAAAAATTATACAGTGACGGGCCGTCGGAGGGGTCGAAATCACCAAAAGAAAAGAAAAATAATTCGAAACTATAAGAAGAAAATGAAATGTCAGATCTATATTTCACTGGAATAATCTAATTTACTTTCCGAAACACCCAGTGAAAAAATTATACAGTGACGGGCCGTCGGAGGGGTCGAAATTATCAAAAGAAAATTAAAATAATTGGAAACTATAAGAAGAAAATGAAATGTCAGATCCATATTCCACTGGAATAATCTTATTCACTTTCCGAAACACCCAGTGAAAAAATCATACAGTGACGGACCGTCGGAGGGGTCGAAATTATCCAAAGGGAATTTTAAAATAATTCGAAACTGTAAGAAGAAAATGAAATGTCACATCCATATTCGACTGGAATGATATAATTCACTTTCCGAAACGCCCATTGAAAAAATTATACAGTGACGGGCCGTCGGAGGGGTCGAAATCACCAAAAGAAAAGAAAAATAATTCGAAACTATAAGAAAATGAAATGTCAGATCCATATTTCACTGGAATAATCTAATTCACTTTTCGAAACACCCAGTGAAAAAATCATACAGTGACGGGCCGTCGGAGGGGTCGAAATTATCAAAAGAAAATTAAAATAATTCGAAACTATAAGAAGAAAATGAAATGTCAGATCCATATTCGACTGGAATGATATAATTCAATTTCCGAAACACTCAGTGAAAAAATTATACAGTGACGGACCGTCGGAGGGGTCGAAATTATCAAAAGAAAATTAAAATAATTCGAAACTATAAGAAGAAAATGAAATGTCAGATCCATATTCGACTGGAATGATATAATTCACTTTCCGAAACACCCAGTGAGAAACTTATTCAGTGACGGGCCGTCGGAGGGGTCGAAATCACCAAAAGAAAAGAAAAATAATTTGAAACTATAAGAAGAAAATGAAATGTCAGATCCATATTCGACTGGAATGATATAATTCACTTTCCGAAACACCCAGTGAGAAACTTATTCAGTGACGGGCCGTCGGAGGGGTCGAAATCACCAAAAGAAAAGAAAAATAATTTGAAACTATAAGAAGAAAATGAAATATCAGATCCATATTTTACAGGAATAATCTAATTCACTTTCCGAAACACCCAGTGAAAAACTTATTCAGTGACGGGCCGTCGGAGGGGTCGAAAACACTATAAGAAAATAAAAATAATTCGAAACTATAAGAAGAAAATGAAATGTCAGATCTATATTTCACTGGAATAATCTAATTTACTTTCCGAAACACCCAGTGAAAAAATTATACAGTGACGGGCCGTCGGAGGGGTCGAAATTATCAAAAGAAAATTAAAATAATTCGAAACTATAAGAAGAAAATGATATGTCAGATCCATATTCGACTGGAATGATATAATTCACTTTCCGAAACACCCAGTGAAAATATCATACAGTGACGGACCGTCGGAGGGGTCGAAATAATGAAAAGAAAATTAAAATAATTCGAAACTGTAAGAAGAAAATGAAATGTCAGATCCATATTCGACTGGAATGATATAATTCACTTTCCGAAACACCCAGTGAGAAACTTATTCAGTGACGGGCCGTCGGAGGGGTCGAAATCACCAAAAGAAAAGAAAAATAATTTGAAACTATAAGAAGAAAATGAAATATCAGATCCATATTCGACTGGAATGATATAATTCAATTTCCGAAACACTCAGTGAAAAAATCATACAGTGACGGACCGTCGGAGGGGTCGAAATTATCAAAAGAAAATTAAAATAATTCGAAACTATAAGAAGAAAATGAAATGTCAGATCCATATTTCACAGGAATAGTCTAATTCATTTTCCGAAACACCCAATGAAAAACTTATTCAGTGACGGGCCGTCGGAGGGGTCGAAATCACTATAAGAAAATAAAAATAATTCGAAACTATAAGAAGAAAATGAAATGTCAGATCCATATTCCACTGGAATAATATAATTCACTTTCCGAAACACCCAGTTGAAAAATTATACAGTGACGGGCCGTCGGAGGGGTCGAAATTATCAAAAGAAAATTAAAATAATTCGAAACTATAAGAAGAAAATGAAATGTCAGATCCATATTCGCCTGGAATGATATAATTCACTTTCCGAAACACCCAGTGAAAAAATCATACAGTGACGGACCGTCGGAGGTGTCGAAATTATCCAAAGGGAATTTTAAAATAATTCGAAACTGTAAGAAGAAAATGAAATGACAGATCCATATTCGACTGGAATGATATAATTCACTTTCCGAAACACCCAGTGAAAAAATTATACAGTGACGGGCCGTCGGAGGGGTCGAAATTATCAAAAGAAAATTAAAATAATTCGAAACTATAAGAAGAAAATGAAATGTCAGATCCATATTCGACTGGAATGATATAATTCACTTTCCGAAACACCTAGTGAAAATATCATACAGTGACGGACCGTCGGAGGGGTCGAAATTATCAAAAGAAAATTAAAATAATTCGAAACTTTAAGAAGAAAATGAAATGTCAGATCCATATTCGACTGGAATGATATAATTCACTTTCCGAAACGCCCATTGAAAAAATTATACAGTGACGGGCCGTCGGAGGGGTCGAAATCACCAAAAGAAAAGAAAAATAATTCGAAACTATAAGAAGAAAATGAAATGTCAGATCCATATTTCACTGGAATAATCCAATTCACTTTTCGAAACACCCAGTGAAAAAATCATACAGTGACGGGCCGTCGGAGGGGTCGAAATTATGAAAAGAAAATTAAAATAATTCGAAACTGTAAGAAGAAAATGAAATGTCAGATCCATATTCGACTGGAATGATATAATTCACTTTCCGAAACACCCAGTGAAAAAATTATACAGTGACGGGCCGTCGGAGGGGTCGAAATTATCAAAAGAAAATTAAAATAATTCGAAACTATAAGAAGAAAATGAAATGTCAGATCCATATTCCACTGGAATAATATAATTCACTTTCCGAAACACCCAGTTGAAAAATTATACAGTGACGGGCCGTCGGAGGGGTCGAAATTATCAAAAGAAAATTAAAATAATTCGAAACTATAAGAAGAAAATGAAATGTCAGATCCATATTCGCCTGGAATGATATAATTCACTTTCCGAAACACCCAGTGAAAAAATCATACAGTGACGGACCGTCGGAGGTGTCGAAATTATCCAAAGGGAATTTTAAAATAATTCGAAACTGTAAGAAGAAAATGAAATGACAGATCCATATTCGACTGGAATGATATAATTCACTTTCCGAAACACCCAGTGAAAAAATTATACAGTGACGGGCCGTCGGAGGGGTCGAAATTATCAAAAGAAAATTAAAATAATTCGAAACTATAAGAAGAAAATGAAATGTCAGATCCATATTCGACTGGAATGATATAATTCACTTTCCGAAACACCTAGTGAAAATATCATACAGTGACGGACCGTCGGAGGGGTCGAAATTATCAAAAGAAAATTAAAATAATTCGAAACTTTAAGAAGAAAATGAAATGTCAGATCCATATTCGACTGGAATGATATAATTCACTTTCCGAAACGCCCATTGAAAAAATTATACAGTGACGGGCCGTCGGAGGGGTCGAAATCACCAAAAGAAAAGAAAAATAATTCGAAACTATAAGAAGAAAATGAAATGTCAGATCCATATTTCACTGGAATAATCCAATTCACTTTTCGAAACACCCAGTGAAAAAATCATACAGTGACGGGCCGTCGGAGGGGTCGAAATTATGAAAAGAAAATTAAAATAATTCGAAACTGTAAGAAGAAAATGAAATGTCAGATCCATATTCGACTGGAATGATATAATTCACTTTCCGAAACACCCAGTGAAAAAATTATACAGTGACGGGCCGTCGGAGGGGTCGAAATTATCAAAAGAAAAGAAAAATAATTCGAAACTATAAGAAGAAAATGAAATGTCAGATCCATGTTCGACTGGAATGATATAATTCACTTTCCGAAACACCCAGTGAAAATATTATACAGTGACGGGCCGTCGGAGGGAAGAAAATTAAAATAATTCGAAACTATAAGAAGAAAATGATATGTCAGATCCATATTCGACTGAAATGATATAATTCACTTTCCGAAACACCCAGTGAGAAACTTATTCAGTGACGGGCCGTCGGAGGGGTCGAAATTATGAAAAGAAAATTAAAATAATTCGAAACTGTAAGAAGAAAATGAAATGTCAGATCCATATTCCACTGGAATAATATAATTCACTTTTCGAAACACCCAGTGAAAAACTTATTCAGTGACGGGCCGTCGGAGGGGTCGAAATCACCAAAAGAAAAGAAAAATAATTCGAAACTATAAGAAGAAAATGAAATGTCAGATCCATGTTCGACTGGAATGATATAATTCACTTTCCGAAACACCCAGTGAAAATATTATACAGTGACGGGCCGTCGGAGGGAAGAAAATTAAAATAATTCGAAACTATAAGAAGAAAATGATATGTCAGATCCATATTCGACTGAAATGATATAATTCACTTTCCGAAACACCCAGTGAGAAACTTATTCAGTGACGGGCCGTCGGAGGGGTCGAAATTATCAAAAGAAAATTAAAATAATTCGAAACTATAAGAAGAAAATGAAATGTCAGATCCATATTCGACTGGAATGATATAATTCACTTTCCGAAACACCCGGTGAAAAAATTATACAGTGACTGGCCGTCGGAGGGGTCGAAATCACTATAAGAAAAGAAAAATAATTCGAAACTATAAGAAGAAAATGAAATGTCAGATCCATATTCCACTGGAATGATATAATTCACTTTGCGAAACACCCAGTTAAAAAATTATACAGTGACGGGCCGTCGGAGGGGTCGAAATTATCACAAGAAAATTAAAATAATTCGAAACTATAAGAAGAAAATGAAATGTCAGATCCATATTCGACTGGAATGATATAATTCACTTTCCGAAACACCTAGTAAAAATATCATACAGTGACGGACCGTCGGAGGGGTCGAAATCACCAAAAGAAAAGAAAAATAATTCGAAACTATAAGAAGAAAATGAAATGTCAGATCCATATTTCACTGGAATAATCTAATTCACTTTTCGAAACACCCAGTGAAAAAATCATAAAGTGACGGGCCGTCGGAGGGGTCGAAATTATCAAAAGAAATTTAAAATAATTCGAAACTATAAGAAGAAAATGAAATGTCAGATCCATATTCGACTGGAATGATATAATTCACTTTCCGAAACACCCAGTGAAAAAATCATACAGTGACGGACCGTTGCAGGGGTCGAAATTATGAAAAGAAAATTAAAATAATTCGAAACTGTAAGAAGAAAATGAAATGTCAGATCCATATTCGACTGGAATGATATAATTCACTTTCCGAAACACCCAGTGAAAAAATTATACAGTGACGGGCCGTCGGAGGGGTCGAAATTATCAAAAGAAAATTAAAATAATTCGAAACTATAAGAAGAAAATGAAATGTCAGATCCATATTCGACTGGAATGATATAATTCACTTTCCGAAACGCCCAGTGAAAAAATTATACAGTGACGGGCCGTCGGAGGGGTCGAAATCACCAAAAGAAAAGAAAAATAATTCGAAACTATAAGAAGAAAATGAAATGTCAGATCCATATTCCACTGGAATAATATAATTCACTTTTCGAAACACCCAGTGAAAAACTTATTCAGTGACGGGCCGTCGGAGGGGTCGAAATCACCAAAAGAAAAGAAAAATAATTCGAAACTATAAGAAGAAAATGAAATGTCAGATCCATGTTCGACTGGAATGATATAATTCACTTTCCGAAACACCCAGTGAAAATATTATACAGTGACGGGCCGTCGGAGGGAAGAAAATTAAAATAATTCGAAACTATAAGAAGAAAATGATATGTCAGATCCATATTCGACTGAAATGATATAATTCACTTTCCGAAACACCCAGTGAAAATATCATACAGTGACGGACCGTCGGAGGGGTCGAAATAATGAAAAGAAAATTAAACTAATTCGAAACTGTAAGAAGAAAATGAAATGTCAGATCCATATTCGACTGGAATGATATAATTCACTTTCCGAAACACCCAGTGAGAAACTTATTCAGTGACGGGCCGTCGGAGGGGTCGAAATCACCAAAAGAAAAGAAAAATAATTTGTAACTATAAGAAGAAAATGAAATGTCAGATCCATATTCGACTGGAATGATATAATTCAATTTCCGAAACACTCAGTGAAAAAATCATACAGTGACGGACCGTCGGAGGGGTCGAAATTATCAAAAGAAAATTAAAATAATTCGAAACTATAAGAAGAAAATGAAATGTCAGATCCATATTCGACTGGAATGATATAATTCACTTTCCGAAACACCCAGTGAGAAACTTATTCAGTGACGGGCCGTCGGAGGGGTCGAAATCACCAAAAGAAAAGAAAAATAATTTGAAACTATAAGAAGAAAATGAAATGTCAGATCCATATTCGACTGGAATGATATAATTCACTTTCCGAAACACCCAGTGAGAAACTTATTCAGTGACGGGCCGTCGGAGGGGTCGAAATCACCAAAAGAAAAGAAAAATAATTTGAAACTATAAGAAGAAAATGAAATGTCAGATCCATATTCGACTGGAATAATCTAATTCACTTTCCGAAACACCCCGTGAAAAACTTATTCAGTGACGGGCCGTCGGAGGGGTCGAAAACACTATAAGAAAATAAAAATAATTCGAAACTATAAGAAGAAAATGAAATGTCAGATCTATATTTCACTGGAATAATCTAATTCACTTTCCGAAACACCCAGTGAAAAAATTATACAGTGACGGGCCGTCGGAGGGGTCGAAATTATCAAAAGAAAATTAAAATAATTCGAAACTATAAGAAGAAAATGAAAAGTCGGATCCATATTCGACTGGAATGATATAATTCACTTTCCGAAACACCCAGTGAAAAAATCATACAATGACGGACCGTCGGAGGAGTCGAAATTAACAAAAGAAAATTAAAATAATTCGAAACTGTAAGAAGAAAATGAAATGTCAGATCCATATTCCGCTGGAATAATATAATTCACTTTCCAAAACACCCAGTGAGAAACGTATTCAGTGACGGGCCGTCGGAGGGGTCGAAATTATCAAAAGAAAATTAAAATAATTCGAAACTATAAGAAGAAAATGAAATGTCAGATCCATATTCGACTGGAATGATAAAATTCACTTTCCGAAACACCCGGTGAAAAAATTATACAGTGACGGGCCGTCAGAGGGGTCGAAATCACCAAAAGAAAAGAAAAATAATTCGAAACTATAAGAAGAAAATGAAATGTCAGATCCATATTCGACTGGAATGATATAATTCACTTACCGAAACACCCAGTGAAAAAATCATACAGTGACGGACCGTCGGAGTGGTCGAAATTATCAAAAGAAAATTAAAATAATTCGAAACTGTAAAAAGAAAATGAAATGTCAGATCCATATTCCACTGGAATAATAATAATACTTTCCGAAACACCCAGTGAGAAACTTATTCAGTGACGGGCCGTCGGAGGGGTCGAAATTATCAAAAGAAAATTAAAATAATTCGAAACTATAAGAAGAAAATGAAATGTCAGATCCATATTCGACTGGAATGATATAATTCACTTTCCGAAACACCCGGTGAAAAAATTATACAGTGACTGGCCGTCGGAGGGGTCGAAATCACTATAAGAAAAGAAAAATAATTCGAAACTATAAGAAGAAAATGAAATGTCAGATCCATATTCCACTGGAATGATATAATTCACTTTGCGAAACACCCAGTTAAAAAATTATACAGTGCCGGGCCGTCGGAGGGGTCGAAATTATCAAAAGAAAATTAAAATAATTCGAAACTATAAGAAGAAAATGAAATGTCAGATCCATATTTCACAGGAATAGTCTAATTCACTTTGCGAAACACCCAGTTAAAAAATTTTACAGTGCCGGGCCGTCGGAGGGGTCGAAATTATCAAAAAAAATTAAAATAATTCGAAACTGTAAGAAGAAAATGAAATGTCAATTCCACATTCCACTGGAATAATATAATTCACTTTCCGAAACACCCAGTGAGAAACTTATTCAGTGACGGGCCGTCGGAGGGGTCGAAATTATCAAAAGAAAATTAAAATAATTCGAAACTATAAGAAGAAAATGAAATGTCAGATCCATATTCGACTGGAATGATATAATTCACTTTCCGAAACACTCGGTGAAAAAATTATACAGTGACGGGCCGTCGGAGGGGTCGAAATCACCAAAAGAAAAGAAAAATAATTCGAAACTATAAGAAGAAAATGAAATGTCAGATCCATATTCGACTGGAATGATATAATTCACTTACCGAAACACCCAGTGAAAAAATCATACAGTGACGGACCGTCGGAGGGGTCGAAATTATCAAAAGAAAATTAAAATAATTCGAAACTGTAAGAAGAAAATGAAATGTCAGATCCATATTCCACTGGAATGATATAATTCACTTTGCGAAACACCCAGTTAAAAAATTATACAGTGCCGGGCCGTCGGAGGGGTCGAAATTATCAAAAGAAAATTAAAATAATTCGAAACTATAAGAAGAAAATGAAATGTCAGATCCATATTTCACAGGAATAGTCTAATTCACTTTCCGAAACACCCAGTGAAAAACTTATTCAGTGACGGGCCGTCGGAGGGGTCGAAATCACTATAAGAAAAGAAAAATAATTCGAAACTATAAGAAGAAAATGAAATGTCAGATCCATATTCCACTGGAATGATATAATTCACTTTTCGAAACACCCAGTGAAAATATTATACAGTGACGGCCGTCGGAGGGGTCGAAATCACCAGAAGAAAAGCAAAATAATTCGAAACTATAAGAAGAAAATGAAATATCAGATCCATATTCCACTGGAATAATCTTATTCACTTTCCGAAACACCCAGTGAAAAAATTATACAGTGACGGGCCGTCGGAGGGGTCGAAATTATCCAAAGGGAATTTTAAAATAATTCGAAACTGTAAGAAGAAAATGAAATGTCACATCCATATTCGACTGGAATGATATAATTCACTTTCCGAAACGCCCATTGAAAAAATTATACAGTGACGGGCCGTCGGAGGGGTCGAAATCACCAAAAGAAAAGAAAAATAATTCGAAACTATAAGAAGAAAATGAAATGTCAGATCCATATTTCACTGGAATAATCTAATTCACTTTTCGAAACACCCAGTGAAAAAATCATACAGTGACGGGCCGTCGGAGGGGTCGAAATTATCAAAAGAAAATTAAAATAATTCGAAACTATAAGAAGAAAATGAAATGTCAGATCCATATTCCACTGGAATAATCTTATTCACTTTCCGAAACACCCAGTGAAAAAATCATACAGTGACGGACCGTCGGAGGGGTCGAAATTATCCAAAGGGAATTTTAAAATAATTCGAAACTGTAAGAAGAAAATGAAATGTCACATCCATATTCGACTGGAATGATATAATTCACTTTCCGAAACGCCCATTGAAAAAATTATACAGTGACGGGCCGTCGGAGGGGTCGAAATCACCAAAAGAAAAGAAAAATAATTCGAAACTATAAGAAGAAAATGAAATGTCAGATCCATATTTCACTGGAATAATCTAATTCACTTTTCGAAACACCCAGTGAAAAAATCATACAGTGACGGGCCGTCGGAGGGGTCGAAATTATCAAAAGAAAATTAAAATAATTCGAAACTATAAGAAGAAAATGAAATGTCAGATCCATATTCGACTGGAATGATATAATTCAATTTCCGAAACACTCAGTGAAAAAATTATACAGTGACGGACCGTCGGAGGGGTCGAAATTATCAAAAGAAAATTAAAATAATTCGAAACTATAAGAAGAAAATGAAATGTCAGATCCATATTCGACTGGAATGATATAATTCACTTTCCGAAACACCCAGTGAGAAACTTATTCAGTGACGGGCCGTCGGAGGGGTCGAAATCACCAAAAGAAAAGAAAAATAATTTGAAACTATAAGAAGAAAATGAAATGTCAGATCCATATTCGACTGGAATGATATAATTCACTTTCCGAAACACCCAGTGAGAAACTTATTCAGTGACGGGCCGTCGGAGGGGTCGAAATCACCAAAAGAAAAAAAAATAATTTGAAACTATCAGAAGAAAATGAAATATCAGATCCATATTTTACAGGAATAATCTAATTCACTTTCCGAAACACCCAGTGAAAAACTTATTCAGTGACGGGCCGTCGGAGGGGTCGAAAACACTATAAGAAAATAAAAATAATTCGAAACTATAAGAAGAAAATGAAATGTCAGATCTATATTTCACTGGAATAATCTAATTTACTTTCCGAAACACCCAGTGAAAAAATTATACAGTGACGGGCCGTCGGAGGGGTCGAAATTATCAAAAGAAAATTAAAATAATTCGAAACTATAAGAAGAAAATGAAAAGTCGTATCCATATTCGACTGGAATGATATAATTCACTTTCCGAAACACCCAGTGAAAAAATCATACAGTGACGGACCGTCGGAGGAGTCGAAATTAACAAAAGAAAATTAAAATAATTCGAAACTGTAAGAAGAAAATGAAATGTCAGATCCATATTCCACTGGAATAATATAATTCACTTTCCAAAACACCCAGTGAGAAACGTATTCAGTGACGGGCCGTCGGAGGGGTCGAAATTATCAAAAGAAAATTAAAATAATTCGAAACTATAAGAAGAAAATGAAATGTCAGATCCATATTCGACTGGAATGATATAATTCACTTACCGAAACACCCAGTGAAAAAATCATACAGTGACGGACCGTCGGAGGGGTCGAAATTATCAAAAGAAAATTAAAATAATTCGAAACTGTAAGAAGAAAATGAAATGTCAGATCCATATTCCACTGGAATAATAATAATACTTTCCGAAACACCCAGTGAGAAACTTATTCAGTGACGGGCCGTCGGAGGGGTCGAAATTATCAAAAGAAAATTAAAATAATTCGAAACTATAAGAAGAAAATGAAATGTCAGATCCATATTCGACTGGAATGATATAATTCACTTTCCGAAACACCCAGTGAAAAAATTATACAGTGACTGGCCTTCGGAGGGGTCGAAATCACTATAAGAAAAGAAAAATAATTCGAAACTATAAGAAGAAAATGAAATGTCAGATCCATATTCGACTGGAATGATATAATTCACTTTCCGAAACACCCAGTGAAAAAATTATACAGTGACTGGCCGTCGGAGGGGTCGAAATCACTATAAGAAAAGAAAAATAATTCGAAACTCTAAGAAGAAAATGAAATGTCAGATCCATATTCCACTGGAATAATAATAATACTTTCCGAAACACCCAGTGAGAAACTTATTCAGTGCCGGGCCGTCGGAGGGGTCGAAATTATCAAAAGAAAATTAAAATAATTCGAAACTATAAGAAGAAAATGAAATGTCAGATCCATATTTCACAGGAATAGTCTAATTCACTTTCCGAAACACCCAGTGAAAAACTTATTCAGTGACGGGCCGTCGGAGGGGTCGAAATCACTATAAGAATAGAAAAATAATTCGAAACTATAAGAAGAAAATGAAATGTCAGATCCATATTCCACTGGAATGATATAATTCACTTTTCGAAACACCCAGTGAAAATATCATACAGTGACGGACCGTCGGAGGGGTCGAAATTATCAAAAAAAATTAAAATAATTCGAAACTGTAAGAAGAAAATGAAATGTCAATTCCACATTCCACTGGAATAATATAATTCACTTTCCGAAACACCCAGTGAGAAACTTATTCAGTGACGGGCCGTCGGAGGGGTCGAAATTATCAAAAGAAAATTAAAATAATTCGAAACTATAAGAAGAAAATGAAATGTCAGATCCATATTCGACTGGAATGATATAATTCACTTTCCGAAACACTCGGTGAAAAAATTATACAGTGACGGGCCGTCGGAGGGGTCGAAATCACCAAAAGAAAAGAAAAATATTTCGAAACTATAAGAAGAAAATGAAATGTCAGATCCATATTCGACTGGAATGATATAATTCACTTACCGAAACACCCAGTGAAAAAATCATACAGTGACGGACCGTCGGAGGGGTCGAAATTATCAAAAGAAAATTAAAATAATTCGAAACTGTAAGAAGAAAATGAAATGTCAGATCCATATTCCACTGGAATAATATAATTCACTTTCCGAAACACCCAGTGAGAAACTTATTCAGTGACGGGCCGTCGGAGGGGTCGAAAACACTATAAGAAAATAAAAATAATTCGAAACTATAAGAAGAAAATGAAATGTCAGATCTATATTTCACTGGAATAATCTAATTTACTTTCCGAAACACCCAGTGAAAAAATTATACAGTGACGGGCCGTCGGAGGGGTCGAAATTATCAAAAGAAAATTAAAATAATTCGAAACTATAAGAAGAAAATGAAAAGTCGTATCCATATTCGACTGGAATGATATAATTCACTTTCCGAAACACCCAGTGAAAAAATCATACAGTGACGGACCGTCGGAGGAGTCGAAATTAACAAAAGAAAATTAAAATAATTCGAAACTGTAAGAAGAAAATGAAATGTCAGATCCATATTCCACTGGAATAATATAATTCACTTTCCAAAACACCCAGTGAGAAACGTATTCAGTGACGGGCCGTCGGAGGGGTCGAAATTATCAAAAGAAAATTAAAATAATTCGAAACTATAAGAAGAAAATGAAATGTCAGATCCATATTCGACTGGAATGATATAATTCACTTACCGAAACACCCAGTGAAAAAATCATACAGTGACGGACCGTCGGAGGGGTCGAAATTATCAAAAGAAAATTAAAATAATTCGAAACTGTAAGAAGAAAATGAAATGTCAGATCCATATTCCACTGGAATAATAATAATACTTTCCGAAACACCCAGTGAGAAACTTATTCAGTGACGGGCCGTCGGAGGGGTCGAAATTATCAAAAGAAAATTAAAATAATTCGAAACTATAAGAAGAAAATGAAATGTCAGATCCATATTCGACTGGAATGATATAATTCACTTTCCGAAACACCCAGTG